>JBAWJQ010006296.1:0-302500 GCA_037783105.1 Bactrocera zonata | reverse complement strand
GTTAAAGAGTGTAATTCTGCCTTCCCGCTTGCCTACTTGAGTCGTGACATGGTGATAGGTAGGATAGATGTCTGACGACGCACCTCGGACTTTAGAAGACCCATTGTGAAACCACCCGTTCTACGAGTATTATGTTCAATAGACTATTTTTCTTCTACAATAGTTGCTCTATGGTATCCCTAGTTTGCGAATAAGCTTTTTACTAGAGTTTTTATGTCACCATTTTGAATTATAATAGTCAATGTGGTGGTCTCATATTGTATTCATAACACTTACGAATTGTCTCCAACGAAATTCAACTATATCCTTAACATATTTGTAGACTAAATATCTACCAAAAGCCAGTGCTGTATATAGTCCCTCTTTATCGCAGTCTAGTTGCTGGGTGGTGTTTGCTATGACTAGTTCATCTGCTTCACAGTTAACAGAAATATCACTATAACCTAAAACACCTGGCACCCATTGCAGGTTTATCGTAAAATTGTATATCAGATCTATTAAGAGATCAAGGCATTATTTCACTATCTTCCATGAAAACCCGATGAAACTTTAGAGATTTCCGAGCCGCTCGGCTATATAAATAAGTGGATTTTTTATTGTGAACACACTCTTTGCAAGAACAAAAAGGTTTTCTTTAATTGCTGAGAACTCCGCTAGGAAGGCACCAAAGCGTTCTGGTAATCGGTGGGCGATTCTGTTATCTAATTTTGCTGAAAATATACCACCGACGGTGAACAAAGTGGATGCCCAAAAGAGCTTGTTACCGAGGGAAACATCAAAAAAGTTTACAAAATAATTTTGGAAGACCGTAAAGGGAAATTGCTCCACCTAGCGGGCACTCTAAAGATGTCAACTGAATGTGGACATCATATCAATCACGAATATTATTATATTAGCGTAATAAACCCGAGTTTTAGTGTCAATATATGACAGTGGATGACGCACGGCTCTATCATTTCACACCGAAGTCCAACCGACAGTCATCCGAGTGGACTGCCCTCGTTGAACCCGCTCCAAAGCGTGGAAAAACTCAACAGTCGACTGGCAAAGTTATGGCGTGCAAATTTTGGAATGCTCATGGAATAATTTGTATTGACTATCTTGAAAAAGGTAAGACCATCAACAGCTACTTTTACATCGCATTATAGGACCATTCGAAGGACGAAATCGCGGAAAGCGACCGCTTTTGAAGAAAAAGAAAGTTCTGTTTCACCAAGACAATACACCGTGTCATAAATCAGTAAAAACGATAGCAAAAACCCTTGAATTAGGATTCGAATTGCTTATGCATCTACTGTATTCCTCAAATCCGGCTCCCACCGACTATTTGCTCGGTGAAAAGAAAATTTTATCGAATGATGAGTTGATCGCCGAAACTGAGGCCTATTTTGAAGTAAGGAAAAAGTCGTACTACAAAATGGTATCCAAAAATTGGATGATCGCTATAATCAGTGTATCACCCTTAAAGTAAATTGTGTTAAACAAAAAAAAAGAGATTTTGCCCAAGAAATGTATACCATACCATAACATAGGTATTTTGCCATAAAAATACATACTATGGCAGGCCGGGGACTATTTAATTTACTTCTTATGACTTTGTCATTGTCCACATATCGTCTTCCTAACGAATTTGGAGACCGAATTTTAGTTTAGTTGTAAGGGATTTCGAAAATCGGTGGTATTGGCGAGAAACGGGAGATTGTTAAAGTCAAGACAAAGAAAGTAATTAAAAGCGAGGTCTCACCATACTCAGTCAAAAGCATTTTTAATGTTGCAGCATTTCATAGTCAAAGAGAATGTTTTTCTGAAGCAAAAATAAATTGAAAATATAAAATGAACCAAAATATATAAAGAAAATATTTCCAAACCTTAAACAAACTCAAATGCAGCCAAGCATAATGAGTCCGAAAATCATGTCACCCACTAAAATGTATAAATTCAAACGGTAAGTGCTTGCGCGCTAAGCCCCAACAATTACTTTTCACATTCCTTTCGTTTCATTTGACATGTCAGAGAAATCCTTTCAAAATCAAGCATCACTTGTGCGCGTGTTCCCATTTCCCCTTTGCTGCGGAAAGAAATTAAAAATTAAATATGCGTGCGATGTATTACAAACAGCATTTTCATATTTTTGCTTTCAAGCGACAGGCCACAAGTGCTTACTACGACTGCGATGACGCTGACGACAACAACGACTACTGCCGTTTTCGCAACACCCAGCGCCCAACCCGTACACAAACAAAGGCACTCTAAAAGCGCAGCACTTAAGCGCCATGGAAAAACTTGCGAAAAATGCTGCAGGTGTGTGTGTGTGCGAGTGCACCTTTGTGTGGCGTTGTTGCAAGTGTGTGTGTGTTTGGTTGGCAACAGCAAATCTTGGCTAGATTTGTGCGCTTTGTTTGCGTATTTCTAAGGGCTGCTGAATCTGGGTACGTGTGTGTATGTGCGTTGCTTTTTCAGCGTTTCGGCAGCACTCATCGTTGGCATAAACACAAACGGCAGTGCATTAGTGGCAAGTACCTGCACAAGTGCTCGTGTACCTGCACTTGCAACTTGCCACACGCTCTTATTGTGCGATTTCTCGTTTCATTCATTTTTTGGTTGTTACGAGTACAAACGGAAGCATTTTAACTTTTTCACTTTTTTTTTGTGTGTGTGTGTGTGCAATTTTTGCCTTTTCAGCTGCCGCTGCAGCAAAATTCTTTAGTTCAGATTTCCTTTTGCTGGCCAAGCACAGAACGACAAACGCCAAGCAGCCATCAGCCGCCACCCACCGTTAAGTGCTGAGTCCCAGTTGTTACTTTTAATCGCTGCACACATTACTAAAGTAGTGGCCGTTGCGTGGTAAGAGGCGACAAGCAGTGGACGCGCGGGTTAAATGCGTTGCCAAGTGCGGTTTGTCATAGCTGCATTTCATTTCATTTCGCTTTAATTTTCATTCGCTCGTTTTTTGCTTACATCTACCGTTACTTTATTTGTTTTTAGCTCGCGCACTTTTTAATGCGCGCCCCACGCCCCCTCCACTTGCGGCAGTGGGTTTCAGTTAACTCACCACACAGTTTAATCGGTCGAACGCCTGTGCGTTTTAAAGGTGTAAAATTATTACGTACAATTGGACAAGTGGAACGGCTGGTGCGAACACGCAGTGTGTAGCGACTGTAACGGATTTAAGGGCGTTGCGTAGCTGGTATAAGTTAAAAAATATGTTGTAGTAAGAAATTTTAGTAATTTCTAACTTTTGTAAGTAAGATCTTTTGATTTGGATACTAAATATATTACAGTCAAGAGTGCTTTATGATGCTTCTTGATAGGATTTGTCTTAATAAAATCCTTAAAATTTTAAATCTTTGAGAATGATTCTTACTGCAACTACTCTAGTATACAGAAAACCAAAACAAAAGAAGAAAACCAAAACAACTGTGGCGGATGGAGTCATGTGTAGAAGTTCACGCAAGTGAGGAAAGTTCACAGAGCCTTACAGAGGGCCATTCACTTGGCAGTGACCAGAAACGATTATTTTACATATAGATCAAACAGCACATGACTTCCGATCTTAGGCCAAATACACTCTGGGTAGACAAAAAACATCTGTTTGAAGGCATACTAAATTGTAAAGCATACCGTATCTCCCCTGGGTTATGCGCTGGGTTTGGGAGCCGCCACGTAAAACACGCCGCCAATGAAAAGGAAACAACAGCCTCGGATGTGAGACCCTCCTTTTGATGACGACCACGACAAACCCATTAAAGATTACGATTTAAGGGCATCCACGTGGAATGTTCTGTCCCTTAATTGGGAAGCTGCCGCTGCACAGAAACGCTATGGACGGGATAAGAACTGTAGGCTCTTGTGGCATTTACTACAATGGCATATAAAAAGGAGCACAAATTCGGTAAGGGATTCGTAGTGCTGTCTGAGAACACTAGTCAGCAACTCGGTATAAGGGAACTGTGGGACGGCATCTGAAGCTCTTTACGTACAACGAAACCTTTAGCTTTTGGAAAATGCACAAGAACAGCTGGTACGATGAGGAGTGCCGTATCGCAGTGGAGAGAAAAGAGACTGACTACCTCCGACAGGGGTAATGCTCGAAAATACTACGGAAAGATGCGGCGGGTATTCACAATGCGCAAAATCTTTGAAAAGACCCATGAAAACCTCTTTGTCGATTTCAAAGCTGCTTTTGACATCCCGAAAATTCGCGACTTCCGGTGACACTTCAGAGTTTTGCGTTTAAGGAAGTGGTATTGCATTCCCCGGTTTTAGCTTGTGAAATATAAGCATATTCGATTTGGTCTACTATCATACGCATAGCAGGGACCGGTCGTCCTTACATTTTCGGATTTTGACTACATGTACCCGGGATGCGCCATCAAAATTTGGCAAAGGCCTGCCTGCTTCGCCATCCATTTTTGCGAAGAACGCATCTAGCAGCTTCAGCTCCACTGCTCTTGTGTGATTTGTCGTCCGTTATATTTACACCGTAATTCTTTCGCCGTTTGCTGGCCCCATTGTTTCGCTGTCAGTGGACAGCAGCCTTTTGGTCGCAATCCTATACTCGTTCCGGTTCACAAACTTCGGATTGCGATCGTGATGTGTAGTACGTTCGGTCTTTCTCCATTTTTCTCTTAGCCCAAACAAACGGGCCCTCTTCTTCCGTCGTCGTATTGCGGTCGTGAAGCGTATTAGGCTTGGTTGCCGTTCTCTCACTGACGTTTGGACAGATCTCCCTAGATTTTACTAGATGTTAAGTACTATTTTCAGGGAACCTCTACCTCTAGCGTTTTATACCTACGGTTAAGTATCTCATTAGCTCTCCTCTAGTATCGTATGAAAAGAAAGAGTCACAAGCAAGCGAAGGATGGATATATACCGCTTAGCTAGAAACGGTCTGCCCGCATCCTCCAGACCGCTCTAGGAACTAGCTCAGTTGACAAGCCGAGACGGTGATGGCAGCAAGGTCTTTCACCCAGTCGGCAGTCGCGTGAAGGATATAGCAAAGATGATTTTTCTTTTTTAGATGGAAGAAGGCAAATAAATTTATTAGCTCATCAAAAAGTAATGTTACAAGACTTCTGCAGAAGCCTTGGGTGCAGTGAAGAGTAGCTGAGAGGAGGAGAAGATAAAAATAAATTAAGAGAGTGCGGGATTTTAGAGAATTTTGTTGATTAAGTCTGATAACACACTTCAACCTGGCACGGTGCGGTATGTAGTACTTAAGATATCATTTCACTTATGCGACATCAAACGGAAAACAGCAAGCCAGCAACCAACAAAAACACATTAACAGGACAACAACAACGAATATACTCGTAACAGAACACAACCATCAACAAAAGTATTTAAGCCGCAAAGAAAATTTTTTGCAACTCAGCATTAAGCTTAGAACTTCAAGATGTGGTGAGTAGCTCTGCAAAGCTTTTGCGAAGTAAGTAACGTGGCTTTAAGGCCCAACGGTAAGGCATAATCGAAGCATGAACATACAGCCCAACTCTAAGCCGAACTGTTGAAGCGAGCTCGTAAATTTAATAGACAAAAAGCGAAAAAATCGCATGAAATTGAAAAGCGAAATGAGCTTTCAGCCTTGACATACCGTAACACTTGTGGTTGTTGCAGCTCGATTACCATCGTGGTTGCTCTACTTTGATTAATTTGACGCGATTGTGTTTTACGAGTTGAAAATCCTTTTCAATGTGCGCCAAAATCTAATTTACTCGCTAAGCTCTGCGGCATTAGAAATTTTATGGTTTATGCATATTGAAACTTCTTCTGCCTATTTATAGCCGTGCATGTGTGTGTGCGAGTGTTTAAATGCTTAGTGATGGCACAAGCTGCCATAATGACTCTGAGGTTTTGCTAGTACACAATAAATTAGCGGCGATGTATAGTACATTTCGTTCAGCTGCTTAGCGGCGATACTTTATTTAATGAGATATTAGAGTAAACGCCGCAAATTGGAATTCGTAACTGTATTGGTGATTGAATTATGCGCCGTATATTAATATTTGTCAGCGCTGTGCGGAAATAAGTTAGATTTGTGAAATAAGTAGAGCACAATATGGTTTAAAATATGGTGGAATTGTTTGCAATAATGGAAGTGACTAACAGAAGGTTTCAAGACCCGATCATACTCTTGTAGACCAAAGGTCTAGTGACCGATGACTAAAATTATGAAGGGAAAACTTCACCAGCCTGTTAAATGGCAGTGAAAGCATAGCATCAGAAGAAGGTGAACCATATACCCGAATCGATGAGGATGGAGTGCCAATGAATTCTTCCTGCCGATCTATTCAAATACGGCGGCGAAGAACTGATAAGCAGCATGCATCAGCAATATTGTGATTTAAAACCAATTCGCAAAAACGGAGATCCCACAATTTGAGCCAACTACCGTGGATAAGCCTCCTCAACATCCCATTCAAGGTTCTATCGGAAGTAATGTGTGAAAGGTTAAAGCCCACCGTCAACAAACTGACTGGACTTTATCTGTGAACCGAAGCAATTGGGTCTGGTGATCAACACGTCAATAAAATAAACAAATTAGTGCTTGAGAATCGACGATTAAAAGTCAGAGATCATACTTACATCTTTGAAATTACGGAAGGATCGGTGAAAACTATTTTAAAAGATCATTTGGGCCTAAGAGAAGTGAAAGCACGATTGATTCCAAAATCCCTCAATTCTTTCGAAAAAAAAACAGCTTCGCGTTAACGTCTGTGAAACAATGCTTTCTGACTACCATATCTATGCTTACGACCCAGAAACAGACGAACAATTGGCGGTGTTTCGTGGCAAAGGTGAGGCGAAGCAGAAAAAGCGACGTTAAACCAAGTCAAAAATTTAGGTTATGTTGACAGTTTTCTTCGTTTATCAAAGTGTGTGGTGCACTCCGAATGCCTTTCGACCGGCCAAATTGTTAGCAAGGAATACTATTTGAGAGTTACGCGTCATTTGCGCTAAGCTATTCGTAAAGTGGTCTGGATTTATGGACTGAAAACTCTTGGTTTTTTTAACACGATAATTCACCGTCGAAGAGTGCTTAATTCTTCGTGAGTTTCACACCAATAACAGTTAGATAAAGCTGATGGGAGGTTGTGAATTGTAAGTGTTGTTATTTGTAGAAGAAACAGTAAAAGCTATAATAAATTTCCTATTTAAACTTAATTACAAATTAAAACTAAACAAAGGTTGTTGTTCTCGCTAAAGGTAAACAAAAGGGTCATTGACCTCCCCGAACGCTATTGACCACAGGTTGTTCTTTTTGATAAAAGTAATCAAAGGTTGTTGTCTACGCTTAAGGTAAATACGGGGGTCATGGACCTCAACAAAGTTGATAGATCTCAGCAAAGGATTGTTGCCTTTATTAAATGTAAACGAAAGGATCATTGTGCTCAATAAAGGTTGATGCCTTTGCTATAGTTCATTGACCGTGGGGTTGTTGTCTTTGCTAGTTAGTGATTCGTTCTTTGGTCTCATACATAGAAAGATTGCTGTATTTGCTAAAGGTCATTGACCTTACGGTTGTTGTCTTTGCTAGTTAGTATTCGTATATTATTGTGATATTCCAAAATAAAGCTGTTTTAGGAGAAACGCTCTGCTTTGTGAGTCCCTTATGGTAATATAAAACTTCGGAGAGCCCTATAAGACCTCAAATTTGGCAATTGGGATATTAAAAATACCCTTGCGATAACATTAGATACAAAAGAGAGAAGAAAATGGTACCAAATAGCTTTAACTCACATTGGTATATTGATTTAATTTACAATGAAGCTTTAGTCTTTCGATTCTCCGCTACAAGTTAAAACAGAAGTGAGCTGCGCTTACAAATGTACTGATTTTTTAAGGAGTTACATGGATTTCACGGCTACAAAAAAGAAAACGATTTTGAATTTCTTTCTCATTATTATTTTTTGTTCATCTGAGTATTAAGTATTGAAGATACAGCCTAAAAAGGTTGTACCACGAGGTCAGTCACTTTAAATAATAAATATTTTGATCGAATTATATAAAAAAAAAACAATTGAAAATATGCCGTTTTTCGCTCGAGGAAACCCATGCAACACCTTAAAAGAAGAGTACTATATATCTACAGCTCGAAGTTCACAAGGCATTTGGCAGCTATAGGCGGTTGGCATAATGCTATTACCACAGATATACGGCACCCTTTTCACTTCGACATAAAAAGCTTTGAGTTGCGAACTCTGTCAATTTTATAGTTTTTTAGATGGTTTGAACTGTGTCTGAAGTTTGTGCACACACTATTAGCGCTGTGCAAAAAAAAAATCCGTCGTTTCAGGCGCACAGCTAAGCACCAAACGAAGTTCAAAGTTTCACCGCACCAGCAGAGATAAAGTTCAAAATACCATAAAAGCATTCAAGCCGAAAGCACAACTAGCAAATGTGAAAAGGATGCGCCGAGTTGCCAGCACACACACACACACATACACACACAAAGCGCAGCAAAGTTACCTTATCGGCCCCTATAACCAAAAACCTCAATGAGCCCACAAGTGAGTAGTGAGTCGAATGCGAGTTGAATCGAATAAGATGAGAACGAGATAAAATTAGACGCGAAGACAACAAAAAGGAAGCTACACACCCCAGTCAACGTTTGTACAGCGTAACTTTATAAAAGTAAACGCAGCTGTGTACTAGCGCATATAGTTGGCCGCGCAAGTCAAAGAACGAAAGGTGCAGAGCATAAGGTTAGAGTGTAGCTAAGCAGCTAAAAATAGTCAACTAGGCGTGTAAGACTGCTTATTTATGCTTCGACACGCGCGGAAAATTAATTTCGCCACCTTCAAAGGATTCACCATGCCAAAACGATGAAGTGAGCGGTGAAGGGCAGGTGCAAGTACATATACAAGCAGCAGTTGGTAACAGTGGCTGAACAGCAACGGAACTTTGATTGAACAAGCGCTTAAGTTGGCGTAAGAGCGTTGATGGAAGAGCGAACGGGTTGAATTTCAAGGAAGCTGTGTGGCTTTGCTTGTATTTGATTTATTCATTAGCGCCTCTATGCTGCCGCGCACAAAGTACGCTTGTGACAAAGGCGATATGTGAGTAATTTGGCAAAACGAAAGGCAGGCATTGCAGACATACTATACATATGTACATATATGAGCGCGTATGTATGTGTGAAATCAAATGTGTCTGTTTGTGCACCCAGCAGCACACAGACTCTTATAGCAAACGCACCGTAGAGATTTTGAAAATGTAATATGCTGTGGCAGAAGCACGTGTAGCTTCCTAACGTAGGCACGTGACACGTATCCACACACATACGCACACTGCTATTAAAGCACTAATAGACTTAATATCCTTGGCGCAAAATATGCATACTCGTGCAATTGTTGTGGTAAAAAAGTTATATAAGTTGTTTTTTTTTTCTTTTTGTATTGGCATCACGTGGGCTTGTGGTAAGCTTATTATGTTACCATTTCCACATACACAAATGTATGTATGTAGGTATGTATGTTGCAAAATGCATACTCACATATTTATGTGTATGTGTATGTGATATCCCGTTATGTTTGGCTGCTTGTGTTGTTGTTTTTGGCTGGCTGGTGCGGTTGCACAACATGTCTGCATTGGCAGCATGTGCTCTAAGCGCTGCAACTGCTGTCTGTATAAATGCTTGTGCAATTAGGTATGCCCCAGTTAGAAAATAAATAATTATGTAAGCTCAGCTGAGGACTAACTATATTTTATTAATTTATTTTATTTATTTTTAAAGGATGTAAAGAGATTTTAACTTGATTTTGATGATTCAGTTTGTATGGAAGCATATGCTAAAGCTGTCCGATCTGAACAATTTCTTGGAATATTGTACCGTTGCCTTGGACAATCATCCATGTCAAATTTGGTGAAGATATCTCGTCAAATAGAAAAGTTTTTCATACAAGAAAGGGATTTTGATCGTTCACTTTGCATGACAGCTATATGCAAGAGTGGTCCGATCCGAATAAGTTCTTCGGAAAATATACCTTTTTCTGAGAGAATAATCCATGCAAAATTTCGACGCGATACCTTGTCAAATATAAAAGTGTTCGACAAAAGAACTTTGTTTTGAACGTTCAGTTTGTATGGCAGCTATATGCTATAGTGATCCGATCGGAACCATTTCTTCAAAAATTGTAGCAATGCTTCATAAAATAATTCGTGGCAATTTTCGTGAAGATATCACGTCAAATTAAAAACTTTTCTATACAAGAACTTAATTTTTTAACGATCACTTTGTATGAGGGTTATATGATATAGTGGTCCGATCTGGACCATTTCTTCAAAATTTGTAGCATTGCTTCATACAATAATCCATACCAAATTTGGTGAAGTTAACTCATAAAATCAAAAACTTTTCTATAAAAAAACTTGATTTTGAACGTTCAGTTTGTATGGCAGCTATATGCTATAGTGGCCCGATACAGGCGGTTCCGACAGATAAGCAGCTTCTTGCGGAGAAAAAGAGGTGTGCAAAATTTCAGGAAGATATCTCAAAAACGGAGGATTAGTTTTCGCATTTAAAGACGGATATGGCTGAATGGTTTCAATTAGTCACGCTGATCATTTCTTTATACACTTTATGGGATCTCCTATGTTTACCACTGGCTGTTAAAAACTTCATAGCAAACTTAGTTATGTGCAGAAAACTATATTGTTGTTCCCTTAAATTAGCATTTAATCGCAATATCTTAAAGTATTTGAAAGCTGCTTACTAACCTGACCCTTCACTTCAAGTTCTTACTAACCTGAACTTTAACTTCTTAAATCCCTTACTCTGGACTTGCTTTTCTAACCTAATAAGTAGTCTAATAGCCTTAACACCAGCTCTACGCTTTGCCACTTTCCAACAATCGCTGACAAAAATAATAACCACTAATTCAATTAAAATTACAACAACAACCTCCTCATCGACAACTCTGGCGTGGTGTCAATTTATGCGATTATGTCAATATAAAAATAATAACAACAAAAACACCAAATAAATTGTTAGCGAATAATAGCACAAAAAGTGCCAAAATACAAAGGCGCCAACAAGCAATAGCAACAACAACAACAACTACATAAATACAGTCATCAATAAGGCAGCATTGGTTATAACAACAATAAGAATTAACCAACGCAGATTTTTAACTTTCGCCAAACAAGTGCAACAAACACAGCTACAACAACACAAGCATAATGAAATCAGCGACAACAACAATGCCAACAAAAAACCCACCAACGGCCAACTCTGTCGCACACACACAAACGTACTAAACGCCTTATATTCATACAACCAACAGTTGGCAACAATCAGCAGCGAATGAGCCACCAAAAAGAGAAGTTGCGACACTAACAGCGACACATACAAGCGCTTGACAGCTGTAGCTAGCTAAAGAAGAAAAAAAAACAACCAACAAACACCACCAAAATGGCATTGCATACATTTAGGCGCTGTGACAAAAAACCGTTTGCCCCCTGACCGGCGGCTCGTTCATCTTGGCCAATGAGCGACACCTACGCCCATTAATCATAACGATAATGTGCACGCGCGACGGCTGATCGGTTTAGGACGCACAACAACAACAACAACACCAGTGGCAGCAGGAAAAGCAGTAACATAAAAGCAACATAAATAAATCATAGCAACAGTAACTCATCATCGAGCCAAAGGTGCCGCAAAGGAAATGAAGCCGAAATACACACATAGAAATCATGAAAATGGGGAAAATCTAGACAGTTGTCGCTTTGCAGAGTATGAGCGTATATCAAAGCAAAGCGCTACATTAAATGCTTGAACGTTGAGTCGGCAATTGCTGGACAAACCAAGAGCAAAGCGAAAGAAAAAAGTTTGTAAGCGAGAAGCTATGAGAGAAAAAAAAATAATGTTGTGAAGGGAGAGTGTGTTTTAAGGTACAAAAAAAAGACAAAAAAGGAAATAGCGGTAAATGTAATAAAATTTGTTGTTTTAAGCGTTAAATTGAATGTGCTTAAGAGCCAAGGCACAAAAACATATGATTTAAGCGGAGGTTGTGAGGTTGTAAAAATGCTGCTGTGGACGCCACATATAAACGGCAACAGTTAATTCCGGCGTAAAAATAGTTAAACTACACACACACACATACAAAAAATAAAAATGCCACATCGACTTCAACCATTACCGTTATTAATGACAATTTAGTAGGCCACAAGGTTATCAAAGCATTATCGCTGTGGCAATTCTATCGATTTTATGAAATGATTGCCTGTTTCCTGCCTTGTTGAGGGTAAAATATCGTTAAGTGATAAGAAAATGTCGATTTAGTATTGAAACATCCATATGTGACAGCGAACGAAGTTGATTGATTAAACATTTTGACGGAACTAACAGGGGGAAACCAACTAATTTTCCTTTAAATAAAACTAGTTGCAACAAATATATTGTTTGCGGTGTTCATTAAAGCAATTATAGTTCACCTAGAATGGTACTTCCGCACAGAAGAGAACTATATGACAGTTTGAGAGATTTTTTTAAGTTTTTGTATCTTCTAAGACAGCTATACCAAGAAGTTGGAAAAATTAAAGTGGTGCTCATTGGATCACTGCTGTTTCCTGCCTTGTGAAGTGAGAATATGGAAGGAGACTTGCGGAGGTTACAACTAGGTCTACGATGAACTAGTAAGAAAGCCAAACTACGGCAATATGAACTGCCCTAACTCGGTGGTAGTACAATTTCTCTACTCCCCACAGCAAAATATTTGGGTGTCGAAGTTTGGATACCAAACTGAGTCGAAAACTGATTATTGAAAAACGTATTAGGAAAGCTTTTACGGCGTAAAGTATACCAACGCTGTTTCCTTCCAAATCAATGTGAAAATGGAAGTAGTCTTGAAGAGGCCACTCTTTCTATGCCGAGATGTCTAAAATGTACTATGGTGTAAGGCCGATATAATCCAAACAGCTTGTTATCTCGCTACCTTTCCTTTTTCCAAACGCAGTTAGCATCATCCGAGCGGAAAAACCAGGCATAGAGAAGGCCTGTGAAGTTCTATTAAACAAATGCAGGAATAGACATAAAGCAATCATTTACACATACAGCCAGCGGCACTAATGACCTTGTCGTCACCAAAAGATCAACCCCAGCTGAGTAAATAAAGCAAGGATGGCTTTAAGCACACTGACAGGTCAACTCGACTTACACATAATCTGGGTTCCCGGTCATAGGAATTTTTTCGGCAACGAAAAGCAGACGAGTTGGCTAAATCAGGAGCCTCTCTAGACAAAACCGATACACAGACAATACCATATTCTTTAGGAATGAGCAAGAGGAAGCTCAATACTAAATTTGAGCAAGTTGCGCAAAGTAATTGAAAATCTTTAACCAATTGCAGGATAACGAAACAGTTATGAACAAATAATGATAAATTAAGGACTTACCTACATTGGCACGTACCGTAGCTGCAGACTCGAAACGGTTTCCCACTTCCTTTACGAGTACTCAGCTCCTTTACAAATCAGACAACGAATTCTTGGAATCCATCAGATACCAATGCTTGAACGTCTATCTACAAAAAGCATAACGGAAATAAGTAGTTTCATTGAGGGCACCAACAATTGAACGTGATATCAAGAGATGGTCTAATATAGTATATCAAAATGGCACCACCAACGCTAATTGAGCCCAGAGGGCAGCTCTCTTACCTACCAAGCATTTATATAAAATTAACAATGCGAAATTCACGTACTGAATTTCTAGTAGATGTCACAGTGGTTACTCTAATTTCCGAAATTCTGTCTACTTTTTCTTTCTGTTTATGAAGTAATTTCAACTTTCTTTCAGGGAGTAACTATTTACTTAGAAAAATAGTTTCGACATTTTGTCGATTTTTTCGTTCAGTTTGTGAGGATACTTCAATAATGGAATTCAGGGAGTGCCTATTTACCATGCATTATTTGGAATAGAATTAAAATTAATAAAAAATAATTCAACCAAGTCGGGATTTCCTCACCTAGTTGACCTGGTGTGAAATTTCGACACAAACAAGTTTTCAATTTAGGCATATATCGATAGTATGTACTTTCGAAAATAATATGCTAAAATTTTAAATGAATATTTCATATACTTTTGAATATACAGCTGCTTAAAGTATAGCCATTAATAAAAAACTAGGTCATCAGTTCATCTTTAAGTGGGTTTTGTCGCCCGAAAAGATTTATACTTTCAGAATTTTTTTTTTCATAAAATAAATTAATTAATTTATTACAACTATTGAGCATACCAAAAAGCGACATTCAAATAATATATTGTGAATTTTTCATAAAAAAAATTTGGAAATACAGCCGTTGGCAACTGGTTTGCGAAAACACCGCTCAAAACCATTTTCTGGCGGTGATCAGCATAACAGACGAGGATTTCACCTAAACTCAAAATATCAAATTTCAACGGTTAGTAGATGGGTATTGGTCGTGATTAATCGAAGGATTGGAAAAAAAAAATTATTTTTAGCACAGTAGCACACAAACAGTATGAATCTATATATAGTTTGCGCCACAAATTGCCCTGAATTAGTTGTATTCGAAAAAAATAATCTTTCGATCAAACAGAGAGCAATATTTAAAAGTACCGAAATAAATTTCAAAAATATCGCTTTACTAAGTTTCTGAGAAATCCTGATCACTTTGAAAACCCTATTTCGAGAAAAACACGATCATAGATTGAAGTAGCCGATTTGCCAAGCCTGGCGGGCCGCTCTGCCAAAGCTACCATCTACTACACTTTTACTGCGATTGCCTTGAAACTTTGGAAAATATAATGGTATTAAAAAAAAAAATAATTAAAAAAAATAATTAAAAAAAATTAACAAAAAAAAAAGTTAATTAAAAAAAATTAGCAAAAAAAAAAAATTTAAATCAAAAAAACAAATTTTTTAAAACAAGTTTTTCTCGAAAAGGAGAGAGATAAATGCTCCGAAAACTATCAAATATTTACCAAATTCCATTTAAAGATGTAACGGTTTTTAAGGGGGTATTCTAGTCTAGAAGCATGAATTTCAGGTAATTTTTAAAGAGTCGTAAAAAAAAGGCAATTAATATTTTTACTATACATTTTTTTATTAGTTATTTGTTAATTTTAGAAGAGTAGAGAAAAAAATTAAAAACTAAAAAAAGTAAAAAATTTCAAAAATTATCTCTAAAAATTTCCACGTGACCATACCCAAGATTTCAACCCTCCTAGTTATCTGAAACCAAAAAGAAAAAAAGATTATTAGTCTAGAATAATGTCGCAATGGCCGGAACTACAGAAAAGTGGAAAAAAAAATTTCACAAAATGGCGACTGCCTAAAAAAAGGATCAATTTTTCTGACTATTTCGAATTTTTTAAAAATAATAAAGATAAAAATTTGGGGATGGGGTTAGTTCCAACCACAGACATGCTTATAAAGAAGACTCTATAAAAATTTTAAGTAAATCGGTATCGTAGAACCTGAGAAATCGTGGGCATCGTTCCGAAAAAATCAGTTTCGAAGAAAAACGCGTTTAAAGTTTCGCGTTCCGGCCGAACCAGTTTGGATGCCGGGTCAGAAAAATGCCTTTATCTCCGAAAGTAATTTGAATTTTGAAAAATCCTCTTGTACACATATTCTTGAGTAGTTAAACTTTGAAAATATAAAAAAAAAATAGATTATTTTTAAATTTCTAGACTTGAATACCCCCATAAGCTATCTGCTTAACGGGTTAAGACGATTAAACCATATCCATCTATATATAAACGAACAAATCCCTCAAGCTTTTTAGACTAGAAGATTTGATATTTTGCACACATCCTCTTCTAATCAGGAGGCTGCTCATTTGTAGAAACCTCCGTTATCGGACAAATATAGTATATCGCTGCCATACAAACTCACCCAACAATATCAAGTCCTTATATGGAAAGCTCTTTTATTTGAAATGATACCTTTACCAAATTTTGCATAAATAAATAAATAAATAAATTTTGCATAAATTTTCAACCTAAGTGTGCCCTTAATAAAAGCAATGGTTATAAAAATAAAATATAATGTAAAATATAATTCAAAATAAAATATATAAATATTATAAAAATATACTTAGATCGGCAAATCATTGGCTATATGCGCATAAACGCGCTCGCTATGACCAAACCACTGTTATTTATACAACTTTAGTAGTTATGACGCCTATCCCTAATTAGGTGCAAGCCAAAACCACACTTAGCAACAACTTGCGGCACTTAAATGACGCAAACAAACCGAAAATAATATTTCAGAAAAATACTATGAGCAGATAAAAGCTTAAAAAATATAGAAAACTTGCTTGGCACGTAGCGCCCGAATATTAGGTCACACACGCTGCACACTTACACACACACACAAACACGGGCAAACATACAAATGTTTGCTTTCGTGTTGCCTAATTTTTGATATGTTAATTCGCTGCATTAACAAACGCTGGCCGTGTCTATGCAACATGCAGCGTGGTGTGGCACAGTTCTGCCTTGCTGCGTTTTCATAATGGACCTGTTTTCTACACACAAACATACACATACATTCACACGCATTCATTAGCTTTTTACTTATTTTTTCCAAATGCGCTCCAAGCAAAAATGGCCGACGCGGCAAATTGACGAAATTTATTTGCTGCATTCATTAACATCAATAAATGTGTTGAGGCACTTTCCCCGCGCCCTAAAACAACAAAAAAAAAAAAACGTTGTACGTTCCGCGACAGCTAAAAATACAATACGAATAAAAACAGCAACAAAGACAAAGCGTCACCTGTGCGCCGAGTGGAAAGTGTTGAGCGCTGACGCTACTTTGTTATAAGTGGGTAGCGATGTGTTGTTGTTGTTGCAGTTGCTGTTGTATTTTTGTGTGGCAGCAACGTAGCAACGAATTATGCGTAACGGCAAAACCATGAAATTCATGCAAACTAGCGGACGGACACATTTGTCCAAAATTTTTAGTAGCCAAAAGAAGTGAAAACAACAACAACAAAGCACGCCAACCAGCAGAGGTAGAAATGTTCGAAGCAAAAACGTTAACTAATTTCAAGCGCCGTTGCAGTGGGGCACTGTATTATAAAAAATAAATATGTATAAAATTTCGGTAAAAAAGAGAAAATGCGCGAAATGAATAAGAAACGTATAAAAAGCAATAAAAATTAAAAACGAAACGTAAAAATCGATGTGGCTTCGTATATGTGTATGTTGAAATAGCAGGCGTGCCACAAACAGCGACGACGACGACGACGATGTCACTGACGCCGCGTTATGCGAATGAAGCAATAATACGTTTCGACATTCAGACAATGACGTCCAATGTGAGGCAAGAGCAAAGTGCCAGCAAGCATAACTCACCGACTAACCGACGATATGCAGCGCGTGTGTGGCTAAAATAGGCTGCGAGCAGCGAGAAATCAGCGCTGCATATTTATTGAACGCAATCAAAATGGCAAAAAAAAAAGCACCGATGAGGAGAGAATGTATAGTAATTAGCGCTGAAACACTAACCATATTCATGGTAAGCGACTGATTAAACATTAACATTTTTCCTTGAAATCTGATTTGCTCTATAACACAGATGTTCAGGACTCTCTCACTCGCAAAAATTTTACGAAGCAAATTATTAACAATAAGACAAAGTGTTAACTTCGGCAGAATCGAAGCTATAATACCCTTACCAAGTGATTTCTTATATCGTTATACCCTTTTTAGGAGCTTTAACTTCATTTTGATCGTTCAGTTTGTATGACAGCTATATGCTATAGTAGTCCGATTTGAAAAATTTCTTTGAATATTGTAACACTACTTTCGACACTAATTTATACAAACTTTCGTGAAGATATATCTTCAAATAAAAAAGTTTTCCATACAGGGACCTGATTTTGATCGTTCAGTTTATATGGCAACTTTATGCTATAGTGGTCCGATTTTAAAAATTTCACCGGAGGTTATAGCGCTGCCTTAGTTAGTTATCTATGCCGGATTTCGTAAAGATAAAATTTCAAATATATATGTTTTCCATAGACTGACCGGATTTAGATTAGCCAGTTTGCATGACAGCTACATGATATGGTGATCGCATTTGAAGGATTTCCACGATTATTGTAGCATGACTTTAGACAATAATTTGTGCAAAATTGCAGTTTACTTAAAAGGAAAGAACTTTTACAAAAATTAAAACCGATATCTCAAAAGCTTAAGATAAAAATTTCGTCTGTATGACAGATGGACTGATGGACGGGAATGTCTACATCGACTCAGGAGTCTCCGACTTTGCCTGAGTGCGTCTGTATAGAGAGACGGACAGATAGACGGGAATGACCAAATCGAATCAAGAGACTCCAACTTTAACTGACTGAGTCTGTTTAGAGAGACGGACAGATAGATGGGAATAGCCAAATGGACTCAAAAGTCTCCGACTTTTCCTGAGTGTTAGTAACTTCGTTGAGTCTAATATACCTTGCTCAGGGTCAGGCATTATGAAAAGAGCAAACTTCAAACGGAATGAAAAACAGTAAGTACAATGATGGACCGATAGTAGTCCTGAATGAAATAATAAAATCAAAGTATGGTTTTCTATAGAAGCTTGTATGATGACTTTTGGTTTTCAAAAACGTTCGAAATTGCAATTTTTAATTTGGTTTGGCAACAAGTAATTTCCCAGGATCTTCAGCGATAGCTACTTACTTAGACTAATCTTTTTAAAAGTTATGGAGCCGTCTATAGGAGCCAAAAGCGAAGAGTGGCAAAAGCTTAACAATATGGTAGCAGCGATGGCAAAGTTCACTCAACGAACGACAGACCCACAGACTAATATCGGACATCCATGCGTGGATCGACAGACGACGTGGAGACCTGGATTTCCACCTAACCCAGCCTAAATATTAAGCGGACATGGGTGCTTTAGAAGCTACCTGTACACTACCTGGTGGCAGAAGGGTGTGGCAAAGGTAAGGTAATCTCGTCCAAGCATTACCCTTGGCAGCAAGGCTGAATGAAACTGCTGAGGTAGCAGGACAAAGCTCTCCTTACCTACGGGAAAACCAACGCAACGATCGAAATTAGCGTATAACCATACCACTGTGGAACATTTTTGGGATTATTGTCTGGGGGGTGAGAAATTCCAAGTCAGGGTGATGCTACTAGGTCAGTATAGTAAAACCCTCAAAGGGATGGCATTCGTATGTGCCAGTTTTTTTTTTTAATTTAAAATTTAAAAGGTCATAAAAAAAACTGACACATGCGAACGCCAAACCCTTTGAGGGTTTTACTATACTGACCTAGTACCATCGCCCTGACTTGGAATTTCTCACCCCCCAGATTAGCTATTGTACTGTGTACTTATCGATAGTCAAGCGGCACTAAAAGCAGTCTCCTCCTATGAGATCAAGGATCCCTAGGGACTGGAACTAGTTGCATTTTATACTGGCCACTACAAGCCGAAGAGACATTTACACAGCAAGGGTCTAGCATCTTGCAAAAATTGACGATGCTGCGACGGGGAGCCTGAAACACCAGAACACTTGCTAAACGACTGCATAGCAGTCAGTAGACGCAAGTCCTTGGCGCTGGGGCTATGTGAGTCTTTGTGATTTAGGAGGGACGCAATAGACCTAAGGAACTTTGGATGAGATCTATGCAATCACCAAACTATATTACAACATAACACCCCTAAAAAAACAGGAACAACAATAAAAACGTATTCAGCTTCCTGAGCTCCCTCAAAATATTCGTAAGTTTTCTTAAATTTCGAATAAGTCCCCACATTTGCGAAACTACTCTTAAAGCCAGCCAAATATAATTTCCAAAAGCTTTAATATTCGTTTTTGTAGTATATTTTCTGAAACACTACCACAAGAAGTAGTACAAGCGCCACTTGGGCGAAAAAAATTGTAACTTCATAATTTTCCATTAACACCAAAATGCCATCAGCGAATGAGCAAAGCGAAAAAAAAACCAGAAAAGAAAAATTACAGCAACAACAACAAACGCAATAAAACGGAAACAAAAAGCAAACTCAAATACGCTAATCCCGAACAAAGGACGAAAAATAGGCGTACACATACAGACACACAATAACAAGGCATGCGTATATGTGTGTGTGCCTGGCTGATATTTTTCTTTTTCAAGCCGTATACTTATGTAATGCCATGTGTAGCACAATTACTTACATGCCCCAGCGGAAAACTCATTAACTAAGTGAGCATTTATTGCCTACTCAACGCCATAAACACGCGCGCGCCATGTCGGCTTGTCAGTTTCAAGGACTGAAAGATTTCCAAAGTGGCCAAATAAAAGCACTATATACATTTGCGCGCCAATATAGGCTTAAAATATGGCCGAAAACTGGCTGGAAAAAGGTGCATATGTGCCTGGACGCGCACTAAATATCATTTAAGTTGTATAATACAACGCTGCATATGGGCTTAGCCATTGGTTATATAACGGTAAATGGCATTTTAAGGTAACCACATTAGTTTGGCAGTGCAAAGCGCAAATGGTCAGGATTATATTGGCACACGTGAGGTGGTGGCGCGCCGCCGAAAGCATGGCTAGGCTACTGTATCGGCTGTATGTATGCTTAGTAAGGTACTAGTGTTAATGCTAGTTGTCTTTTTGGCTTAATGCCAGGAGAAGCTGTTGCCATGCTATGTTTCTTACACTTTGCTATTTTCGCAAATGTCTTAATAATGGATTTCATTAAGCTTTGGAGTTTACTAAGCAACAATAATTACAAATAATGCGCTTCAAGAGGAGCACCAAACCCTAACCCAGTATATTTCAGTGTATGTATGTATGTTTATATGCAGCTAAGAAACCAATACGAGCGCGGCGAACCTCGATTAAGTTCAGCAAGCCCTCAAATACATTAAAAAGCCGGCAAACAATACAGCCTGAAATTAAAATCCTCGAGAAACTTCAATCAGCAAACACAAACAGCCGAACAAACAAAGCGAGCAAATCAGAAATAAACGCTAATGAAATAAAGCTTAAGAGAAATAAAAAACTTAACGCTTACAAACAGAAATTAAAGCAAGCAACAAGGACTCAACGCCGCTCAAACAGCTGAAAAAGTTCAAAAAAACAAGGAAAAGCGGAAGTGTTTGCCGAGAGTGGCGAACGAATAGACGAAAATAGCAACAGCGCTACGCGCAACCCCTCCGTCAATTAGTACTCGAAATAGATTTGAATATTTATGCTTATTGCCTAACCTGCCACACTCCTAAAACAAAAGCCCCTTCCCCTCCCTCTTAGCCAAAAAGCGCGCAAGTGCGCAATAAGAAAGCACAAAGCTAGGCGCTGGGCAGTTCAGCCTGTAAATTAGGATTAAGTCGACGCCGCAACAAAGGAAACCCCCCGACACCAACAACAGCAGCATAATCAGCATCCGAAACCACGCGGCACAATCATCATCACTTCGCAATGCCGACAGGCAAAACGACTGTGCCAAAGTGTTTTTCCGGGCATTGCTCGTAATTAGAGAAAAAATCAGCGCGCATCCACACCAAAGTGAAGCGTAAATTAATTGGATTAAAATCCGAGTGAAAGCTGTGGTGTATATTGTGAAACGGTCGCTCCTTTGTATGGAATTGCAAATAAATAATGGGTGAAAGCGCCCATAAAGGACTAACAAAGCGCAAGAGAGGGCGCGCGGCAAAGGAATGTTAATCACCTTAGCGAGGCTCCCTGTTGCACGTGGTGCGCTCAAGCGGTCAAACGCTTGGAGTTATACAATCCTTTCTTTTTGATTTTCCAAGAAATCTACAATTTTGCACGCTTTCTTTTCACTGAGCGGATTGCATAAATAAGGCGCTGGATTTTCAATGCATTTTTGAAATAGAGTTATTATTCTCAATCATTAAAGCAACGCTGCTTAAACTAACGGCGTTTTAAGTGGAGATTACTTGATACATAGTTGATTCAGCACTGCGCTTTAGAGCTCTGTTTACTGTATGAAAGGTAACAAAGTAAGGAGAGATCCAAGTAGAGGTACTTTTTTCAATAGCCTTTTTTTGACAGATCGCGCGTGAATCGTGTGAAGCTGTCATGTTACTTTTGTTCAGCATTGTTTGACATTTCATCATGGGAAGACTTATGCCTGAACAATGTTTACAAATCGTTCAACTTTATTACGAAAATTCGTGTTCAGCGGAACACGTGCGCTTCACTCTACTTATGGTCAACACAATCAGCCTACTGAAAATCCTATTCGCAACACCATCACCCATCTTGAGACCCAGCATACATTATTGGATAATATTCGACCGAATAAACCACGTTCAGCCCGAAGTGAAGAAAATAAAGCAGCCGTAGCTGAGAGTGTACACGAAGACAATGGGGAGTCGATACGGCGACGTTCGCAGCAACTTGAACTGACGTAAGAAACGACTTATTAACCGACCATTTGATGCCTGATTTTGAGCATCGTGATCTCGACAACATTGGGTTTCAACAAGACGGCGCCACTTCCCACACATCGAATCAAGCTATCGATTTATTCAGAGAACACTTCGGTGAGCAGATAATTTTATGGTCGCTCTATTTGGGTTGGTCGATTGGTCACCAAGATCGTGTGTTATCACAGCGTTAGACTTTTTCATGTGGGGGCATGTGAAGTCTAAAGTCTATGCGCACAATCCCGCTTCGATTCAGGCTTTGGGGCGAAACATCAGGCGTGTCATTCGAAAACTACCAGTTGAAATGCTCGATCGAGTCATCGAAAATAGGACTCAACGGATGAACCATCTGAGACGTAGCCACGGCCAACATTTGAAAGAGATAATCTGCAAGAACTAAATGTCAAAGGATGCTATTTGGAATGAAAATGAACGTCCCCCTTTAAATTTTAGGTGTCTGTGTTTTTTCTTAAAAAAAAGTAGGAAACCTCGAAATGGATCCCCTACGTACACTTTTCAGGTATCTCGTCTTCTGGAACACCTCTGGTGGCAATATTCATACAAGATATAACATAAGATACCCAAGATCTGTCCAACACTTACATAACGATTTCAACGAACAAAGGTGTACGGAACCTGACACAATTTTTCTCGAATCTCTGAGTGCAAACTCTTTGCGATGATAGTCCTACATAAATATGGTCCCGTTTTCATGATTTTGAGGGTTAATCTATAGCGGGGGTCTTCATTGAGACAATATTTGTACAGAGTTAGCTCCTACAAAATCTAACAAGAGTTGAAGACTATCGAATCGAAGATCAGTGAATCGGGATAGAACGACATGGTCTATTGTGCTGCCGGTTAAAAACTAGATGAAGCATTATACAGAAACTCAGTTGAATTAGCAAAAAAAAAATAGTTTTTCCACCCCAGCTGACCAATGTCCCGAAGTTGGCGCTTTGGGAGCCATGTAAGATATTCCATCTCATCCTGCGCGCATGCCTTTCATTCCGCGGAATCCACTTTTTCAATATTTTGAAGTTGGGATCTTAAAGGAAGGTGGCCTGTGATGACGAATACAATTTTGCTAAGTTCTTTTTTGCATAAAATAGAAGCTTTTAAGTCCGTCCAGCATCAGCACTACCTCAGCTAGCGTGCTAAGATCTAAGGTATTTCTCTACCCTCTAGGCTAGGGTTCATTGCTTCAAACAACCCTTCAAAGAACTATATGGTCCGACGCAGCTTGGGGGAATTGTGTTGTCAGCTGTCCCTGAAGAGGCCAACTCAGCCTTTTCGTTTCTTCTATGTGTTCCTATATGACTGGGTTACTAGATGTTGTTACTAACAGAGTTGCTGACTGAGAGTATATTTATTGTCCGCTTGCTTAATCTAACGTAATAAGACTTAGTATTGACTCTACGGACATCCTTAATTGGAGCTTGCTTTTTGCCCTGAGAGACTGAATTGTAGTCGTTTAATTTAAAGCTAGCTTCTTCGTATGAGTTACTACCGACAAAGCCCGCTCCT
Source organism: Bactrocera zonata (assembly GCA_037783105.1). NCBI lineage: Eukaryota > Metazoa > Arthropoda > Insecta > Diptera > Tephritidae > Bactrocera > Bactrocera zonata. The sequence goes on along the minus strand of JBAWJQ010006296.1, from coordinate 278,596 downwards.
GTTCCTATTTCACGCTTCGTCAGTGACTTGGCCGTTGCAACTGTCGCTCACAGAACCATTGGTTCATTTTTCTCGACTGAGTAATGAAAACGTTGTGTTTAAATCCTCATAGATCTCATTTTCTAGATCACATTGCTAATTTAGTCTGAATTCATTAAGAAGATCGAGTAAAAAAGTCTGATTCCAATGACCTAAATTCGAGAGACGGCTGGTCGTAAGCATACTTATCAACACAGATCTCTATTTGTCATATTTCACTCGAATATGTGTCCAGAGCTTTTTGTTGATGAGTTTTCATTGCGTCCGGTCTCTTGGAGACTTATAATTAACTTTCTTTTTAGTTATGCTGACTTCGGGTAGACCTTTTGGAGTCTGGCTCCAATGACTTAAATTCGAGAGCCGACTGGGTACTTGTATAAGCAATACATCATACTTCGCTCGAATCTATGTTTGTCCAAAGCTTTTCTTGATCTTACTTTCATTGCCTCCGGTCTTTTGGATTTATAATTAATTATAACTAACTGACTTCAAGTAATGCTTTGCTACTTTTAATTGTCTAAGTTCACAAACTAGCTGCTGACTATAGATAAATCTCTACTAACAATTTCTTCCAACTTCTTTCTTCAATTACTATCTTAACATAGCAAAACAACCTACAGTCCAGCCCGACACCCAAATTTATGATTACTGCGCGAAGACTAATCAACAGATTTGGCAATGTTTCAACAAAATTCTTATCAACACGGGACTTTATTTGTTTATTCGCAAAACTCAGATAAAAATGAAAGTGTGCTCGAATTCTCCGAACTCGCAGCCACCAGACCGACTCGCTGACAGGGCCAACAAAGCGTGCGCTGTGCAGAAAAAACGTCTGAACGCCCAAAAAAGCTGTAGAGTTGCTCAATAGATAAGCGCCAGCAAACATAAAAACGACGACAATGTTGGAGCAAGCAAGATGAACGAGTAGCGAAACAACAACAAATAACAACAGCAATGATAATAACAAAATAGCAGCATTGACTACAAGAACAACACACAATCAAATAGTCAAATAATAATGTAGTAGACAAAATAATAAAAATTTATATATTCATCGTAGTGTAGGCAAGAGCGGCCGTGTCGAGAGAGCGGGCGGTCAGTTGAGGTGCGACTTGCCTATTACTCGTCAACCTTAACGTCGCTGTCAACGACGCAATCGCAATCACCATGAATGTGACAAACTAATGCGCCAGCATTAGGCAAAGTTATTTGCTCTTGCTGTTGTTTTTGTGTTTGCGCGTTGTTTTTTGGAGCCGATCGCACACGAACGAGTGCGACCCACAGCACCTAAAAATATCGGATCGAATGTCTCTCTAATGCGTCAGAGCACTTCACAATGCAATTTGGCCGCTCATAAACGCCAAACGCCAATAACAACAACAGCAACACTCTAAGAGCCGAAACTAATTTATTGGAGGAGCAGCAGCGGCGGTAGCCGACCGCAGAGACAGTAAAAGCACAACCGCAAGGCAGCGACGCAACCGCAACGGCGACGGCAATGAAAGTCACAGCGACAACGCGCTACCACACCAAGTGCCAGTGGTAGCGTTGAAGGGCAGCAAATGCAACAACAACAACCACAGCAAAACGTAGCGTTACGCGGCGGAAAGAAATTCATGAAAAAATTGTAGCAACAACAACTGTTTCGCACAACAAATATTGAGTTTTGTCAACACAGCGAATGGCGGCGGCGGCGGCGAAAATATACCGAAGTCGCTCCCGCGCGTCCCAACGTTAGCGCCCACACAAGGCACATACATACACATATCGCATATGCATGTGTGTGCGTGTGCGCTCACGCTTTATGCGTTGTTGGCTCCACACACTGTCGTACAGACCAGACCAGATCCAGTGGCAAGTCAATTTGACTAACTGGCTAGTGGGCCAGCTGGCTGGCTGGCTGATTGCCTGGCAAAGCGAGCCACCAAGTGCCAGACACTCACTCTACACGCTTGTCAATGTGTGGCGGCGAGGTGTTGTTGACGGCGGTGCGCAAACAAGCGCAGGGGACGGACGTGGCGTAAGGTGGCACAGGCGAGTATTTTTGATAACCGTTGCGCTTGACACATGACAGCAACAGCAGCAGCGACAGCGGCAGCGGCTGTGACTGCGACGTCGTTGGCAGTGAGTGACAGCACGGTGGCAAATAGCCACAATGTGTGTATGGAAATCATAACACACACTCATACATGCATATGTAGCTACATTACTACCAAATGCTTCAAGTACTCTTCCGCTATAGCTGCGCTGAGCGGCGAGCAAAGTTGGAGTGACAGCAACAAATGCTGGTGCTGCGTTTGGAAGGCCCTGAGAGCAGTGTGTGAGTAGTTTCGCATGCGGTTTACAGGGTGTGCGTTTTCGTTACGCGGCTGGATTGTCGTCGTCATTTTATTGTACATGGATGGTTGTTTGGTTCGTACTGGTATTAAGCTGTAAGAGGCCTCAAATATATGTACATATATATGTATTGAAAAATCTGAGATTTTAATGCTGAAAACTTATTTTTGAAGTGAACAACAAGCCTATGTGAGAGGAACATACTACAAAAGCGCTTAACATAACCTCGGACCTATCTAATTTACAATAGATTCAAGATTTTAATACTTATTATCAGAATTTTTAAGTAGGAAAACTGATTTTAGAAGAGATCGAGAACTTACTAAAAGCAACAGCAGAAGCAAATATGTGAAGCTGACATTTGGTTTCAAGGGGTTTAATTTTTTAAATATTTTTTTTTTTTTAATTTTTTAAGTATTTTTTTTTTTATTTTTTAGGTTTTTTTTTCTAATTTTTTAAATTAAATTTTTTTAAATAATTTTTTTAACTTTTTAAAAAAATTTTTTTAAATAATTTTTTTAACTTTTAAAATAAATTTTTTAAATAATTTTTTTAACTTTTAAAACATTTTTTAAATAATTTTTTTTTTTTAATTTTTAAATAATTTTTTTTTTAATTTTTAAATAATTTTTTTTTTTTTAATTTTTAAATAATTTTTTTTTTTTTAATGTTTAAATATTTTTTTTTAATGTTTTTTAGTTTTTTTTTTTACAAAAATAATTTTTAGTTCTTTTCTGATATTTTAACCATGAAAACTTATTTTAGAAGAGATCGACAAGCGAGAGCAACGTATTTAATAAAATATATTTTATATGGAAAGTAAGAAACGAAAACGCGCCGTACTACAAAGTGAGCTGTGTTTTGATTTTTGAACTTTGATACACCCTGTATTACATATGATGATGCATTCAGCGCTACAGTGTGCCGCTGTAGACGGAGTACACTCAAATTACTTCGAGCTTTTGATTAGTTTGGATCATTTAGTGGGATCTTCTTTGAAGCTGCGAAAACTTACGACAGAAAGTAGGGATTTTCAGAAAAAAAAACAGCTTACTGACCTATGATTTTTTTTTTTTTTTCAAAATTATTTACTCTGGTATACTCAGAAAATTTTGACACGTGTAATTCGATGTTCATAAAACCAGAGTATGGTTAGGAAATAGTTAGAGGTAAAGCAGCTGAAGTAACTGATAGTTTTGCGGAGTAAGTGTTTGCCAATTAAATGATCAGTTCAAACACCGACTGAGTTATGGTAGCTTGAAATGTAAGAGGATCAGTTTTAAGAGAGAAAGTTAGTTCGAAAATCTAATAAGACTTGAGATCCAACGCTTTACAGAAAAAATATTATAAATCAAACAGAGGAAAAGATCGAATTTTATACCTAAAAAATTGTCATAAATCGATTAGAGGGACAGATCGAATTTTAGACATAAAAAAAACTGCCATAAATCGATCAGAGGATCGGGTTGAACATTGTACATAAATATCAGAAGATCTTCCATAAAGCGCACCGAGGATCAGACCGATTTTTTTTGCACAAAAAATTTCATAAATATTTGAAGATCTTCCATAAAGCGATCAGAGGATTAGAACGAAATTTTTTACACAAAAAAATATCAGAGGATCTTCCATAAAGCCCCATGAGAGGTTTAGATCGAATTTTTTACGTAAAAATTATCATAAATATCAGAGAATCTTTCATTTACTAGATAAATCCATCAGAGCGGGTCGATATTTTTTTTTTATAACATCGCATATGAGGGAACTGTTCTACGGCTCATGCTAAACAACTTTGTCTAAGTGACTATGAATATAAAACCGGTTTCTGGTAATTTTTAAGGCGAAATATAAAAAATCAGAATAATCTGGTTGTATGGGAGATTTGTAACATTGTTTTGCGATCTGGACCGACAAATGATGAATGGAATATGAATGGTTCTTTGAAACTCACTAGTATTATTCTCACGACAATCGGATATCTCGAAAACTGACTAAAAAATTTTCATAATATCTAAAAAATTTCGCCTGAAAAATTGCCGGCTCGAAATCGGTTTTGGACCCATAGTCTCTTAGGCAAAGTTGTTGCTTAGCAAGAATTATAGAACATTTCCCACATACGCTATTTTTCCTTTTTTTTTTTTTGCTGCCTATAACTTGACCCGCTCTAATATGCAGACAGATGCCGAAGATGAGAGAAAAGAGTAAGAGTAAGCACCAATAATATAATGCGGAAATCAATCAAATTTTTTTTTTTTTGCAATTTACAACTGTAAGTTGATGGCACTTTAAGCTCCAGAGGAGTCAAGAGACGTAAGGTCGTGGTTATCGTCTATTTATTTTAAGCTCTGGAGCTAAGGAACGATCCACTGTGCCAAGTCGTAAATACCGTACTTAAAATATATGCGAACGTGTGCGCGGAAAGGTGATACACAGGCGTCGGGAGTCGGGAGGTTGTGTGTTGCGCTGTATTTGCTTTGGCTGAAGCCGCAACTGGTGGCGGCATTGCTAGAGCTTGTGTGCTGGTCACTGATTATGGCGAGGTGAGAATGTGACGAGAGATGTAGAAAAACACAAATAGAAACAGCGATTCAAAAAGCAAGTGCTATGGGCGAGTTACTTTGCGCTCGCCGCATGTACACATATACATACTACATATATATTTGTATATTTATGTGTGTGTGTGTGCGCTCCAAAGCTGCTACAAACACATAAATTGTGCGCTTTTTTGTTGTTGAATTTTATTGCCGTTGACTGGCATTGCTAATGTTGTTGTGTGTTTTCGAAAAATTCACTGCTTCGTATTTTGCTGTGTTGTTTTTATTATTGTTATTGCTGCAAGTGATCGCGCTCGCGAGTAAACACACAGCACACACTTGAGAAGCAATAAATAAATGGCAGCAAAAGCACTCGCACGAAAACACACACTATTTCGGACAGACAAATGTGGCGAGCGCAGCGGCAGCAGGCTGTGGGGGCGGCGGGCGGGCGGTCAGGCAGGCAGTGAAATACGAAAAAATGCGCAGCAACAAAACTCAACTCGCCAACGCCGCCACACATGCCAGCAAATGGAAAACAACAAGAGTAACACAAAGCGAACGCGCAACAAAAACAAACAACAACAGCAACAACATGCACGAGCACACATACAAATGCATATGTAGTAAATATATGTATTTGTAAATCATATGCGTGTGTGTGTGTAATAACCACAAAGATAACAACAGCAATAAAAGCTGCGGCAAGCAACCTTAACAGCAACACAAACAACAACAAAAGCAACAAGTGCGCTATACAAATGAGTAACGCAAACATTAACGGAACGGCAGCGCACGTCGAAAAAAAACAACAACAACTTTGGTATTTTGTCGTATTTTCCGATTTTTAACGATTCAAGCAACCCGCAACTGCAACTACAACAATATTAATGGCGGTGGAGACCCCGAAAAAGCTGACACAATCGCACACGCACACACACAGTCAAACATTTTTACAATTTTTTTTCTGTTTTTTGTACAATAAAATACCCGCGCAGCAACAACAACACGTGCATGGATGCAGGCAGGCAGGCAGTGGCTTGCATGTGGAGACACCGACTGCACACATGCACAGCAACGCACGCGCTGCCGCACATATTTACATGCATAATTACGTGCTCATGCGATGCGAGGCAGCAGTACTGCTGGTAACAGTTGCCACACCACACGAAAAGCACGCCAACAACGACAAGGCGACACGCGGCGCGGCAGGGCCAAGTAAATGTGAGGCGGAAAGAGAAAAGCACAGCTGAGCAGCGCTTGCGGTTGGCAGTCGTGTTGATGTTGTTGTAATTTTTTATTACTATTGTTGTTGCTATTATTATTATTATTGTAGTAGAATTTGTTGTTATTTTTGTTGTTATTATTATTGTTGTTGTTTTATTGCTGTTGTTGTTATTATTGTTGTAGTTTTCGTTGTTATTGTAATTGTTCTTGTTGTTGTTGTTATTATAATTATTGTAGTGGTTGTTGTTGTTGTTGTTGCTGTTGTTCTTGTTGCTGTTATTATTATTGCAGCAGTTGTTGTTATTGTAATTTTCGTAAGCGCTTTTGTTGGCGCTGCTGTTTTGTGATTGCCTGCCTTACTTGTTGTTCTTGTTTTAGCTTCGCTCACTGATTTCGCCGTTATTGTTGTAGTTGCTGTTGGCCGACTTATTTAAATTTCTCAGCTGTTGTTATTGTTGTCTCCGCTGCGCTGCAATGCAATTGTGTGACTGCCAGCCGCCGCGCGCTAACACAAAATTCCAATTGTATGTGCACGCTGTTGTTATTGTTGTTGACTTGGCTGCCAGTCAGCTTTGTGACTGTTGCTGCTTTTCGAGTTGTTAATGCCAGTGGCGTTGTTATTCCAAAGCTTCAGCATAAAACGGAAAAACACAAACTGAAACCAGCGCGCATATACACACACACATACACATGCACATGTTAAGCACAGCCTAGCGAGCAAAGGGCAAGAAGCGTGTGAGTACAGCGTGAGCGCAAAGCAGGCGCGCAAAAGAGAGCCAATTTGAAGCTTATGCGCGACGAAGGGGCGACGCGGCGCCTAGCGGTGCGCAGTGGTGAATGGAAAGTGGCGAACGGTGGGGAATAGTGTAAAGCAGCACCAACAAAAACAACTGCCTAACGAAATGTTGTGTAGCGCGCGGGGGGAGCGCGAAAGCGCGCACGTTAAGGTAACAGTAGTAAGAGTTACTCAGCACTCTGTGGGAGAGTGTAAGGTGCGTTAGAGACGAACGCGGTGGCTACGAGTACGGTTATGGCAGTGGCAGTGGTGTTGACAATACGTTGTGACACAGTGAGGCAATTGTACGGTACGCGCGGTGTCAGCAGCCAAAAAACGCATAACAGTGCTACTACAAGTCTATTTGCATATTAATTAGCGAAAAGTTATACATTAAAGCACAAATAACGCGGTATTAGTGTAAAGTGTAAGGAAACAGTGCGCGCACATGCTTATATATAAATATATTATATACAATATAAATATATATGTATTTGTTGTATAATAACAAACGAAATCAAAATAAGTTAGAACGCCACTAAGTCAGTTAGTAAGGCGGTTAGTCAGTGGCAGTGTGCGCGCAAGTAAACGCGCGTCAGTGGTAGTCGCGCGGCAGCAGCAGCAGCAACAAAAAGCAGCATTTGGTGCGCGCTCGACAAGCTTTAACACATAGCCGAAGAAACAACAACAATAATAAGCAACAGCGCCGATAGCAAAGACGGCCGCACCACACCACACCAGCATACAACCGAGTAGAGCAAGTACAACCGAACAGCGGCCAACAACGCGTCCGCAGCTGCGATGACAGCGACGGAGACGACGGAGCATGCCACACACAGTTTAAATATGTGAAATTAGTACAAATCGTGATTTCAACGGTGAACGACGAACGTACGGCGGGCTGCACACAACACAACACGTTGTTGCGGAACGGACGCGCAGGCAACACACAACGGAAAAACAACAAGAACAACAACTACACAAACCACAAAAAGTAAGCGAACAAGCTAGCAAGCTATCAGGCGAGTAAGCAAACAAACAAGCACAAAGCAAGCCAGCCAAGCCAAAGTAAGCAATCGAGCGAGCGAGCGAGCCCCAGCAACCACAAGCGCGGTGGAGGAGCGAGAGCAAAGCAAGCGAGTATAGCAACAAAAAACAACAATAACAAGCACGCCAGTAGTGCTGCAGCCAACACGAAAGCACACAGCAGTAGCAAGAGGAGCTAAAATAATAACAACAATAACAGCAACGACAACAACAACAAGCATTGCGCCGCGCCACAGAAACAGAAACAGAAAAAAACTGCAAACACCTCCAAAAGCACCAGTGCATGCCAGGCAAGCAGATATTCGGACAATCAGCTCAGCCAGTTTGCCAGCGAACACAATAAAAACAAGAGTGAAAATACAGCTGACGGCTGCACGACACGACGTACGAGCTAAACATCGCGCGCGCACATACATATTTACGGCACACATCACACACGAGCGTACAGGCTAATCGAATCGAACGAGGCTAATGCGAGGCGAGTTGAATTGTTAGGCGAAGGGGAAAGCGAAACGAAGGCAGTTGCAGCGCGCAAGGCGAAGGCAACTCCATGGTCACGAAGCTACTAATACTACGTTTGCACGACTAGCAGCAAGTCAACGCAACAGCAACAGCAACACGGCAGCACAGGACACATTATCAACTTCCCCCATTCCTAATCCCAACCCTGTAGACCCGCAATTGCGGTACCAACCCTCACACTTAACCGCACCTACTAGTCGCGCTTTGCGGCGACGTCTAACGCGACAGCAACAAGTGAACGCGATACCGAAAAAATTGCAGGTATCAGCGAAAACAGATAAGCGGCGAGACGACAGCACCAAGAACTCCAACACCAACACCAACACCAGCGCCAGCGCCAACAGCAAAACCAACAACACCAAAGTTAACGGTTGTGCGAATAACCGTACACCAAGTGAAGGTGACAATAAGTGTCCCCTGGCGGCTTTGACAGTCAGTAGTGTAGTGTCAGCGCTGGCGAGAACGAAAAGGCAACGCGGTCGAAGGCGGCACGTAGCGGCTACGCGTACTGTAATCGCTTACAATTTTGGCAAAAGAAAAACGGGTAGCGCGCTAGGAAAAACGAGCAACTGTACAACCAAACGTAATAACGTTAGCGGTAATAGGCAACGTGTGTGGAAAAGCAACAATACGGAAGTGCCAAACAACAACTTAACAAACGTTACAAACACAACTCCAACAGAAGTGCTTGGAAAATCATTGAAGACGTCGCCCGCAACGGAGTCGCAGGTATTGGAGCGGAGCGCCAGGGAGCCTAGGCTTGATTCTGACGCTGAGGAGGAGGAGGCGACGACGACGCCGACGACGACCGATTCGGCTCTGTGCCCGCCCAATACCGATAAAGCTAACAACATTCCCCCACCACAGCTACGTCGTCGTCGCAAAGCGCGCCTGACTTACAAACGCGCGCCACCGACACCATCGCCGTCTTCCATGTCCCTGTCGGTGGCGCTGCCTGCACTGCATGCAGCTGCCTTAACGACAGGTGCGGGGGCGGCAACTAATGGCAACAGTAGCGGCGGCACAGCCGCACTTTCACCCACTTTCGGCGTGGGCGGCGAATCATTGCCCAGCCCAACAAGCGATCGCGTCGAATGGTCACGTTCCACCATACTCGATTTCATCGAGGATTACCGCATGCACCGTGTACTGTGGGATCCCAACACCAAAGGTTATCACATCAAGCAAACCAAGTATGAGGCATTGAAATTGCTGGGCAACAAATATGGCACTGAGATACGCTCGATACGCAGTAAAATCAAAAGTTTACGCTCGTCATTTCATCGCGAACATGGCAAGGTGATGATCGGCAGGCAAAAAGGTGTCCACTACCAGCCCATGTGGTTTGCATACGACGCCATACGTTTCATACTTGACGGTGAGGGCGGCAATGGCGGCGGCGGCGGCAGTAGCAATGGTGGCGCAGCAGTGCGCGGCCAACAAGCGCAAACTTCGGCGATCGGTGCGGAGGGCGAAGCTGACGAAGTGGAAGAGAAACTCGCATTGTTACGCGACGATAGCGTAGACGGTGGCGGCGGTGATGACGGTGCGGACGGCGCTCGCACGGAGAGTGGCGAAATGGATGATAAATACGCGACAACGATGGAGGCAGCAGTGCGCGCCATACAAGCAGCGGCGCTGGCTGGTGCGCGTGAGAGTGGCGGCGGCGGCGCCGTAACGTCCAGAGCGAATGCAGCAGCAGTGGCGGGCACCACTGTTGACGAGCTGAAAGTCGAACCACAAGCCACAAATGTAACAGCAGCGGCGGCGGCAGTTAATGTCGCAAAAACAACAGCAACAAATATACCAGCCACCGTGGTGTATGGTATAAAACCAGCCGCTACGGCCACTTTAGTCAATAGCCAGCTGTTTAATGCAACATGCGCAACTTCTACGACAACAACAACAACAACAAATGCCACTACAGTAGCGGGCGAAACGCTTAGCACCACCGCATCGTCCACGAATAGCACGGTCGCGTCTTCAGCAACAACAACAACTACAGCTGCGTTATTGCCACACAGTGTCAACAATAATAATAATAAGCTACACGCCAACAACAATAATAATAAAAACAGCAGTAATATAAACGTTAGCAACGCAATGGCCATGATGACAATGACGACGCCGGCGTTGACAATTATCGGCAGCGCTGGCCTGGCCATGGGCCTTGGCAGCCTGGCGACAATGACGACAGCAGGCGGCGCAGGTAGTCTGAATGGTGTGCTCGGCGGTAGTGGTGGTGGTGGTGGCGCAACAGTTGGTGGCACAACAATGTCGCACGCGTTCGGCGCTACAACACCGCTGCATCATGCCGCCGCCAACGCGGATGGCGACGATACGACAGCAGTGGCGAGCAACAGTTTGGTGGCGCGTGTGGCTGCAGCTGTGGCGGCAGCAGCAGCCGCTAATGCCGCCGCTGCAGCCAATGCAAATCGGAATGTCGCTATCGCTATGGACGAACAACAACTAGCTGCGGTAAGTCGTCACACACATTCATATAAGTACATATGTAATAAATATATATTTACAAGCATATACATACATACAGTAATGTGCTATGTATATACTACGTAAATATATAAATTTTTCTTTATAAAAAGCATGCATGCGCTGATAAAGCGCGCGGGTGGCGGCGGTAGCAGCGCAGCGTCGGTAAATTGTGACTACTGCTGCCATTAGCTGGTGTCGCGCTGCTGCCGAAACTCATACTGTTATTTTGTGGGGGCTTATTCAGTCTATCGATATTCCATTCTGTTTGTTTATTTCATTTTCCTTTTATTTGTCTACATTTTTATTCCATTATTTTTGCGTTTTGCGTTCTCTGCGCGCTGACTTTCGTCAGCATGTCTAACTGTGTACACATTGCTGTGCATACTCCCATATACATACATATGTACATACATGCATGCATATACACATGCTGCGTACATACATAAGTAGTGCCATATATGCTTTTGTTGTTGCCTCTGTTTTTTATTAGTGGTTTGACTTGTTCGCTTTATGCTGATGAGTTGTGCACCGAAGGTGTGAGACGTCAGTTAACGTCCGCCGTGCGTGTAGATATTTGAGCGTACGTATGCTTGTATGTATGCATATATTTAAGCGATAAGGTGTGTGTATTTCGTGCCTTGTGCTTCGTCGCCATCGTGCGTTGAGCGTTGAGCGCAGCGAGCACGGCTTACCGTATTGCGCTCCAATGTTGGAGCATGAAGCTTTGTCACCACAGCTACTGCTTTTCGGTGCCATATGATTCGTTATTTAAAAAAAAAAAAGTTATTCGTTACTCATTTGGCATGTTTGTTGTAGTGTTAACTGTCGCCGTAGAATGCATGGACGGCAGCGACGCGCAATTCAGCAACCCAGTGAGGCATCAAGTGCTGATTTGCCTCATTGAGTAAACGGGACATGTGCCCAGCCGTTTTCTTTGAAAAGAAAATGTATTTAAGGGAGAATTACTTCAAAAAAAATTAGGTGAAAAGTTCGAGAACTCTTAAGTCGCTTCAAAAAGTTAAATACATTCTTATTAGATAAAAATATAGATTTAATGGAGAATGACTTTATACAGTTAATTGAAAAGTTCCAGTCGCCAAAAAAAGCTGGAGACATGCTTATTAAATAAGAAATAGCAATTACATAAGGATCACTTCAAAAAGTGTGGAGCTTCTTAGCAAATTTTTACTTTGTTTAGCGAGCTGACTTTAATTTTCAAATATTTTATTGGCGTTGACACCGCTTCCGGTTATATCAAATATTTCACATATTCAACACAAATATCTGTTAAATTAAAAGAGGCCGTGCCATGGGCAGAATACGTGAAAATCCTGAAAACTCAGCTCTGCTTAAGGTTCAATGTCCTGGTTCCTAAGATCGAAATCTCGCCTCAGTCCAAGAAAGAAGCTAATCAATACTTATAAAGCAATAACCAGATCGATCTGGTCGTGTGGCATACAAATCAGCACAGCTTAGCTGATTTAAAATATAAAGTTGTTCAATCCATTCCAAATATAGTTTTTCGCATTATAGTGGATGCAAGTTTCTATGTAAGAAACATCTCTATTAGAAACTATAGAAGTTATAAGTTATAGTAACCACTATCGATTGGAGAACCAAGTCCCCCATCGAAACATAAAATTCTTTCAAATTTAAAGCCTTTCAAAATATAGTTCTTCACACTATAGATATATAGATCACACTATAGTGCAAAGAACTTTATTTTGAAAGGCTTTTTATGTTAGAAATTACGTCTTCAATCGAGACCTAAAAATCTCCAAAACAAACTATGGAAGTTATAAGATGTAGTTATCTGTCTCGATTGGAGAATCACTTCCTCTATCGGGACCTAAAATACACTAAAAACCTATAGATGTTAAAAGATATAGTAACTTCTATCGATTGGAGAACCATGATAACATACTTTAACGCACCGATTTACTGCTGGATAATAGTCAACACTGTGGGATGCCAAAAAGATGTTATCCATTAGATCACCTACTTCGATCCAATTGATCTCATCCTCATTTATGTAAAATATTTTTCATTGTACTTCAAGATTATTATTTTTGTAAGAAACATTTTTTACTTTCATTTTGATAATAAGACAGAATCTAAATAAAACAGAATATTATAAAAAAAAATAATACTTAAAAATTCTAGAAAAACTTTAGTAGGCCCTTTTCATTTTATATCCGAAAATTAATAGACGTTTTACGGAGAAATTAATTTATTAACAGTAAAAACCTGTTCATTAAGGATTCTGAGATATTTGACTGAGTTTTTCTTTTTTTTTTTGTTGGTATTTCTCGACCGCACTACAAAACATATTGCAATGAAAGTTCGAGAATGCTTAAGTCGTGTAAAAATATGTTGGACACTTTCCTATTAGAAAATAAACTTAACTGATCGTTAATCGTTCTTAGACAGTGCATAATAAATGTATCTGTTCGTTTAGGGTTCTTAGATATATCACTGAGTTTTTCTACTGTTATAGTTGTTCGATCCTGCCAGAAAAGTTCAACAATCCTTAAGTGGTCTAAAAAACTTGGATACTTTCTTATAAGATAATAAATTTATCTATTCGATGAGGGTTTTAGACATTTTACTGAGCTTTTTCTTTGTGGGAGCTGCAAAGCACCAATGAAAAGCTTAAGAATGCTTAAGTGGTCTGAAACAGTTTATTAGAAAACAACTTTTTACACCAAATTCTACATTTTCGATATGGTCGAATACTGGTATATATTTCAATATCGTCGATATTATGGACAGATATAACGATATGACATAAATTTGTATATTTCAGTAAAAATATTATATTAACTTTCTTTCGAAGTAGTTTGCCCATACTGAAAAATTAATTAATAATTAATCTACCGAGACACTTTTAAACGAATTTAAACTCAATAGTGGTCAACACAACCTCAATTTGTACATTTCAGTCTAAAAATATATTGGATAGTCGAAAAAGTCTTTTCGTATTTTGTCAATAGATGTCGTTGCTGTCGTATATCTCCAGTGCTAGTAATCACATTGCGTCATACCAATGTTGGAAAGGCGAGATTTTCAACTTCATTTAGCAAAAGAAAAATTAAATTCGGGGAAGTTGAAAAAAAGTTACAGCTGTTCAAAAACGAGTGAGAAAAAATGAAGAAATTCGCTATATTTTGAAATTTTTGTACAAAAAAGGGAAGAATACCACGCTACAAGTGCAAACAACTGTCAGAAATATGAAAAAATATATATCACCGTTTCTTTTTTCTTTTTTTTTCAACTCTCTCAATTTTGACTCGCCAAAAGTGTGTCCACACTCTAACAAATTCCTACAGGGTGTTTGAAAAGTGATTTACAAACGAGCGCGCGCTGCGTCGCATGCGCTGCCAACAAAAATAACAACGTTGGCGTTGGCAGCGCGCTGACTGCAGTTGCTGATAAGCTCACGGCAACAAATATGCTTTACTCTTTAAACGAGCATGTGTGTGTGTGAATGCATGTATGTGTGTGTGTTTAAGTTATTAACTGTATGCGTGCAAATAATTCTCGGTAAAGCTGATGCAACAACAGCTCACAATAATGACTGCAACAACAACAACAAATACAACAAACAGCTTGGGCATGCAAGCACTGCGCTGTTGAACTTGTAGCCACAATCAGTGTTTTTGTTATTTTAATTTCGTACAAAATTTCTGTATTAATATGCATGACATTGTGGCTGGTGCTGTGCGCCCGAGCCTGTGCCAGTCGCTGAATGTTTTGTTGTTGTTGCAACAGCTAATGCTTTAGCGTACGGCGCACACACAAAGCAACGCACAACAAAAGCTTTTACATTTCGCTTTTTGCTTTGCTGTTAGAGAGCACAGAGCTTGTTGACATGTTCGACTGGTTTTCACTTGCAGGCGCGGTCCACGGGCGCAACGGGTGCGGCAGCAGGCCTGATCGGAGCTGGAGCTGGCGCTGGCGCTGCCAATGCGACGGCAACGACGTCCACCGATTACGAAGCCGATATACAAAGCTTTTGTTGCAACATCAGCGCGGACGATGTGAAAACCGAAATTGTAAGTTCACCTAAAGGCAGCGATTTCACCGCTCGACAGCCTACCTAACTAATGACTAATGCATGAATTTCACTCATTTTTCCCTTTGCTTCGGCGCACTCTGCTTACAGATCGAAGGCGACACGAATGAACTAGTCATGCTCGAACAACAGCAACAACAGCAGCAGCAGCATCAACAGCAACAACAAACACAACACCCACGTGCGTGCAGCGTCACCCCACTGACAGCGACGGCGGTCAATTATTATAATTTGCCACCGATGGCCGAGTTGCCAATGTCTTCCAGCGTTGGTGGGCGTAAACGCAAGCTGCTGAGCTTACACGCTGATGTGGCCTCGCCATCCAAAAAGTCCGCACTGGCGTTGCAACAACACCTACAGCAACAAATACAATTGCAACACCAACAGCAACAACAACAACAAACACAGACGCAACATTCCAACGCACAAGCGAGTTCCAAGCAGCGCGAACGTGAGTTACTAGCCGCAGGCGCAAGTGGCGCCGTCACTTTCGCCGCCGTGGCCAATATGCATAGTCAAAGTCAAAATAGTGGCAACAACAACAATAACAGCAATGGTGGCAATAATGCAAACAGCAATGGCAACAGCAGCAGCTTGCATAATCTAAGTGCCAATCAAAATCCAAAGGCCAGCAACAGCAACAGCGGCAGCAACGCCAGCAGCAGTAGTGGCAGTCAAAGCAACAACAATAACACTAATATGCAAACACTGAACGATGAGTATGGCGTATTTGGCGAGTATGTCGCGATAACCATACGCAAACTGAAGACGCCGAAGTCCAAGATTGTCATCAAGCATCTCATCAACAACCTATTGTACGAGGCCGAAATGGGCAAGTACGATCACGGCATGCCATCGTCCAAAGAACCACCGCAATTGTACAAGATGTGATGTAAGGACGCCAGGTTGTACGCGCCGCACGCGGCCCCCACAACAGCTGTGTCGCCTTGCTGCCGCACAACCAGCTGCCACAACGCGGTCATTAAGCTGGAAGCGTTGACGGACATTAAAACAGACCATGACCATGTAGCTTGTAGTGATGGTATGTGCGGTCGCAGTGCGTACGGTTGCGGGGATCACGGTTGTGGTCGGCAAACACCTGGACACTAGTCATAGTCGAAGCAAAGCAATCTAGCGCCGCGTAAACCAGCGCCAAGTGAAGTGAAAAGTGCAGTGTAGTGCCGGGAAGTAAAGCAAAAAAGTTGAAGAATACAAAAGCAGTAGAAGAAAGCAAAGCAAAGTGTTGTGAAATGAAGTGCAAGTTATAATGAATTAGCAATGTTAAGCAGAATCGTAGCAAAAGTAGCAGTGAAATGCGTTCAAATCAGGGAATTAAAAGAAAACAATGTGAATTTCAAACAAAAAATAAGTAAATATATATATGTGTATATATAAAAAACATATGTGTATATAAAAAAAAGTACATATACATGTCAAAAATCTTATGTATGTATAATATGAACTTAAACCTAAACAAATCTATTTGTAGAACAAAGCATATAAGTGAGTAATAGTTAAAGCTTTTAGCAAAATGGGGAATGCATAAGTGAAGCGTTAGGTAATGGCGTACGTACAGCATTGGCTGCAACGGGAAAGCAAGTTAAACACACACACACACAGACACACACCAACATACCATACAATTTTACTACTTTATATACATTAAACTCAGGTGCCTTTTTGATAGTCAAATAAGTTGTTATTAAATATATACTTTATTGTATTTATCTTTATATAATATGTATATATATATATACTATATATACCCTAATGTGTATAGCAAAAATATTCATATATATATATGAATTAAAAACAAAACAAGCAAAAACTTTGCAAGCAAACAAATTGCAATAATGAAAATTTATAAATTTATTTACTAAATGAATTGATAAAAGTGAAAAACTACTTAATTTTAACTTTATATTTTATTTTACTTTACTTACATTATTTGTACAGAATGTACCTTTTAAATTGAAATGTTGAAAATTGCTAAATAAAGTAACATGAAGTTGAAATGCGTGCCGTTATTTTTGACATTTAAACACAAGAAAAAAATTTAACTAAAAAATGTAACCCTTCAAAGAAGAAAAAAGTTTCCACAGATTCCAGCGTGTGCAAGAACTGGAGCCGCTCAACCTTTCCATCGCATCGCTTTATGGATTCTTGAAAAGTTCCAAGAAGCTCCGAAGCACCAAATTTCATTCAGCGATGAGGTCCATTTCTGGCTCAATGGCTACGTAAACAAACAAAACTGCAACATTTGGGACGAAGAGCGATCTAAACAGATTCAAGAGCTGCCATTTCATTCAGAAAAAACAAGCGTTTGATGTGCTTTGTAGGACGGTGTTCATCATCGGTCCACATTTCTTCAAAAATTATGCCAATGAAAACGTAATCGTCAATGGCGACCGCAATAATAGCCGACCATTCGATGCCTGTAATTGAAGCTCGTGATCTCGGCGACATTTAAATTCAACAAGACTTCAATGGACTTGTTGAGAGAACACTTCGGTGAGCAGATAGTTTCACGTTTTGAACCGGTCGAATGGTCTCAACAAGATCGTATATCACACCGTTAGACTTTTTCCTGTGGGTATATGTAAAGTCTATAGTCTAAAGTCTATGCAGACAATCCCGCTTCGATTCAGGCCTTGAAGAAAAACATCGCCTGTATCATTCGCCATTTAACAGTCGAAATGCTCGAACGAGTCATCAAAAATTAAACACACTGGATGGAATATCTAAGAGATAGCTGCGGCCAAAATTTTAAAGAGATAATCTTAAAAACATAAAAGCCAAAGGATGTTCTTTCGAATGAGAATAAACATTATATATTCACTTTGAAGTTTCTGTTTTTGTTTTTAAGTAGCGGATCTCGAAATGGACGACCCTTTACAAGAAAAAGTTTTAACAGTGTTGGAACAGGTTTACGGTTATTAAGATTTATCAAACACACAAGCCTACTAATGATAGAAAGCCTTCAAAGACAATCGAGAGATCGTTGAACACATTGCCTCGTTCTTAACGAGCTTCGATCTCTTCAACCGATGAAAATATTAAAAAAGTAAAGTCAGGCAAGTGTTAGAGAGATGGCAGGAGAGCTCGACATCTCTCGCGATTCCGTTCGAATGATTTTGGTGGACATTTTGGGTATGAAACGCGTTCTTGCTCGACTCGTCCCGATATAATTGAATTTTTTTCAAAAAGAGTACCGTAAACAGTCTCTTTGGACATGCTTGACCATGCAAATTCAGATCTTATATTCATGGAGAGCATTATAACTGCCGATGAGGCAAAGTTTTATGAGTTTGACATGCAAAGAAGTCAACAATCAACGAAATGGAGAGGATAAAACAAGCAGAAACCAAAAAACCCACGCCAAAGCCGTTCAAAAATCAAGGTGATGCTCATTGTTTTCTCGACTTTCCTGGTTTAGTGTATCATGAATTTTCTCCGGTGGGACAAACGGTCAATAAGAAGTTATATTATTGTTATTGAGGCATTTGAGTGAGAACATCTGTCGAAAACGACCAGAATTGTGGAATTGTGGAAGAATAATTAAATAATTAAATTTATTTACACAATGATAATGCACCACCGCATCAAGCCACGATTGTGACCGAATTTAAAGCCAAACGCAATGAATACCATCGATCAACCATCATATTCATTAGATTTGGATTTTTGTGAGTTTTTCTTATGCCCCAAACTGAAATTGCCGCTCCGTGGAACCCGTTTGTCAGTCGACAGCAGAGATAAAACAAGATTCGCTGAAGGAGCTGAAGGCCATCCGAAAAAGGTTTAATAATAAAAGTCCTTTCGGGGACTGGAAACTATATCGTTGGCAAAAATTTTGTATTACTTCTGGTGGGGAATCTACTTCGATAGGCGACAAAATAAATAATTCAATAGCTTAAATCAATATTTGTTTCGTGGACCAGAACTGGATTTTTGATCGATCATATTTGCCTATGGCAAAACAAATATGACGTATTTATAAATTTGGATAACATCGACGATTTTGTTCATCTAGTGGTAGCTATTATAAAGCTCGATCCGAACTTTTCAGGTTTGTAGTGTTGCTAGACAAACGTTGAAAAAGAAGTTTTCCTACAAGTTAAAAGTAGAGAGAAGCAAAACAGTTTCTCAACTTGAATATTTTCAGCCACCGTTAAATATTGCATGCCACAAGTTTCGTGCTGGCATGCGCCGCCCACTTGGCAAGTATAAATTTTCATTTTTAAACTTTGGCTGGCGAAGTTTTAATGAATTAAAATATACTCACTGAAGCTTTCAAGAGAATTTCGCTTTTAATTGAGCGCTACCAGTAATTATACGAGTAATATTACATATCTCGAAGAAAAGTAAAATATTATTGCATAGCTGAGTCGACAATAAAATGGCCACTGATTGAAGGCGCTGCAATTTAAATAATTACGCAGTTGGCTATATATTTATAAAAGCAAATGCCATATAAATGATTTTATATACATATGTATGTACATATATAAAAAAGCTGCAGTGGCAACAATTTTCTTTAAATATATATAGGTATGTAATGAAAATTAATTACAAAACAGGAAATTCCTATGAAGGATGTGGAAATGAGTACAAGAAACGACAGCAATACTAGCACATAATGACCGTAATAATTGCAACCCTTCAGCGTATGAGATGCAAGCACATACATGTATATATGTATACCTTTATATAGACATATCAGTATATGAAATGTATATATATATATAGTATATAGTATGTGTCGATATGAAAACCTCAAGCTGACATGGCGAATATGAAAAAAGTAAATAAAAAGGTGGTAAAAACAAAATGGCAGCAGAATGATGTTGAAGGAGTTGCACAGGCATATAAAAAATATTAATTTTTATGCGTGTTTGCTAACACATTACATAACAAGTAGAAATGTTAACTGCGGTTGTACCGAAGCCATTATACACTTCACAAATAAAAAAGATTCCATACAAGAAGTTGTTTTTGAGCGTTCAGTTTGTATGGCAGCTATATGCTATAGCGGTCGGATGTGCAAGATTTCTTCAGATATTATTCCGTTATCTTGGGCAATAATTCATGCCAAATTTCGTAAAGATATCTCGTCAAATAAAAAAGTTTACATACAAGAAGTTGTTTTTGAGCGTTCAGTTTGTATGGCAGCTATATGTTATAGTGGTCCGATCTTGAAAATTTCTTCAAATACTTTAGCGTTGCCTTGGACAATAACGTTTGTCAAATTTCATGTAGATATCTCTTCAATTAAAAAAGATTTCCATACAAAAACTTGATTTTGAGCGTTCAGTTTGTATGGCAGCTATATGCTATAGCGGTCGGATGTGCAAAATTACTTCAGATATTATTCCGTTAACTTGGTTAATGATCCGTACATGATTTCGTGTAGATATCTCGACAACTGAAAAAGTTTTCTATACAAAAACTTGATTTTTATCGTTCAGTTTGTATGGCAGCTATATGCTATAGCGATCGGATGTGCAAGATTTCTTCAGAGATTATACCGTTATCTTGGCTTATAAGCCCTGCCAAATTTCGTGAATATATCTCGTCGAATAAAAAAGTTTTCCATACAACAACTTTATTTTGTTCGTTCAGTTTGTATGGCAGCTATATGTTATAGTAGTTCGATCTTGAAAATTTCATGAAATATTTTAGCGTTGCTTTGGGCAATAATCCATGAAAAAATATCGTGTAGATATTTCGTCAAATAAAAAAGTTTTCCATACAAAATCTTGATTTTTATCGTTCAGTTCGTATGGCTGCTATATGATGTAGTGGTCCGATACGTATATTGATCATTTATGTATACATTTTATGATATCTCCTTTACATATCTCGTTCAGAGTATAAAAATGTACTATTATGTACGTATGTGCGGCGCACAACCAGCGCCCTATGTGTGGAGATGCCTTTCTGCTGCCATTTCCCTTGTACATCCGGTTCCGGTCATTAAAATAAGGTAAAACTCAGACTTGCGCTGCCGTGAATATAAATAAACACATTGCAGGAAGCTTGACACACATACACAAATATCCAGGAGTGTGTGTTTGTAAGTAAGTATGAAACAAACGAGTCATCAACGCCTGGTAGGCTTAAATTATACATGCATACAAACATGTGTGGGTCACATGTGCGAGGTGATAAAAATAAAAGCACCGTATAAAATAAAAATGCATGAAAATTTGTCAATAAAATTGAAGGAATGCCAACAATGCGGTTGAATGTGGAATTGGTTGTAAGCCCAACTAATATTGTGCATATACATATGTACATATGTATGAGTTTACACCCATACAAACCCCTTTTAATGGACAGGGCCCATTTCTATGGCAAAATATATCCTGTAAGGTTTCGTCGTCTATACATACAATATATTTATTTGCGTAAATTTGTTAACATGTTTCAAAAGTTCATTAAGTTTTAAGCGCTATGTTAGATATGCATTTAATTTTAAACAACAACAATAAACCTTGGCATTTTAATACGTTTCACAGCTGCCAATTAACTTTTCCATCATAAAAACAGCACAAAATCCGTATAAATTGTCATTTTAGATGGCAATGTCGACAAATAACTGCGTGCGTGCCATTGTCGGGCCAGAAATGCTCGTGAAATGTCTGTGCTAACACATACATACATATTTAAAATTGATGTATTTTCATGTTACTGAAGTTAGTAACTGGAAAATTGAGGCTCTGAGTAAATGCTATGTACTTTTGCGCATAAAATTCTCAATTAATTTTGCATGAAAGTAGAAATTGACCAACAATTTCTTTAGAAAAACATATATTTCTTTATATGTAGAGTGTATGTACAAGTATGTATGGAGAATGGAGACGTGTGAGAACAGTTCTCTCAGCGCCATTCACTTGGGAGTGGACAGAAACAATTATTTTACATATGGCTCAAGCAGCTCACGACATCCGATCTTAGACCAAGTACCCTCTGGGTAGATCAAAAACATCCGTTTGAAGGCGAGGAAAAGTGAAAAGACGAAACATCCTTCCTCAGGCTTGTGCGCTGGGTTTGGGACCCGCTACATAGAAAACACTCTCAATGAAGAGGAAACAACAGCCACGACTGAAAGATCCCTCTTTCGATGACGACCACTGCAAATGCACTAAGAATTACGATTAGAGGGCCTGCACCTGGAATGTCCGGTTCCTAAATTGGGAAGGTACCGATATTCAGCTGGTTTATGTGCTCGTAAAAGTAAAGGCTGACATCACCGCCGTACAAGAAATGTGATGGACGGTACAAGGACGGAGACGAGTAAGCCCTTGTGAAATTTACTACAACGGCTATATAAGGGACCGTAAATTCGGTGTGGGATTTGTGGTGGGAGAAAGACTATTGTCGAGTCCTAGTATTCACTCCGGTGGATGAGCGTCATGGATTAGCCTCAATGGCGAAACCTCTTCAGATGTGCTGAGCGTCTTCGCAGGGGCCCGAAAAATGGTTGTCCGTAGTACTAGATTCCAGCACAGGAAAATTCATCGAGCTACTTTGTTGTCTCCAGATTGAAAAATTCGAAACCAGATCGATCATGTTGTGATAGATGGACGACATGTATCCAGTGTTCTTGACGTGCGTACGCTTCGAAGACCTACCATCGACTCGGACCACTATCTTTTTGTAGCGAAGATGCGCGCCCGCCATTGTACAGGAAAGCACGCTCGTCAATAAACACCGAGAAGGTACGACATCGAGCAGCTACCATCACAACCAACTGCGAAATGGGTTCGAAAGAACAGATGGTACGATGATACCTCAAAACCGGTACGTCTGAACTTGGTATCTCTACAAAAGTAATACGGTGTGTAAGCTGACGTTGAGCAACACCAAAAGCTCCGTCAGGATCGAGAAAGACCTCTCCGAGCCGTTTGACACAAAGCGCGCCGTTAATTCTGCTTTCTCCAGACTTGATAAGGAAGCAACGCGATGGGTCTGGTTGTCGTCTTTGTTCACAAGCAGACCCAGACGAAATATATCTTGTCATCAAAACAACAGTCGCGACTAGGCTCCCACATCACTGTTCTTGACAGCATTCCTGTCCTGCTACATGATGCGGAGACATGGACAATGACATCATCTAATGAGTCGACCTCAAGAGTGTTTAAAAGAAATCCTCACACTCTCAATATTCGCTACGTAACATACTTATTTACGGCTAATAGTATATTTTTGTTCATTACGAATACGTTCGAAAGTAAATCTGCGGCTATCATTAACGGAGTGCATTTAGGCATAAATTCTCATAAAACTTCGACAATTAACTCAAACCCTACTAACCAAGACTCTTTCAAATACTTTTATGCAAATATACATAAATTGTTTGTGCTACATATAGAGATGCTTCTGAATACCCTATAGTGAAATATTGATCTAGTGACTGTGTCTGACTAGTCTAGTCAACCAAAATACTAGTTTACAAACAGAAATTTGCATTAGCAGACCGAGATCCGAAAATACTAGTTTACAGTTTGAAGTTTCTAACTGAAAATAAAGTAGTACCTAAAAGAACTAATTTGGACCGAAAGAAAATGTTCTTTTAAATGTTGGCCGCGGCTATGTCTCAGATAGTCCAACTGTTGAGTCCAATTTTCAATAACTCGTTCGAGTATTTCGACTGGTAACTGGTGAATTACACGCGTGATGGTTTGCTGCAAGGCCTGAACCAAAGCGGTATTGTCCGCAGAGACTTTAAGCTTTACATATTGCCACAGTAAAAAGTCTAATGATGTGATGACTTTGGTGGCCAATCGACCAATCTAAATGTGAAATATATATCATATGTATATTCTATTAAATAGTCGGTTATCATGGCGCGATAACGGTCACCATTAAGGGTTACGTTCTCACCGGCATCATTTTTGAAGAAATATGGAAATATGATGATTACGGCCCACAAACCGCACCAAATCGTTGTTTTTTCTGGATGAAATGACACTTCTGAATCTCTTGAGATTGCTCTTCGTCCCAAATACGGTAATTTTTCTTGTTCACGTACCCAATGCGTCAGAAAAGGGCCTAATGACTACAAAAGTTAGCTCAAAACCGTCGGATTTTCCTGAAACTTTTTAAGAGCCCATAGAGCGAAGTAAAAGTACCTCTACTTGAATAACCTTATATATAATATATCCCACATGTATGAAGAAATATAACCTTAATGAATTTGGGGATTACAAGATGAATCCATTTGATTCTTTCAGTTAGGCTTTTGCTGACGTTAAGACTACTCGCAAAGTAGTTTATAACTGGTTGATTCACCGCATGGTTACTACATCAAAAACTTTATACAGGTACACTATACATACAAACATGTATATACATACTTATGTATCTACATTTGTAATCATGTGTGTGGTGCGTTTGTGAGCATCCGTGCAACAAAAGTCATTTTACCCCAACCAGCGAAGTGTAAAAATTTTCCATACAACTGCCTCGACAATACTAAAGTTGAGAAACAATTTTTGAGCAACATTTGCTTTCAGCTCTACCGTCTCGGAAAACCTGGTACATCCTGCTACATACTCGTATATGTACATACACATGTACAAGAACAGGTAAGTCCATTTTCATCTTGAGAGTATGTAAGAGTGTGTAAGTAATCGAAGGAAGACTTGTGCAAGAACACACATAAAAAGGATTAATTGCGCACAATTAAAGGTAATATATTGCTAAGAAAGTGGAGGATCAAACATTACAAAAGAAAGACATAAAATTTTAGTACACAACATTTGTGTACGTAACTTTTCGCTTTGAAATATACAAACTGTATATACAAAAGTTTGTAAGCTTATGTAAATATGTGCTGTGCAAGTTAAGAATGATATTTTATAAGCAACTTGAGTCATCAAACATTAGTTTAGACAATGGCAATGGCTGCTACTAAGCATTTGAAGAGGAATTTGAATATTTGCACGTGCGTATATATGCATGTACACCACAACTGTATATCACAAACATAAAATATGGCATATAATTTCAACTTTGGACGGTATGTGCAAAAAGCTAAGAAATACGGGAGAGATATTGCTTTATAACTAACCTTAGATGGGTTGATAACTCTATGACCACCAGAAGTATGCATATTAAAAAGTGTTCGAGAGTATTTAGAAGTAATGTTGAAGAACTATCGATTGCATAAAATCCTTTTCAAAAACTAACAAAAACTTCAACAATAGTTTTACAACTCTAACTGGTAGAATTAACTTTTTAAAGAGGTTCTCTTAAAGAGTTAAGGGTTTCATGGGTTTCCTCGAGCAAAAAAGGCTACAGAATAGAATAGTTTTGTTCACCTAAGCGGTTGTATGTATCACCTTAAGCTAATCATTGCTAGATATAAGGTTAAATATGTACATATAAATGATCAGGATGACAAGGTGAGTTGAAATCCAAGGACTTTCTGTCTATTCGTCCAACCCCCCGTCCGTTGAAGCAGTAACTTCAGTACTTGAGTAAAAATTTAGATATCTTGATGAAGCTAGGTATGCGGGTTTCTTAGTACAAAAAAATTGCGAGTTCATAGATGTGCATAATCGGACCACTGCCACGCCTACAAAACACCATAAACTGAAAACTTATAAAAGGCCATAACTAAGCACTAAACTATGTTATAGAAGTATAATTTGGAGCAGGGAATCATAGTTGTTGTTGTAGCGGCACAATTATGTCGAGTTGGCAGTCCATCCCCGGATAAAAATCTGGTTTCATTCTGGCTACGTAGACCCGACTGTCGTGGAAACGGTCGGGATCATAGTAACAAGAGCCGATTGTTGAAAAAAATCTAAAAAGTAGGCGTGGACCGCCCTCTAATAAGTTTAATGTACATATCTCTTAAACCACTGAAGCTACAGCAACCAAATTCGACCAGCGAAAATATTATAGAAATTCCTACCGATAATGTAAAAATGGATGAAATCGGATAACAAACCCGCTCACTCTCCATATAACCGTAATATTATAAACTACTAAGACCGCGATAAATCCATAACTAAATACGCCAGAGACCTTAAATTTTACCCCCGAGATGGTATGATAGGAAACCCTGATCAAAATTGGACGGTAGCCTGGCTTCGCTCGCTTTTAGGTGAGAAGAATCGCTCGACCGATTTCAACCAAATACGTATTTAGCTAACAAGCGAGCAATTTTTCAAGGCTGTATCTCCAAAACTCAACTTGAGACTTTAGAACAATATTCCAGAGATATTATAGAATAAAATAAGACAATAAAGAAATCGATTTTTTTAAGCCGTAAAACCCATGGAACCTCTTTAGGCCTAAATCGTGGCAATTTCATCTATAACAATCCATGATACATTTTTCTCTACCAAAATTATTCATATTTCTACAGATTGTAAAAATTTTCAAGAAATCTCTGAACGGATCGAAGTTCTTGCAGGTTAGGTCGCATTAAATTAACTTCGCTCACCTCCATATCACAGTACATTTGAAAACGATAAGATATGTATTACTCGGCTTAACTTGAGACTTTAGAACAATATTCCAGATATATCATAGAGTAAAATATGACAAGACAATTAAAAAATCGTCTGTTTGAAACCGTAAAACCCATAGAACCTCTTAAGGCTTCAAACGTGAAGATTACGTCTAAAACAATCTATGAAACAACTTTGTATACGAAAATTATGCATATTTCTGTGAACTGTGCAAAATTTCAAGAAATCTCTGAACGGATCTCAGTTCTTGCAGGTTAGTTCGCATAAGATTAGATCAAAACAGTGTACCAAGTTAGCAATTTAAGCTTAAATCTTGCCAGACATCTCAAAAGAATGTTCGCGGGGAAGAAATTTTGGTCGAAAGAAGAGATGATCGCCGAAATTGAGGCCTATTTTGAAGCTTTACTTCAAATCGTACTATAAAATGGTAACAAAAAGTGGGAAGTATATCGAAAGTGTATCAGTGTCTCACACTTGAAGTGAATTGGGGTGAATAAAATAAAAGCGAATTTTTTAAAAAAAGTGTGTTTTAATATGGTAGGCCCTGGACTTTTCAATTGACTTGTTAGATCATCGATAAAAAAAAAGACTGTTGTTGCTTCTGCTCCAGCTGCTGCCGAAATGAAGGAAGAAGCCAAAAAGGAGGGGTCAGAGTATGAGGAAGACAACAATATGAGGTTTCGGTCTCTTCGACTAAACGGTTTACGCAAATACAACTCTGAACGCTATGTTTTCGGATCGTCATAACTTATAACTTTATGAGACTATGTGAAACCCCTAGATGAAACGTTAACTTCAATTGTACAGAAGCCACAATACTGTACTGGTGGCAATAAGTTATATTTGTGAATTCTAGGAACATAATTACGACTAATGTAGCAAAGCAAAAAAATATGAAAATTACTAAGCTTCATTGATAAGCAAAGTTACGAAATTCATTAACCAAATTATACAACTTTCCTCAACCACATGCATGCTGCATCAAACTTTAACAAAGGTTTACGGAATTTTAAGGCTTTTAAAGCTATTTGAGGTTATGAACGGCTTCCGTAAGTTCAATGGAGCAAAATTTATATTTTCAAGGAACACATATAAATATGAAGTAGAATATAAATATGAAGTTGAAGAAGTACATATTTTCTGTCGATTATTCGTTTGCTTATTATGTTGCAAGCAGTTTTGCAAACAACACCCGCAGCTGCTGCCAAATTTCACATACAAATATGAACTTACAAAACACAACTAAGCAAGCATATGTAAAGCATGTAATATATGTACATATATGCATGAATATCGAAGTATATACTTATTGCTTGCTCACAAAGTACAGCGCTATAAACTTTTACATCTGCACATAAATATATATTATATTATAGAAAGCCATATATTTTGTACGCACCTTTTTATCCTTGAACATCTTATAACACCACCCTTTTTTCCTTCCTTTTTTCGGGAGCACAGTCAAGAGCAGTACACAATAGCGGCGCTTTGGAGCAACTCAACACTTATAAAATAAGGTAGTAAAAAGGCCTGTGACTTAAGGCATTTGGTACCAAGGTATGCAGGGTCACAGCAGACTACACTGAATCTAAAATAAACAAATATTAAAATATAGTAATATTCGAGTGATTATTACACAGTTTAAGGATATTTAAAAGGATGGCGTGAAAATATGTACGTATGTATATCGTCAGCTGAAATGTAAACAAAAATAAAATCACTTCACAGTCGAAGGAAAACCGATTTAGTCAAATTACTCATATTGAAGCAAAATTTGAGTTTTGGTTACAAAATGGATATATATTGGTTATACATTGGTTATATATGGGTTAGGTATATGCTTAAATGTTGGTTATATACCAGTTATATCCGACAGCGGAAGCTGAAAATTGTATGATACATATGTATAGTACATGATGTAAGAAATCGTAAGCAAGAAAAACCTAATTTCGCTTTTCTTGGCAAGTCGAAGGTGAAAACGCTGCTTATTGCCTTTTTTGATAGCCGTGGAATCGTTCACAAAGAATTCGTTCCACCGGGAAAAACAGTGAATCAAGTCTACTATTGCCAAGTACTAGAAAGATTGCGAAAACGAGTCAACAAGGTACGACCAGACATCGCGTCGTAACAGGATCCTTCATCACGGCAACGCGCCGTGCCACACCGCCCTCAGCGTGTCCCAGTATTTGAGCTCTAAAGGGATCGCCGTGTTGCAACAGCCGCCTTATTTGCTCGACATGTCACCCTGTGACTTTTTTATGTTTCCTAAAACAAAATCGGTGGTCAAAGGAACCCATTCTGAATACGATTACGGACATCCAGGCGGCTGTGAAGAGGGTACTTGCGTACATCCCAGTCGAAGCGTTCCAGAAATGTTACGAAGCATGAAAAACGCGCTGGAATCGCTGTATGGAGTTATAGAATAATTTTCAAATATACGTTTTTTTTTTGGAATCAGTCTCATTACTTAATTGTCATGTAACAAATCGATCGAAACTAGTTACAAGTAACTGGTCCACAAAAACATAGTCCCCAACTAGTCCCGTTAAAAACTTGTAAGCTTTATTTTCCAACCAAAGCCAACAACAACTGCTCCTTAAAAGCATAGTCCACAACTAGTCCCCTTCGAAAACTTGTCAGCTTTCTTTGCTACATGGAAAATTCGTAGTCTATGGAGTCTGCGTTATCATAAATTTTTATTGCCAACCAAAAATGAGAAAATCAATTTTGTACGCGCCGCACAATAGAAGCACACACTAACTATTATTGCTGTTTGCCACACCTAGCGGTCTTTAAAGCGCCCTGTTGCAAATTGTATGCTACCAACAACACATATGGTGTATAGTATTTACAGTTGTAGGTAGCCGAAAGCCTTCAAGTAACACAAAACTTTAGTGTTTGCGGTTTGGGTTATGCATTTTCGGTTCACAAATTTACGAGGCAACAATATATTTTATTTACACACACATATGTACATACGTGCGCACATATGTATGTAATGTGGATGATTTTTGCCAAAATATAGGTGTATATTTTTATGCTGTTATATAGAGATATATAGATATATGCTAACAGATATAATTTTAGGCATACAACAGCGTCGAAATGTTTACATATTTACGGATATATACATATTTACAAATACAAACACACCTACACTGCGGTTGCATATAAAGTTTACCAATTTCTGGCAGATTTCATGCTTTCTTACTACCCGTATATCTCTGGCCCAACTGTCCGTCCGCCCATTTGTCTGACTGCCTGCCTGCCAGCCTGCTTTGTTGTTGTTGGCAATTTTTTTTCGTTGTGCCAAAAGCAGTATTCACAAACCGCCAGCAAGCCAAGTAGCTGATTTGCATGGTGACGCTGCCTTTACACACACACGCACATAGATATAGCTACTACAAATGTAATACATGCATTTATTTGTAAATACATACATATATACTATATACAACACACACATATGCATAATCGGTCAAATTTGTGGGCTTCATATTTTAGTGTTTTTCGCTTCGCTGCTTTTGACATACTCATACAACGTTTCCTATCACACACATACACGCTTGTGTTTGTGTATATGTATGTGTATCGGCAAGTGTGCATATGCTAGCTTAAATATTAAAGTTTTTGCGCTCAAATTTTCACATTTTACAAATTTTATTATGCAAAATCGTTCTGTTAGAACTAATCGCTTTCAAACTGACAAAAGTAATTTATTTATGATTACAGCGGTAATTTTAGAACTGAAAAACTAATTAAGAAATGGATTTGGGTAAAAAATTTCAAATAATATGTCTTTTTATGCCGGCAAACTTGTGCTTTTTTGGACCTAAATCAGACTGTAATTCAACTCATAAATGTAATCCCAATGTTCAAAAAACAAAAACACGAAAGATTATAAAATCGGCTGCATCGAAGTTATAATATCCTTCCCAATTGTATTTCCTTTTTTTTTGGAACAATTTTTTGGAGTTATCCAAGGTATCCAACGATACCATGCCCCATAAAATTTTTTTTATACAAGCGCTTGAGTATTAAGCTTGAGTAGGTCAGTTTGTATGACAGCTATATGCTATAGTAGTCCGATCTCAACAATATATTGGGAAATTATAGCGATGTCTGAAATTCTAGTCGTTGCCAAATTTCGTGACGATACCTTGCCAAATGAAAAAGTTTTCCATACAAGGACTTGACTTTGAGCGGTTATTATGTATGACAGCTATATGCTATAGTGGTTCGATCTCAAAAATTTCTTTGGAGAATAGAGCAATAACTTAGACATTAAACTGTGCCAAATTTCGTGAAGATAACTTCTCTAATAAAAAAGTTTTCCATACAAAGACTTGAGTTGAATCGTTCAGTTTGTATGACAGCTATATGCTTTAATGAGCCGATTTGAATAATTTCTTCGGAGATTGCAACAATGCCTTAGGTAATAAAACATGCCAAATAGCGTGGAGATACCTTGACAGATAAAAAAGTTTTTCATAAAAAGACTTGATGAGGAACGTTTACTTTGTATGACAAATTATGCTATAGTGCCCTGATAACTGTGGTTTCGAAAAACGAGCAGCTTCTTGGTAAGAAAAGAACAAAATTGATGGTCGATAAGTCAAAAATTGAGCGACTAGTTCGGGTATATACAAACGGCCAGTCAAATGGAGATGGCGAACTCGGCTCAGCCACTGATAAAACACTGTATAAGAGTCTCCAACGTTTCCTTTTGGGTGGTACGAACATCTTGTCAAACTTAGATTATAAAAATTTAAGGCATTATTACCTTAAAAAATACATGGCATTTTTTTAGGCTACAACCGTTGTTGCTCTTGTTATTGTAGAAATTATTGATAGAAACATTTCCCAAATAATTTTGAGGAGTCAACTGAGTTGACAGTCTCTGATAAAAATTCGACTCCATTCAGCTTACTTAGACCCTATTGTAGTGGAAACCGTCACGTACTAAAGTTAATTTTGGAAATATATGTACGTATTTTTATGTTTTCTAGTAAAAACTGTTGGAGTTTTAAGTACACGAAATGGTTCTTCTTCTTCTTTGCCAATACAACCTAGGTTCGGGCTGGACCGATGAAATTTCGCCAGTTACCTCCATCATTTGCGAGTTCACGTCAATTCTACATCCCAAGTGCAGACAGGTCGTTATGTACTTGGACCTTCCATTGGATGCGTGTACGCCCTTCGAATCTAAGGAATTTTTCGCTGGAGTATCATCTTCCATGATGTGGCCAAACCAGCACATTTGTTGAATTTGTATGCGCTTTACTATATTCACCGGACAGACTCCCTGCCTCGCAACGATACAATGGTCCACAACATGTGCGGGATGGAATATGGACCGAGAGTTGAAGAGGAAAGCGAGACGCATTTGCAGATCAAAAAAAGAGAGGCCGAGAGGCGTGAGTACGAGAGCTTTACAAGCTGGCCGACAGGGTAATGCTCGAAAACTCTACGAAAAAATGCGACGACTAGCAGAATACTCTTGTAGAACTGAGGCCCAAAGCATGCTGAAGTTATGGAGGGAACATTTCTTCAACCGGCGGTATTGCAGTGAAAGCTTAACACCAAGAGATAGTGAATCCGATTCCCGAATCGATGACGATGGAGCAGACTTTTCATTGCCCGACTAGGAAGAAGTTCGACAAGAAATGGGACGGTTCAATGTCAACAGCGCTGTAATATAAAGTAAGATGAGATGCCAGTGGGTTAAAAACCTACTGACACAAACGACTAATGGATTAGCGCAAAAAATGCAAATTAAGTGCTTTCAGATACTTATCATTAAATGTTTAACTAAATTGCTGCAGTCGGGGGTGCTCGTAACGGGTATTTGAGAACATTGTTGGAACAGCAAAAAGCTAATGCAGCCACCCGCAGCGGTAACAACGAATTAAATATCGCTTTTTATTGTTGTTTCAATGCTATCACTGTAACTATGCACCAGAACGCTTAAAACGGTAATTACCGATTTCATGTTTAATGTTGTTGCTATTCATTTTATTTGTATTTTTATTAACAATTATTGCTGACTTGATGGCGGAAATCCAACTGGACAGCGCAGCGTGTTACGGCAATTACGCGATTGCAATTTCCATTTATATAAATATTTCAAATCACTCAAGACACCTCAACGTCTGGACCACATTCTATGGAGCAGTCGATCGTAAATTTATGAAGTACACATAAAATCACTCAGGAGGCATAATAATGCACTGGAGGTCGCGAGCATAGCGAATGTGTGCGACAAATTGCGTGTATATAGACATATGTATATACACATACATATACTATATATACATAGTATGTTTGTGTCTCCATCAACATTTTTTGCAAAAAAACTTCTAGCATGCGCATAAAGAGTAGTAATTATCGTTAAAAGCGACATACATAATTGAGAAGCATTTAAAAAACTATTAGTACTGACTAGTCATGCAAGTCCAGCAGCAGAGACAACAAAAATGGTTATTAATGTAGTGCTAATAGTTGGGTAGAAAAGCTGAATTTGGACTTTTTACATGTATTCAATATATATAATACATTTGTACTGATCACAACTTTTGAGGGACTTCTGACGATCTTTTGGATCCCACCTACAAAAGACGAAGTCAGTATGTTATCTCTAAGGACAACAGAAGTTAGCAAATTCCATAGGGAATCGTATCACTGAACGTTGAGCAATACCAAAAGCTTCGTCAGAACCAGGAAAGACCTCTCCGAGCCGTTAGATACCAAACGAGCTTACAGACAAGGCGACGTTCTATAGTGCGACTTCTTTAATCTGCTGATGGAGAAAATAATTCGAGCTGCAGAACTTAATCGAACAGGTACCATCTTCTATAAGAGTGTAAAGCTGCTGGCGTACGTCGATGACATCGACGTTTTAATTTCTCTAGACTGGATAAGGAAGCAAAGCGTATGGGTCTGATTTTGAACGAGGACAAGACGAAATAATTCCTGTCATCAAACGAACGCTCATCGCATTCGCGACTTGGCTCGCACATCACTGTTGACAGTCATAACTTTGAAGTCGTAAATAATATCGTCTGAATTGGAACCAGCATCATCACCAATAGCAACAGGTGCTACTTCGGACTGAGTAGTCAATTGAAAAGTAAAGTTCTCTCTCAACGAACAAAGACTAAACTCTACAAGTCCCTCATCATTCCCGTACCACTACATATATGGCGCGGAGGTATGAAAAATTAAATCTTTTCATGCGTCAGCCTTATGAGTATTGGAGAAAAAAGTTTTGCGCAAAGTTTCTCGAGCATTGGCAACGGCGCAATCGAACTGATGAGCTGTAAGAGATATACGACGATATTAACATAGTTCAGCGAATCAAGAGACAGCGACTGCGCTGGCTAGGTCTTGTTGTCCGGACGGAAGAAAACACTTCAGCTCTGAAGGTTTTCGATTCAGCATGCGCCGGTGTTAGCAGAGGTAGAGGAAGACCACCACACCGTTGGAAATATCAGGTGGAGAAGGACCTGGCTACTCTTGGTATCTCGAATTGGGGCTGAAAGCGCAAAGAAGAAACGACTGGCGCGCTGTTGTTAACTCATCAGTAACCGCGTAAGCGGTGTCTACGCCAGTAAATAAGAAGAAGAAGAAACAGGGCATATTAAGTCCGCAACAAAATTTATAATACCCAGCAAGAAAAGTCGGAGACCTTATAAGGTATATATGCATATAAGTATTAGCGTGACCGGCTGAGTCGAGTCTGCCTATCTGTATATGTATACACAAAACCAAGAAACTGCTTATTTGCCGGAGCCGTCGATATCGGGAAACTATAGCATATAGCAGTCATACAAACTGACCGACCGAACTCAAGACATCATAAGGAAAAATTTTTTAAATGACAAAGTATCTCCACGAAATTTGGCACTGACTATCATCCAAGATATTGTAACAATATCTGAAGAAATTAATTTGATCGAACAACTTTAGCATATAGCTGCCATACAAACTGACCTATCGAACTCAAGCTCTTGCATAGAAAACTTTTTTATATGACAAGGTATCTTCATGAAATTTGGTATACATTATTTTTTGAGATATTGCTACAATCTCCTAACATATAGTTCAGATCGGGAAGCTTTAGCATATAGCTGCCATACAAACTGACAGATCAAAATCAAGATAAAGATTATTTTATAACATTTATGTTATAAAAAATGCAGCTTTGTAGGGTATTATAGCTCCGGTGCAGCCGAAGTTAATGCTTTTTCCTTTTTTTCCTAAAATATATATTCTGAACAATGCACATACATAAAATGATGTCGTTGAAAGTGGCTGCTGTTTGCCTAAATAAATCACTCATTTATCCACCCTGTATTAGTATTTAAATTTTTTTGTATTATTCAAAATAAACGAGCCGCAAGCACTAACGTCTCGCCAAATAAAACCAGACTTCATATAATTAAACAAAATTATGTGCCACTAACGGAAAAAAAGCGTCTGAAAAACCTGTCTCAAAGACGATTTAAAGAAAAAAACGCAACAAACGCCGCGGAAACAAAAAATCAACAAACAAGCAGGTGGACACCAGCGAAGCAAACGCAGACACAAGCACAATTTGTATAAAATATAAATAGACCAAAATGTCCAGAAGAGATACAACACAAAACAAAAGCTCCAGAGCTATTGATAAATGGTCAAAGGCAAGGAATTAGCATTTAGAGACAACAGCAAATCGGCAGCAAACCAGCAAGCAGAGTAAATCTGCTGCACGCGAAACAGATTAGCAACAACAATGAAAGAGTCAAGAAATCAGCGCTCTGGGGCAAGCCACTTCAGCGTTTCCACATACTATATGTACATATGTATGTGTTAGTGTAAGCTTTAGGCACGACAATGCAAGAGAAAAAACGTTAATCATAAAGCTGTTGCCAAAGTACAAAGCTGTGTAGAAAAGCACTATAAATATGTACAGAAAAGGTGAAAAAAATCTTGGAAGTCATAAAAGCCAAAAGAAAAACAAACAAAAAACCCGTCAAACTAGTGGATGCGTGCTGCGACGCGTTGCGGTTGTGCTGCACAAGCTGATTGGTGACTCAAGTATATAGTATGTAAATGTGTATAGAATGTAAATAAGTGTAAGTTTGTGCATGCAGCATGAAGCGGCTTTCTACCAAACATATGACTAAGTATTATAGTAACTTTGGGAGATGCCAGAGCTCGAGAGTGAGGAAGTAGTGTTAACCTTTTTAGCTTAAATTGCATACTTTTACTCAAATTAGATACTTTTTCAAAAATGTATGTATGTATGTGCAGCTCTAATATTTAGCAACATATATGCATAACCTACAAATGGGTCACCCACGCAGTAACGCAGGCATGTTGTAGAATAAAAGCTGCGTTAAAGCTTTCGTAGAGACATACAAACTAGTTGCTTGGTTTTCGAGATAGCGCGCTGAAATTTTGCACACGTGCTTTTCGGCACAAGAAGCTGCTCATTTATTAGAACGGTCGTTATTGGACCACTATAGCATATAGCTGTCATACAAACTGAACAGTTGGTATAAAGTGCTTATACGAAAAGTTCTTTTATTTGATGAGATATCTTTAAGAAATTTGGCATAGATTATTGTCTGAGGCAATGATGCAATCTCCAAAGATATTGTTCGGATTGGAGCACTATAGCCTATAGCTGCCATACAAACTGAACAATCGGAATAAAGTGCTTATATGGAAAGTTCTTTTATTTGATGAGATATCGCCACAAAATTCAACTTAGATTTTTGTCTGAGCCAATATTGCAATTTCCTAAAAAATTGTTCAGATCGGAGTACTATATCATATAGCTGCCATACAAGCTAAACGATCAAGTTATAGTGCTTGCATGAAAAACTCTTTTATTTGATGCGATTTCTTCACGAAATTCGGCATGCATTATTGTTTGAGGCAATGGTGCAATCTCCTAAGAAATTGTTCGTATAGGATCACTATAGCCTATAGCTGTCGTACATACTAAACGATCAAAATAAAGTGCTTGTATGGAAAGCTTTTTCATTTGACGAGATATCCTCACGAAATTTGGCATGGGTTACTGTCTGATATAACGCAGCAATATCCTAAGAAATTGTGCAGATCGGTTCACTATAACATATAGCTGCCTACAAATTAAACGATCAAAGCCATGTTCTTGTAAGGAAACCTTTTTTTTTCCGAGAAGATATCTTCGTCCAATTTGGCATAGTTTATTTTCTGAAACAGTGCTACAAACTTCCAACAAATTGTTCAGATCGGTCCACTATAGCATATAGCTGCCATACGAACTGCCCGGCCTAAATTATAATAAGTTCTTGCATGGAAAGCTTTAGTATTTGTGAAGGGTATTTTAGTTTCGAAGCAATCGAAGTTCACATTTTTTCTCATTTCAACTTGCATTTAATCATTTCATTACATTTCTTTTGATTTAACAAAAGTTAAGCACCATAAATCAAAACATCCCTGCATCAACACTTCATAAAAGCACTCCACAATCAGCTTACAGAAAATATGGCAATCTAAACACACATAAATAAAAAGAAATTAAATTTAAATTTTTAATTAACACAACACCAATTTCAATTCAATCGCACTTTTAATCCCCCACCCCTGGCAGTGCTTGGCACTGCAAATTAAATTATGGTCTCTCACAAACAATTCCTTACATTTGTTTATAAAACAATAGACGCGATAACAATCAGCTAAATTATTTGCACACTTCAAATTTTCACTGAAGCAAATATTTGCACAAAAAAAATTTTTTTTTTCGATTTCGCAGCCACATATGCCGGTACAAGCCCACACATTCTGGCTGGCGACCTTGAACTTCGATTTATATGTAGCATAAGACTGATCTTAACAAAAGCAGCTGTCTAAAATGTAAATAGTTAAGTGAGAAAGCATTGCGGTTCTCAAATCTAAAATTGGCAGTAATTAGGAAAACGGCTCAGGGATTCCAGCTGGCGTCCGCTGCCAAAACAAATGCCAGGCTGATAGGTTCGTTAAACTTTTAAATAAATAAATTTAGTTGAAAAATATGCTCTGCTTCTCGATGTTTCTGAAATTAAAACATGCCATGCCGCAATTTTACAAAACTGCTGCAAGCAAGCACGGTTTTCAATTAAACAGGCACCCTTTTGCAAAACAAAGCAAAAAATCATTATCAATTTTGCACGTATGCAAGTTGGAAACAAGTGTTTGAGTATTGTTGCATTGTTAGAACCCAGCAGGGAAGACATTTATGACAGTGCTTCTTCTTATTTATTGGCGTAGACACCGCTTACTAAGTTATAGTCGAATGTGACAGTGTTTAGAGCGCTTAGGTGTGAAAGATGCACCTCGCTCTGGTCGACCTATGGTTGAAAAAGATGAAATTATGGAAAAGATTGACCAGGACCATCACATAAGTAGCCATGACATCGCTAAGGAACTTAACATTCATCTTAAAATGGTTTTGAACCATTTTTAAAAAAGGCTGGCTACAATAAGAAGCTCCATGTTGAGGTACCACATGAGACAATTCACTTTCGTGAATTGAAAAATTTAATGGACCGAACTAACATCTGCGATTTTTTGCTGAAACGAAATGAATTCGAACCATTTCTGAAGCGAATGGCAACAGAAGTCGAAAAGTGTACCAAATACGACAATAATGTGTGAAAAAGATCATGGTCCAAGCGTGGTGAAGCTCAACAAAAGGGTCATAAAGCCAGGATTGACGCCTCGAAAGGTTATGCTGAGTGTTTGGTGGAATTGGGAAGCAATCATCGACTATGAACTGCTCCAGCCTGATCAAACGATTGATTCTACATTTTACTGTCAACAACTGATGAGATTGGCATCGAAAAAACAACCAGAACTGATCAACAGAAAGGGCTTCGTCTTCCATCAGGACAAGCTAGACTACACACATCTTTGATGACTCGACAAAAACTGGGAGAGCTTGGCTAGAAAATTTGATGCATTCACCATATAGTCCTGACCTTGCACCAGCGGACTACCTTTTGGTTCGCTCAATGCAGAACGCCCTTAATGGAGTAAAGTGGGCTTCTTTTGCTTGGTACGCATGCCTCTAGACTAGAATACCCATTTAATAATTTAATTAATTTTTTTTTCCTTCAAACTCAAAGTTCGCTACTGG
Organism: Bactrocera zonata; assembly: GCA_037783105.1. Lineage (NCBI taxonomy): Eukaryota > Metazoa > Arthropoda > Insecta > Diptera > Tephritidae > Bactrocera > Bactrocera zonata. Next base: position 239,907 of record JBAWJQ010006296.1, on the reverse strand, counting down.
GTTCTCCAACTGCATTCTTTAATATACTTTAAAAGCACAACACAAGCTCTTAGATATAAGTACATATGTATACATCTGTATATACATCTGCATATCTTCATATCTCAAAATCTAATATCAAATATTTTCATTAAGTGAAAATCCCCAAGCGCTCCTCTTATTTAATAAAAATAAGCAAATATTTAAGCAGTTGTTGCATACCATTCCCCCTTAGATTGTTTGCTAAAGTGTAAATTACAACAACAATAATATACACACATATTTATACACATGTAAATGAATCTAAACAACGCATATTTTTGCCTGACTCTTCATGCACTCACGCCGTGTCTACAGCTGACTGATGCAACCAAGCCTTCCGCAAGCTATTAAAAGTTCTGTTCTAAGCAATTTGCTTGGAATAAATTTTTCAAGTGTGACGTAATTTTATTTAAAAAATGTGTGTACGTGCTCTCACTAACACTCATTTATAGTCGTTTTCTTAATGTCTCTCCAAGGTCTATAATGAAGAAATATTTTGTATTACAGATCATTACTAACTGCTTAAGGGCCGTTTTCTCAATATCTGATTGGCAGCGATCTATCGACTAAGTTCTGATTAAAACACAAGTTCTTTACGGAAAAAAGAAGTCTTGGTTAAGTTAACCAGAACTTAACCGACATATTTGAAAAACTATTTAGTGCCGTTTTCTCAATGTCTGGTTAGTAGCATATAAGTTCTGGTTAAAAAAAAATAGGTTATTTACCGAAAGAAGGAGTCTTAGTTAAGTAACCAGAACTTAACTGACAGATGGCTGCTAACCAAACATTGAGAAAATTGCACTAAATAATTTACAAGCTCATAAGTTCCGATTAAAAAAAATTCTTAACCGAAAGAAGTAGTCTGGGTTAACTAATCAGAACTTAACTGACAGATGGTTGCTATATCTGGTTAGTAGCCATCTAAGTTCCGATTAAAAAAAATTCTTAACCAAAAAAGTAATCCTGGTTAACTAATCAGAACTTAACTGACAGGTGACTACTAACCAGACATTGGGAAAACGGTGCTAAATAATTAAGTACAGAGAAAATTTATAAAAAGCTCCGAGAAGCTAAATAAAACTGAGAAGAAGTATCGAATGAGACACGCCTTATTTTTTGGATAAAAGCAAGCTGCGGCAGCACTTTCCAGTTCATTGAAAAAACCACAACTAATAATATCCAAAATGTAAAATGTGTAGCACTTCCTGTAGCTCTTAAAAATTAAGCATTAACACATTAAAATTTTAGAATTATTACTCTTGAGTTTTCGAAATATTGCGCTCAAGTCAGCGAAAGCAACAACCCAGTACCCACACCTCCATCAAAATATACTACGCAAATTTTTCAGTTTTAAGTTTACTTTTATTTTTTCTACTTTTCTTTTGTTTTACAATTTTTTTGCGTTTTTTTTTTAGTTTTATACAAAAAATGAACACAAAATATATCACAGCTACTTATCACAATTTATCAAGAATCCAAATGTGCAGAGCAAAGCAAAAATTAGCCGTGTAATATGCCATTGTATATATTACAAGCAGCAATTTTTAGTTTTTTCCTTGCTTTTAGATTCACGATAAACACGCGTAAAATATCACAGTCAGCCAGTTGCTTACAAACTAGCATTTGAAAATCGCCTGAACAGCAATTAAAGCAGTTGCATGCTATTTGTGTATTTGAGTGGTCAAAGGTTGCAAGCAAACACTTCATTAAAATATCACTGTTATGCTCGTGTTGCTGCCCGCGGAGTAAAATGGAGCCGGCTGTGTCAGTTGTTGCGGGCGACCTGCGAAGAAGAAATTGTGAAAATAATTATATAGAAGCTGAGTTATGCTAAATTCATTGCAAGTAAATGAATATAATGCTGATGTGCGAAGATGAATATTATAGTTTATATTTATTTTTTATCTGTTTGCTGACTGAATGGCTGCTAATCGACTTTTATTATTTTTATGTGTTTAAGGCATTTAGCTTTATATTTGCATTATTTATTTTATGTACATATGTAAATATATTATATTTCTTTAGAAGCTTTTAAGTCGAAAATATTAACTTTATGCGATTTAGTTTTGTTGCTGTAATAAAATTCAGCATTAAAATATTACAGTTTACTTGAAATTTACTGCCAGGGAACAACTTCTTTATTTCCTAAAAAAAAAAACAAAAAATAATAATTTCTCAATTTTTCAAAAATACCAAAAATTTTCTACAAATCACAAAAAAAAATGTTTTCGTTAATTACAACTCTTATTTCTACAAACCAAAAATATTTTTTCTATTTAAATATTTTCACAAACACCAAGATTTTCTAAAATTCACTTTTTTGTGTTATTTACACTTTTTAAAAATTACCAAGTTTTTCTATAAATTAAAAAATAAATTAATTTTTTATTTAAAACTTTCACAAATACCAAGATTTCTAAAAATCACGAAAACTTTTCACAGATACCAAAATTTCCTAAAATTTCTAATTACTAAAAAAAAAGTATTTTGTGATTTAAAATTCTAGAAAAAAAGTATTTTGCCACTTACAATTTTTCAATAATGCCCAGATTTTATAAAAATCAAAAACTATTTTTTATATTTTTTTGTTATCAAAATTTTTCATAACTCAAAAACGCAAAAACTTTTCAAAAATATCAAGCTTTTTCTAAAAATTTCAAAAAAAACTATGTTTTGCTGTTTACAATTTTTCAAAAATATTAAAGTTTTCTAAAATTCACAAAATATCTTTTATTTTTTTTTATTTTTTTTTTTTTTGAAACTTTTTAAAAATACCAAACCTTTTGCTACTTACAGTTTTTCAAAACTGCCAATATTATCTAAAATTCACAACACATTTTTTCTCATTTTTTGTTATTTAATATTTTTCAAAAGTACCAAGATCTTTTAAAACTCACAAAATCTTTTCAAAAATACAAAAACCTTTCAAAAAATTCTAAAAAAAAGTTTTTTGTTACTAACAATTTTTTATAAATTCCAACTTTTTCTAATATTAAAAAAAGAATACTAAAATTTTCGAAAACTAAAGTTTTTTCTGTTTCTGTAATTTAAAATTTTCAAAATGCCAAGATTATCAAAAATCACAAAAACTTTTTAAAGGTCAAAAATCACAGAAACTTTTTAATAATACCAAGATTTTTGGAAAAATTCAAAAAAAAACTGCCACTTAGAGTCTTTCAAAAACGCTAAAATTATTTAAATATCACAAAATATTTTTTGTATTTTCTTGTTATTTACATTTTTAAAAAATACCAAAATTTTGTAAAAGTCACAAAAAGATTTTGAATTATGCTTGGTTACGGTGTTTTGGCCATAACGCGTGTTATAATATTGCAGGCATATAATTTTTGTATTTACCCCACTTTTTTAAGTTCATAATAGATAAATTTAATTTATTTTAATGACTTTTTTTATTTAACATTTTTAATTTATTATTTGTCAAAATTATTTTTTCATACAGAACATTATTTTTTTTGGTTTTATTAAAATTTTTAAAAAATTTAGATTTGATTAAAACGTCCTGAGTCAGTTGCTGATTAGTTTACTTTGCTTGATTTTATTTTCTTTATTTTTATTGCAGACTATTTCCTTTAGTTCGTTCCATTTTATGCAATAATATTGAATATATTTTTTTATTTTGTATCAGTGTATCAAATTATGCCTTAACAACACATTTCCAACTTTTTCTTATATTTTATAAAAAAAATATTATTTGATTTCAGCTATTTTAATTGTGAAAATTATTTTCTTTTTTCAATTCGTTCCATTTTATGCAATAATTTTATATTTAATAAAAAAATATTTACTTTCATTTCATTTTTGTAGTTTTAAAAATTATTTTATCGTACTTTAATTGTCATTTTTTTATGTATTTATTTTATTTTTTTAATTTTATTTTAGTAGAAATTATTTTTCGTCCTTTATCTTTTGTTTATTTTTCTTATATTTGTTAAAAAATATTGACTTTCATTTCATTTTTGTAGTTTTAAAAATTATTTTCTCGTAGTTTAATTTTAACTTTTTCATGTAGTTAAAATTTTTTATATTTTTATCATTTTATATTAGTGATTAATATTTTTCGTAGTTTTTTATTAAAATTGTATTTGTGTTTTTTACTTATATTTTGTAAGAACAATATCATTTATTTTATATAAATTTATTTCATTTTATTTTTTATTTTGTTTTAAATTATTTTTCCGTACTTTTAATTTCCAATTCATTTGTTCGTGTACATTTTTTGATTTTATGTACGCAAATTACTTCATATTAAATTTCTAATTTTTTAAATTTTCAATTATTTTGCTTCTATTTAATTTTTCCTTCCAATCAAATTACACACTTTTAAATAATAAACAATAGTTAATGGTGTGCTTACCGTCATTGTAACTAGGCCGTTACTTAACTGTCCACATAGCCAGCTCCGTTACTGTGCAGCTTTGCATTTTTCCATACGCAGCTCAGCTCTTCCGCCTACAGCACTAGCCACGAACACAACTTGTGCTTAGCGACATAAATCATAAATCATTGAAAATTTTAGGAAAATCTCAACCAACCGTATAAGTTGGAAATTCAAAAATAAAAAATATCACAGCTATTTCGAAAATTTCGATCGACTTAATTTATGTCGTGTTTATGACATATTTTCGACTGTTTTAATTCGTTTTCGTTCGCTGTAGAACTCTAAAATAGAATTTACGCAATTTGCTTTTAGCTGTTCTATTAAAAATTTACGTAAATTTCCTCCAACTGAATTGCTCATAACTGAACAACCCAGTGGCTATTCACTTTTCCCTATTTTCGTTGTACACTGTTACGGTGCTTTATATCGACTAAACCCAAAAGTGTACAAAATTTCCACAGCTACTCATAAATATTGTATTTTTATAGTGGAGGTTCCTATTCGCGCACACTTCACTTCAAGTATAGTTAAAAATATATCCACATATTTATATATTTTATTTGCTTCAGAAACGAACTCACTCATGCTCACAACTAGTTGTGCTCAGCACTCACTCAATATAGAAAGTACTCATAATAATTGTGGCAGTTGGCGAAGCTGTGTGTTCTTAGTATTTAGTGCAAGTAGCTATTTGCTAAATCTGTGTTCTTTGCAGCGAGCTACCAAGAATGAGCAAAGAGCAAAAGTGGCTACAATACGAGTGTGCATACAATTGTACTCTTCAACTTTTGCTCTAGGCTCTGCAAGCTTTTTCTCACTCAACCAGAGACAAGTGTGCTCGAAGGGCGAAGTCGTTATGGAACGAGTTTCGGTGCAGTCTTTGCATATATTTGCTGCTTATGTACACAGATTTATGTCTGCAAAAGTATATAACGAAACAGACACCGCTCAGAACCGGCCTGCGAGTGCGGCGCGAACAGCTGTTTGTGCGCTGAGCGCATATGGTAACAGGCCCCTTTTCTGCAAACTCAAAATGAAGAGAATATAGCCCACAAACGGAAGACTAGCAAAGCAGGTATTCAATTGTATATACATATGTAAATAATCGAATACATATGTACATAGGTATCAAACTTGCAACACCGCTCTATATGTAGTTTCACTTTTACAAACAGTCTTTATTTTAACATAAAAGGTTATTACACGAAACAAAAAAAAAAAACTTAAATTCCTACATTAGATTTCAGCAGCTAATTATGTGTACTATTAAGCGAACGCGTTTTTTGTTTATATGTCTTCACTCTTTCGAAAACGTGTGAGATGATGTGCAATTTAGCATCTTCCTGCTCATCTTCCGGCAATTCGGCCAGCTTAACGCCGATCATGCGATAGAAAGCTTCATTTTTATCATCCGACGCGTTAGTCTGCCGCTGCTTCAACAAGAATTCCACTCTCTTTGTAAAAGCTGAAAATTTCTCTTGGAATTCGCTACATTGCGGCGTTACGTCAGGTACGGTGGATTGTACGTACGGTTCAGCCGCGGTGATTTCAATTGGCAAATCATCATTACAATCCATATCGGGTATGGACATAAGCGATTCCTCAGCCTCCACGCTGGACTCATATTTGGTTAGCTCTTCGTCGAAAGTGTCTTCGTAGGAAATGTTTTGTATAAACTCGTGCTCGTCAACTTCATCTTCAGCTTCAGCGTTAGCAGCGCTCTGCTTGAACTTATAACTAAAAAAAAGTTGCATAAATATTAAAAATTGTGTGGCAAATACTTGCAATATCATACGTTCTAGGTTTAATGTGCGCTTTTAGAAAGCCCAAATGCTTGTAAAGTGTCCAGTTTTTATCGTAACCCGTTAAGGGTTTGTTCGCACCTTTTTTGGCAATCAATTTTACGTAACGGTCTCTTATAACACGCCAACGTGTGCAACATTCTTCGCCTGTTTTAAAAATAATACCGTAAATTTACATACATGCATACATATACATATATTGGGCAGTCGAAAAAGTTTTTTCGTATTTTGTAAATAGATTTCGTTGCTGTCGTATATCTCTAGTGATACAGATAGAGTTGGAAAGGTGAGATTTTAAGCTTCATTTAACCAAAAACTGTTGAAAAAGTCGATGAAATTATGGAAAAGATTGACCAGGACCGTTACAGAAACAGCCATGATATGCCTAAGGAACTCAGCATTCATCATCAAATGATTTTGAACCATTTTAAAAAAGACTGTCCACAATAAGACGCTCGAAAACGAACCATTTCTGAAATGTATATTAAAAGGAGACGAAAAGTGGATGAAATACGACAATAATATGCGAAAAAGATCATGGTCCAGGCGTGGTGAAACTCAACAAATGGTCGCAAAGCCAGGATTGACGCCTCGAAAGGTTATGCTGAGTTTTTGGTGGGATTGGAAAGGAATCATCCACTACGAGCTGCTCCAGCCTCGTCGAACGATTGATTCTTGATTCTACATTTTACTGTCAACAACCATATTGAAGCAAGCAATCGAAAAAAACAGTCAGAACTGATCAACAGAAAGGGCTTCGCCGTCCATCAGGACAACGCTAGACCACACACATCTTTGATGACTCGGCAAAAACTGGGTGAGCTTGGCTGTGAAGTTTTGATGCATCCACCATATAGCGATAACCTTGCACCAACGGACTACCATTTGTTTCGGTCTATGCAGAACTCCATTAATTGAGTAAAGTTAGCTTCATGTGAACCCTGTGAAAATTACTTGTCGCACTTTTTTGCCGAGAAACCAGAAAAGTTTTACACTGATGAAATAATGTCTCTAGCGGAAAAATGGCAAAAAGTGGTCGACTAAAATAGTACATATTTTGTTCACTAAAGTTTATTATAAATAAAAAAAAGTAAGTTAAAATTTGATAAGAAATGCGAAAAGACTTTTTCGACTACCCTATATGTGTATAGTTTAGGAAATTTACTACTCACCCGTTGTTTCGAAAATGCCGCCAATCTGTTCCCAACCTTTTTTGCGTAGCGTCGAATTTCGATAGCCAGTTAAACCTTTCACATAGAAATATGGTCGTATTTTGACTTCACGAATCAATTTCAAATCGTCTATAACCTGAAAATATAAATACAGACATACATGATTTTTCGCTAAGCAATGCACTGCACTCCACTTACCATTTTCGTAAACGCTTCACAGCGTCACAGTTTAGAAACAAAGTTACGTTTTGACTTAGCAACGCTACAACAAGAACTAGATTTTTTCCGTTTTCATGCGTTTCATATACGAACGTGCAAACGTTTTCGAAGAACGGAGAGCAGACAAAATAGCGCACACATAGACGCGATAAACGGGCTGACAGTGCTGCATTGAAACGCGCTCAATTGCTTGAAACGTATGCAGAGAAACGCGCGCTCTCTCTATGTGCGTCATTCGCTCCGTAAATGCGCTCTTCGTCACGTTATAAAACAAATGAAATTCATAGAAATGACAGCAAGAAAGCTTTTTTATATAAATTCAATGATGTTCAAATTTTGTAAGTAATCATTTAGAACACGTATACAAGTACATATGTACATATACATAAATACTTAGATGCGAATAATTTGCTTGTTTAATTAATCAACTGATTTGGTATATAAACTTATGTATATAAATTCAAGGGCATGCATACATACACATACACACGTACATAAATATGTTTTTAAATTTCGTAACTCTCCAGCTGATTGTGCTCTCCTATGCCATTGAAGCAACCGTTAACCCTTGTGTGAGCGAACGACAACACAAAACAATTCTCTCCAAATTAAAAATACTGGATATAGTTTAAAAGAAGACGAAATAGCATGAAAGCGACTCAATTTTACGCGTGTTCAAAATGTAAAATGTGATTTTTTAGAGATGTGGTTTTCAAAAAGTAATAAAATGCTATTATTTAATTTAATAGTCAAAATCTTAGCTTAATTATGGAGATAATGCTTTGTCATTAAGTTTAGATAGGTTGCACCATTTCGAGGTTCGCTACTTTTTTAAAGAATAAACCAGAAACCTCAAACTTAATGGGGTAATGTCGATTATCATTCGAAAGAACAGTCTGTAGCTTTATTCTTTGAATATAATCTTAATCTCATTGGCCGCAGCTACGTTTTTTCAATGACTCATTCGAGCCTTTCGACTGGGGGCCTATTCTGTAACTCGATTCAAAAAAAAATTTACTCGAATTCGGATTTTTTATATTCTGTAACTCGATTTTCGGATCTGCAAGCCAATTTTCGAATAAAATATTCGTTAGCTTTTGAGTTGTAGAAAGCAAAAACGAAAATTGTACGTATTTATTCTGGCACAGGGTGGTTCAACTTTCGGATAATTATAAAGTAGATCCGAATTTCGAATAGATTACATTTTCGAATCGAGATACAGAATAGGGCCCCTGGTAACTGGCGAATAACATGCGTGATGTGATGCGGGATTGTACGCAAAGACTTTAGATTTTACATATCCACACAAGAAAGTTTGAAGGTGTGATATCACACGATCTTTGTGGCCAATCGACCGACCCAAAACGTGAAATTATCTCACCGGTTGTTTTTGTTATTTTAGCGGGTACCTAATCCCCGTTAGGATGGTAAGGATTAGCTAAGTTGTCGTCGATGTCACCTAACGGAAGGCCCAAGAAACGGGCTGTTTCTACTGGGTCGGACCAAAGGGAGAGGGGTGTCAGATGAGTGGAGTTGGTGGGGCATGCAAAGGGTGTCATACGGAGACTCATTGCACGCAGAACATATACATGAATATGTCGGGATCTATTCTGAATAAGTAGGAGTTTAACCTGCTACAATATCCGAGTATGCTATTCACTGGAAGAGAGTCGGCAAAGGTGTTGATGGTTCCATTGAGAATGGAGGTCAATGCTTGTCGGAAGTTTTTTGCATCCGAAGTCTGGTCGGCGTATTGTCTAATGTATGTAAATGCCATTGACGAATTGATTGAATAATTTTTGAAGAAATATGAACCGATGATTCCACAAACTACACCAAATCGTTGTGTTTGTCTGGTTGAAATGATAGCTCTTGAATCTCTTTAATTTGCGGCAATTTTGCTTGTTTACATACCAATTGAGCCAACAATGGGCTTCATCGCGGAATAAATTTTGGTTCAAAGACGTCGGATCTTTTTGAAACTTTTCAAGAACCTGGGAATGTCGAGCGGCTTCAGCTCTTGTACAAGCTGTATTTTGTGCTTATTCAATTTAAGATCCCGACGTAAAATATGCCAAGTCGTTCAATACGTCAGTCCGAGTTGCTGCGAACGATGTCGTGTAGTCGTGCAGTTGTCTAAATAACTATGTCCATACGAACGTGTGTATTTTAATATTTGACAGATGTCGCTTGAAGTCTATCGAATCGATTTATCCATGTCTTGCTGCTCATCCTTCTATCTATATATAAGCTAACTACTTGTAGTCCCTCAATTTTTGAGATATCGTTCAGAAAGTTTGCACAGATTTTTTTCTCCCTACGAAGATGCTCATTTGTTGGATATCGGACGACTACAGCATATAGCTGCCATACAAACTGACCGACACAACTCATGTCCTTGTATGGAAACCTTTTTTTATTTGAGGAGATCAGTTCATGAAGTTTGGCATGAATTATTGTACAAAGCAACGATATAAGCTCCGTAGAAATGGTGCAGATCGAATGACTATATCATATACATATGTAGCTATCAAACAAACTGACCAACCGAACTCATGTCCTTGTATGGAAAACTTTTTATATACGACAAGATATCTTCACGAAATTTGTTATGGATTATTATCTAAGACAGCAGATCATGTTTAAGTGGCTGCCATATAACCTGACAGATCAAAATCAGGACAATATCTTTTTTATATTATTTTATGTAATAAAAAACTTTGAAGGTGTTCGGTGCAACTGGAAAAAATTATTTTCTTGCTTTATGTTAAGCTTTTTTTTTTCCTTGGTTGTCGATTCAGTATTTAGAATATTGTGGGTACTTACCTTTGTTACAGCTCACACGTTAAATGTATTAGCTCGTTGCCGAAAATTTAGACGCCTGTTGAGGTGTACGACTTGAGAGGCGAAAAGTGATTTCGAACGCAATAAATTAATAACGGTGTAAATTTGACTTTTGAACTTGAATTTGAGGTTATGACAATTAATAATGGCTGTTTCGGCAATATGCGCTGCCAAATTTAATTTTTTCCCGCGAGATCTCTGTGTGGTATGCTTGGAAATTTCTTACACTCCCACTGCCTGTACTGTAATTTTGTGCTTTTCGTTGGTTGTATGATGTTTGTATGATGTAACTGTGCGATAAGGTGATTGCAGTCGATTTATCAATTCAAGTGCAACGCGAGGATTTCGTAAAGTTTGGGCATTCACACACACACGAACAAATGAAATGACAGAAAATAATGAGAAATATTAAACAAAACTGCAAACTTACATACATACAAAAACAAATATACATATTTACATATATGGTGCACACTACACTACTACTTATAAATGGTTACACACGTGATTACAAGTGTCGGGCTTTACGATTATGGCATGTTTTACAATTTTTATGCCACACATGAATACATACATACATACAAGTTACTTCAGTAGGTGATTTTTGTATGCCACCTACATCACACACACACACATGCATGGGTACGATGGCTCTGTAATTGCTGTGAGATGCGTGCAACAAAGGTCATGAATAAATTGCCTTTTCGAAATGAGATTTGTTTCCTTGATTTTACGTCAGCATTCGTAATATTGCATGTCGCTGTGTGTAAGCGAATGTGGATCGCCTCCTTTTCCAAATTGCTATTTTTGTGCAACTGCAAAGGGGCGTGCCGCACATAAGCCAGCAATCTGTGTGCAACTATAATTCACTTGTATTTCGGTTGTTCTTGCGCTCTTCGTTTTCTGTTGTTAACGCTTCGTAAATATGTGTTACCAAGTCGCAGATTGGTGTTTAACGTTTTTTATGCACAAACTTGTTGGTAAGTTGTCAGCGTGGCTGATGAAATATTTCATAATTTCAACGAACATTTAGTCGCCTAATGACGAATTGCATGCAATTGTGAGCCTAATGGGCTTGGGCTTGGGGAGAAATTATTTCACACTCCGCTAATCAGCGGTGGCATTTTCGTACGCTAATACACATACATACATAATAAATAAATGCATACATACACACAAATATATATACATATGTATACGAGCATGGCGCTTTTTCTTCGGCATAGTATTCACACTTTGTTTTGTATTGTTTAAAATTAGAGGCACATACAATATTATAGATTTTTTAACAATCCAATAAATATTTTAACGAAAACAATTTATAAATTTTTTAACCATAAAATTAGCAACCAAAAATAAAAAAAATTTAATAATTTGAAACTACATACTAATAAATTAAATTTTTTTTTAATTATAAAAAAATATTAAAAAATAAAAAAAAATATTAAAAAATTAAAAAAATATATTAAAAAATTAAAAATAATATTAAAAATTAAAAACAAAAATATTAAAAAAAAAAAAAATATTAAAAAAAAATATATATTTAAACAAAAATATTGAAAATTAAGAAAAAATACTAAAAAATTTGTAAAAAAATTTGTAAAAAAAAAAACATTTTTTTTTAATTATAAATTCCACAATCATGATAAATTTTCTAATATTTGTTTGATTAAAAAAATTTAATTACAAACCTTTCGAAAATTTTTTTTTTACAAATCATTTAATTTTTTAATTTTTCAATATATTTTTTTGAATTTTTTGATTTTTTTTTAATTTTTTTTTTTAATTTAATAATCAAATAGTTTCTTATTTTGAATTTAATAGTAAATTTTTAATTAAAAAAAAGTAGTGGTATGCTTTTGGTATTATAACAATCAATTTTTTAACACAAACAATTTATAAATTTTTCAACAAGAAAATTATAAAACAAAAATTTATAAAATTCACAATCACAAAAAAAAGGTTAATAATTTGAAATTACAAATTTTTTAATATATGTATGTATATTTTTTTAAATTTTGTAATATATCTATTTTTTTAGTTTTTTTTTTAATATAATTTTTTTAACTTTTTGTTTTAATTTTTTTAAATTTATCAACTAAATTTATTTATTATTTTTGATTTAATAGCAAATTGTTAATTAAAAAAAATTGTTGTATGCTTTTGGTTTTTTTTTTAATTGTTAAAAAAATTAAAAAAAAAATATTGAAAAGAAATATTAAAAAAATTGTAATTTTGTTTACATTTTTCAATAAAAAAAAAAAAAACAAATAATAAAAACATTAAGCACACATATACATACTGCAGGCTGAAGGAATGTACTTATTATTTCGACCATATGTGTATGTACTTCACAATAAAAACAATTGCTGTTCTTTTGAATAATTTATTTTCCACAATAAAGTTTGCTTGATATCGATATCGTTGTTTGTTTACTTTTTTTCTCAAAATGATATTATGATCAGTTACTTGGCTTTGCAAAATCTCACATTTAAAACTTTTTTGAATGTTCATACACAAGTTTGCTTGCTTTGGCCGAATTCAAGTCATATGTTTTGATAAATTAATGCTTCAATATGTTCATGTAAATATTTAAAATTTTTGTTTTAACTAGTTCTCTACAGAATATGTGAATGCAGTTTTTTTATTAATAATTTTTGACAAAAATTTGTATGTGATATTGTATGGATTTTTTTCTAATTTTTGACAGAAAAAAATCTTTTTGTTGATTCGCTTTAAAATATGTTGAAAAAAATATAATAAATTTAACAATTTTTCAAATTTTCATTTTTTATTAAATTTTGAATTTTTTTTATTAAATAAAAATAAAATAAAAAATTGTATTATTCAATTTATCTTTATATTATAAATTTAATAATTTATTATATTAAAGAATTTGATAATAAATTTATTCTTACATGAAAATTAATTTTATAATAAAAAACTATTTTCTATATTTAAAATTTTATTTAATAATAAAAAATTTAATTTTTTTAAATTAAAATTTATCATAAAAATAATTCTTTTTAACAATAGAATTTTGAATTAGAAGCACTTTCAAAGTAAAAAATAATAATTTCTATTCTCAAATAGCACCTTAAGCATTCAGTTTAAGATTAACTCCTAAGTTCTACTCCACAATTTCTAAAGCGAATCAAAGAAAAAATTCTAGCTGCGAAATAATTAGCTTAATTTTCAGTTCAATTACTGTAAACGTAAAATGATATTTTTGCTTTACCTATGCATATTAGTATGTAGATTATGTGATTATAAAATGCTAACAACAAAACTTGATTCAGCTTTTTATTTATTTCACTTTTGCAATTAATTTTCACAAATATTTTTGTAGTTCATTTGGCATTTTACAATTCATGTACATTTGATTTCAAGGTATTCTATGTATAACGGCTAAGTTCATGTGATACTTTAAAACAGCGTTTTTGCCAAACGTTTTACATTATTTTCAAAACATTATTGGCGTTGCGCATTTAGCACGCCAAATATATAAGATTGCGTAATACATGCGTAGTTCTTTTCTTTTTATTTTTAATTAATTATTTGTTTTATACTGTTTTTCGTGTTCATTAGTATTGCTGGTTATTTAGTCGTTGTGTAAAGAACTTAAAAAATATGCAATTCAAAAAGTGTTCGCTTAAAAAATTGTAAAACTAGACCTTTGAAGTCGTAACTGTGACTTGCACGGCAATTTTTTGGATGTGGTTATGTTGTTGTTGTTGGTACATTTATCTGCATAGATTATATAGTTATGTGTATTGTTCAAAGACTGTTTGCTGTTTCAAAATTCTTATGTAAACGGCAGTCAAGCAGTCATTCAAACAGTCACTTCAATTAACTACATACAATTTACAGTTATTTCGCAATAGAAAACGACAAAATGGATGAACAACAGCGTGTTGATTTTGTGGCGGCATTAGGGCGGTCCGAGCAAATGCAGTCTGCAGCAGGAGACCAACGACAGTTTCGGCAAAATTGTAGCGCTGCATGACATAAGGACGAGTATATTGCATGTGGCAGAAATGAGTTGCTGCATGCCACAGAACAACACCGTAAATTCCCAAAGTTGTATTAGTTTTTGTTTTGTAGATTTAAATTTAAAGCTGCTTACATGGACTTAAAGTATATACATATACTGCTGTTGTATTTGTATTTATTTTTAATAAATTCAAGTTTAAAATGACTGTTTTGTATAAAATCCTAATAATGTGCAGAGTATTTGCGGAAGAAACGTAAAAAAAATACAATGGAAAACAGATCAAATAAAAAACTTTAAAACAAAAAAATTAAAAAAAAAAAAAAATTTTAATTTAAAAATTAAAAAAAAATTTAAAAATTAAAAAAAAAATTAAAAAATAAAATAAAAAATTTAAAAACAAAAAATAAAATTTCAATAAAATTATAACAATTTAAATTTGATTTCAAAATCAAATAAAAAACTCATTCAGAATGCAAGAAACTGATAATAATTCAAAAAAATTATAAAATTTCAATAATATTATAAAAATTCAAGAAAATTATAAAAATAAAAAAAATATAAAAATTATAAAAAAAAATTATTAAATTAAAAAGAATTATAAAAATTAAAAAAAAAATATAAAAATTAAAAAAAAGTAATAATTAAAAAGCTTAAATACTTCAAAGAAAAATAATCAGAAAATTAATTTATAAAAAAATTATAAAGAAAAATAAAAAAAATTAAATTAAAAAAAATTATATAAAAAAAATTAATTTAAAAAACATTAAGTAAGTAAAGTAAATAAATTAAAAAATAGTACTAATCGAAAATTTCGAATTAATGCTTCGACGTAGGAAATTTTTTTTAGATTTTTTCAGCTTTTGAAATCAATAATTCTTCTTTAAATAATTTTTTTAATACTTCATATAAATTTGGAAACCAACAAAAATCATTTTTTACGATTTTAAAATATTTTTCGAAAACAATTGTTATTTTTGGCAATTGTGAAGAAATGAGCATAAGAATAAAATTTTTTGATAATATTTTAATAAAAATAAAAAAATATGTAAGAAAATATTTCTAAGTCAAAAATTTTAAGTTCTCACTTTACTTTTAAATTTTATGAATAATACTAAAAATTTTCAAAACAAAAAAATACTTTTTTACGATATTGAAATATTTTTCACGAAAAAGTATTATGTTTACTGTTTTTGGCAATTAGCAATTCAGAAAATTTTAGAAATTTTAACAATAGTTCTTGTTTATTCATTACTTTAAATCTTCATAAGAATTTTCAAACCAAAAAAAAAGTTTCTTACGATATAAAATTTTTTTTCGAAAGCAATTATTATTTTTACTATTTTTGGAGAAATAAGAAAATTCAACATAAACGGTCCATTTAAGTTTATATCATAAAGCTATTCACTTCTAGCACCAACTGAAAAATTAAAAAATTTTATTTATGAGAATTTAACGTTCCTCACGTTCCCCCGCAAACACTCTGCACACTTGCCTTGGAAAAGTGACTACATTCAATTTGTTTGCGCTACGTATTCACATTTATTTATTTATTTATTCATTCATTCATATATATATTTTTTTAAATACTAAAGCAACGACTTATCAAAATTATTACAGCGCCTATACAGTAATGTAAAAAATACATAGTAGGTTTATTAATTGCTTTAAACGCACGCCTATGCGCATGCGCATGCATTACATCAAGACAGTGTATATTTATATGTTTATATAGTAAACAAAATCGCTACAACTGTATGCGCATACACAGTTTATAGTATGCATAATATTAGTATACAGTTAAAAGCAGCATAACTTAAGGCAAAATCAAAATTTTTATCGAGTATTTTCATAGTATGCTGTTTCATACGTTTTCATATATTTTCATAAATATATAGTTTGCTACTTTTCAGAATAAAAAATTACAGTTTACATACTGCAACGAAATATATATATTTATATATAAATATATAATGTATTTTTAATTAGTTAGTTTCAAATTTGCTTGTGTGTTTATGTTGCTATCACACATACACACGCATAATAGGTGTATGCCATTCACAAAATAGTTGAATATAATATTATATATGTATGTATACAAGTTATTATTAAATATACTCAATTAAATCATATTTTTTTATGCCGTCAATACAGTTTTCAACTATCAAACGCATAACGCCTTCTGGTAGCAGTATGCCAAGACGACGGCGCACAAGTGTATTTATGCCAGAGACAAACTTGCAACAACTAGTTACCTAACTCAATTCGCGTAATTACATATATAGTATATACTATCAGCAATAGTTGTTCACGTTTTGTTTAACAATATTTAATAATAGGTTTTTTAATTTAATTATATTTGTTTTTGTTTTTTCTTTTTTTAATAGTAGATCCTATGTATCACTTTTCAAAAGCTTTTTTAAACGCATTTGTTCGTCGCTCATAAAATTAGCTGCTCTTCACTGGACGCTGGTGGTTCACTAAATCATGTCCCTCCACTCCCCCGCGCCTTAGACGCACTCGTCCTCACCATACTCGGTCCATTGTTCGTCCAGCGATAGTTGTTGCTTGAATGGCGGTGGCGTACGTGCTGCACTGTTGAATAGAATCAGTTGCCAATATGAGTGTCATAGCTACATTGATATAGTATTTTGGCCAAACAAATGCGCTCGAAAAATGCAAATCAAATGCAGTTAAATAAATGCAATTTAATACAGAAGAAATAATGTTTTGTTAATGATTTCGGTAATGTTTTTATATGTATGTAGCAGTTAGACCAAGCTAACCTATGTATAGGTTAGTTTCAAATAAAAATTGTTTTATACAAAAGTTTTTGTTATGTAAATTTTATGTGATGTTAATTTTTGTTTTTATGTTATGTAAATTTTAGATTTTCTTATACCCAGTGCTTAAAGGCTTGCCAAAATTTTGAAGAAGTTAAAAAGAGAAGTTTGAAACTCTAAGATTTAGCATAAAATCAGATTAAATATTAAATATAATAAACATAAAGTGAAAAATGAATAATTTTTCGTACATAAATTTGTTATTAAAATAAATATTTTTCATAATTTTAAGCACTAATTACATAAAACCATAAAACCAAGTAAGAAATCTATAAACCAAGTGAGCACCAAGCGCCTAAATGTATGCAAAGGGTACAAAAAAAGCTGCTGTATTTGAATTAAGAGGTTATAGACACTTGCGGGTTACAAAAATTCTCAAAAATTCTATTTTTTTACATATATCAATATATATAAATATATAATACTCTCCGAATATCTTAAATTCTTACGGAAATACTTTCGGAGAGTTGAGAGATTTTTTTTTTTAAACATTGAAAATTTGTATCTATCTTGCATTTTTTAAACACATTTTCTAAGTTTTTTAAAAAATTCTGAAAACTTTGAAACTTTTTGAAAAATAATAAATTTTGAAATTTTTGCAATTTTCGAAAAATTTTATTTTTGTGCCATTTTTGAAAAAAAAATAATTTGAAATCTTTGAAAAACGTTTTGAAAAAAAAATAAATTTTGAAATCTTTGCAATTTTTGAAAAATTACATTTCCTTTTTAGTAAAACATAGAAGCTATTTAAAAAAAATTGTAATTTTTGAAAAACATTTCTGAAATTTTAAAATTTTTGAAAAGCACGAAAAAACGCGTTTTTCTGACTTGCAAGTGTGTATACCCTCTTAAATTACATTTTTATATTTTGATGAGTTTATAAACATTACAAAAATGAGGCAAACAAAGCAAGCAAATTAATGAAATTGAACGAAAACAGATTAAAAACATATTCAATAGAAGTGTTTGTGAGTCATTTGCGAATACTATGAATACAGACTTTGTATGTAGGTGCGTTTGCAACTTGTCAATTAAGTATTAGCAACAATTTCGTACATGATTTGTGTGATAATAAATTATTTTAAATAATTTTTTTTTTAATTTTACAATTTCAAAAATTGTTCAAACGTATGTTGAAAAAATAATTTTTACAAAGTAATAAGTGAAATTACAAGGATAGTAAATGGATAGGGTACTAACTACAGCAAATAAGTACGAAGTGAGCGATTTTCATGTGCTGCGCACGCGCACCGATCTATGCATGTATGTATGTATGTTTGTGTGTGTGCGCCTATGCAATGCATATGCTTACGGTAAAATTCTGACGAAATACGAGTTACGAAATTGCGAGCGTTATGTTAATTGATGGCAACAATGGACGACAATAAAATGCAGCAACAACAAGAACAACAGCAAATCGTAAATGCTGCAAATGAGGCGAAATGCTGACGCGACATACAAAACTTGCACAAAGTGATAAAACAACAACACAATTAATGCAATGCAATAAGTATAGCTAACTAACGCATGCCGTTGCCTTAAAGTTGCGTATTTGAATGGATTTGAATTACTCGTACGTTGACGTTCACAACAATTTGTTTGGCAAGTACGCGTATGTGTAACGCCTAAAAGTATGCTGCCGTTGACTATCTGTTTCTCTCACTCTCTCTCCTCACTCTTTGTATGTATGCATAGCACGCGCTCTGTATTGACGTTCTTAGTTTTCGAATTCGCTTCTTCGCTCGTTCGCTTGCTCGCTTCGCTTATCGGTTTTTTGTTTTTGTTGGTAGCTTTGATTTTCGTATTGTCGTGTTAATTTTTTTTTTATTTTGCAGTTAAATGTTACATTTGTTAGGTGTAGTTTTCCCCAACGCTTCACGCCGCATACCGCTTAGGTTGAGTACTTTCGTTTTTTTTTTTTGTTTTTTTTATTCGTTGCATGCACTTCAGACACACTAAACTCCTTGCATTTAGCACCTCGCACAACAATTGCTAACTGGTTGCATTACCGCCGCTAATTGCCAAATCAATTGGTATAACCAACGCTAATCACTTGCAGTGATCGTTTTTGTACGGTGCGCGACGCCAGCAATTTGCAAGGAGCCGGTGACTAATGTTTTACATGTAATTTTCATTTTTCATTGTTGTTGTTAATGCTGTTTGACTTGGATGGAATTTGTGGTGGTAACAATGGCAAATAGGAATAATTTTTGTTTTTCTTTCTTGATTATATTTGCAGTGGTTACGCTTAGAGATCGGTTATGAGCAACCCTTCCGGTCATAATTGTCCACGACGGTAGGGAGATCTAGATGGCCTAGTGGTTTAAGTGTTATGTGGTGGTATTGCGTGTTCGCAGTGTGGTTGATTGTTGGTTGAGAAATGTGTATTTTTTTTAATAAATTTAATTGTGTTCATTTTTCGTAGTGATGTGGTGAATAAATTAGAAGAAATCATAGAGTAAGTAAATAAGTAATTAAGTAAATAAAAGCAAATCGAATTATATTGCAGTAAGCGTACAAAAAATTATATGGCATTAGACATAGTACATAAGTATGTATGTACATATATTATGTGGTGCATGGAAGATTGAATTTGGAAAACAAATTTTAGTTTAAAGAAGGCGCTCGTAGAACAATTTTCTTTGAAGTAGAAAAAATATTTGAAATGTTTCAAACACATTTTTTAAATTTTTGAATATCGACATTTTTGAAAAACATTTTGAAATTTTAAAAAACATTTTAGATAATTTTAAAAACTTTAAAAAATATACTTTTGAAACCGATATTGAAAATTTCTTAAAAACATTTTTGAAATTTTAAAATTTTTGAAAAAACATATTATAAAAAAATTTTCAAATTTTTTTAAAGAAAAATAATGTTGAAGTTTATACAATTTTCGAAAAAAATTTATTTTTAGTAAAATACAAAGTCCAGTTTAGTCAAAAAAAAATTAATTTTTTTAAAAACATTTTGGAATTGTTGAAACATCAATTTTCGAAATTTTGAAAAAATTTAATTTTTATTTTTTTGAAAAAGTCAATTTAGAAAACTTATTTTTAATAAAACATAGGTGGCATTTTTGAAAAAATTTTGAAACTTTTGAAAAAACATCTTTTGAAATAGAAAAAAAACTGAAATTATTGAAAAAAAAAATTTTATTTTAATGGAAAATTTATATAATAATGAAAAAATTTATAGTCAAACATATGTATGTAGATGTAATTTTTGAAAAAAAAACTGAAATCTTTGAAAAACATTTTTAAAATTGTGGAAAAAAAGTTTTGAACATAATTTTTTTATTTTTTGAAAATTAAAAAAAAAATATTTTTGATAAAATGCCACTTCTGAAAAAATTTTAAAATTTTTTAGAAATGTTTTAAACACATTTTTAAATTTTCGTAAAACAGTTTGGAAATTTAAAAAAAAAATTCGAAAATTTTTTCAACTTTTTGAATTTAATTTTTAAAAAAATGTTGAAAATATTAAAAAAAAATAAATTTGGAAATTTTTGAAAAAAATACTATTTTTAGTACAACATGGATGCCACTTTTGAAAAAAAAAATTAGAAATTTTTAAATTACATTTTTGATATTTTTGAAAAACATATTTGAAATTTCGGAAAAAAATTTTTGAATAACACTTTCTAAAATTTTGAAATTTTTTTAAAACATTTGAAAGTTTAAAAAAATAATTTTGACATTTTTTTTTAATTTATATTTATGAAATACATGCCTCTAATGCGCATATCGATCAAAAAATTGCATTTTTAACACCAATTCAGCTGTTAAACACCGTAACCGCCTGCCTTAAACTGTTTTAGCCAATTATGATTTTAAACACTGCAACCCAATATGAACTTATATGATTTGCTGTATATTACCATTCACCTGGTCTAAGCTAAATTAATACTTTTCAATATAAAAAATAAGTTTACAATAAAAATTATGAGATATTATTAATATGATGTACACAGTATAAAGGTAAATTTAGTTTTTTAATTAAATATTTTAGTTTTCCTGCACCAATTTATGTTTTTTATTTTTGAATATATAATTTAAGATTTAAATATATATTAATGTGCTTGTAAGGGTTTACTTGGGCTAACAAAAATCGCTAATAATAATTGATAATAATTTAATTATGTTTAAATTAATTTTTGGAATTAATTTTTTTTCATCTTTCAATTTGGTTTTTGGGATTAATTTTTGTTTTTATTCTTTAAAATTTCCAAAATCGAAATTACTTTTTTAGTCTAAGCTATTTTTTATTATTTCCAATGCTAACTAAGTGCATATTAAATGCAATTATTTTATTAAATTTTTTTAACCAGTTTCATTAATTTTAATGTAGTGCAGCTGCCAGCAGGGTTGCGAATTTTTTAATTAAAACATTTAGGATTAAATAGTGGATTTTCAATTTTCAAATCTAATATTGGAATTAAAAAATTAAAATCTAATTTTTAATACCAAACATTTTTTAGAAAATATGAAAATCTAATTTTTTATGGCAAAAATTTTGTATGAATAAATTAAAAATATAGTTAATAATCCCAAAATCGGAATTAAGAAATTTGAATTTAATTAATTAATTTTTTAAACACATTTATACAATTTTTTTAATTTCCGAAAATCATTTTTGAAAAACATTTTTGCATCTTTTTAAATTTTTGACAAACATTTTTGAAAACTTTTTTTTAATTTTTGAAAAACTTTTTTATTAATTTTTAATTTATTTCATTAATGAAAAACTTTATGAAAATGTTTGAAAAACTTTTTTTTTAATTTTTGAAATTTTTTAAATTAGTTAAATTTCAATTTTTAATCCGAGATTGGGATTAAAACTTAAAACAGTTCGGTTTGTCTGGATTAATTTTTTTATTTTTTTTACTTTTTTAAACCGGTTTTTGGTAATTTTTCATTATTTTTTAATCCATTTTGTGGGTTTAATTTTTGGTGTTTCTTAATCTCGCAATCGGAACTAAATTTTTTTGATTTTTCAAGCCGTTATGTCAGTTTACGAAATAAAATGAATTAATTAAAAAAAATATTCAATTATTTTTTAACGCATTATTTGCAACCCTACCAGCTATTAAAATGTCTAACGCTCTCATTTCGATTTCTAAAGCTAATGCTAGTGTATTGCTTGTGTGTGTGCTTTTATTGCATTTCTAAACTACTTTTCCTAATTCCTCATTGTGATAATTTGGCTTTAACCTTGCATTGGTGCGTTTAAAGTTAACGATAAGGCACGCTATACCTGGCTAACTGACACGCGTCACATTCCGAACGCATATGCATGTATGTGTGTACGTATGTATGTGGCTGCTACCTACAATAACTGCTAAGTATTATCATAAAATGTAGTTTACAACAAATAAAGTAAATTCAAATATTTAAAATTACCTTAACAACCTCGCCTTAAGTATTCTAAACCTTGTGTGTCAACATATACAATACACATATACATATAGACATTTTAGTATCAATAATACCTTACTCAGACACAGTGTTTATTTGGGCAATTAAAATAAAAGCAATAAAAATCATGCAACTGGCTTACCTCTCGCACGGCATTTCGCCCATATTCTTGGCGAGCGCCAAGCGCTTGGCTTCCTCTTTCTTGCGGCGATCTTCGGCTGCCGCCTTCATGGGATCGTACGTGGAGCGACGTTTCCACATGGCCATTTCTGCCTCCTTTTGTTTGGTCACTGGTAAAACAAAGATGAATGCATTAAGAATTGTAATTAACAGTCGAAACAATTCATGCCGCACACGTTTCGAGCGAAACGCGTTTTGTATGCAAATTTCATTGAGCGGCGTTGTGGCACTCACCCGACTGGTCTCTACGCACCGCTGATGAGGCACGACCGCCGTTCATACCACCGCCACCACCACCGCCAAGCGTAGTGCCACTTGTGGTCATGCACGAGGCCACCGAGCGTACACTGCGATTGCTGGTGCGTGTCGGATCCGCACGACTCAGCCCCATCGATGAGCTACTCGGACTGCGTTTCATCATGTCACCGCTCAATGCGGACGTTTTCAGTGTGCTTTTGGAATCGTTCTTGCGTAGAAAATTATTGCCCTGCGCCGGCTTGTACTTCGATATGTCCAAATACTTCGGTTGCACCCGCTGATTCGACAGCTTCGTTGTGGATGGCACAGCGGCAGCTGTTTGTAGTAGTTGCTTCTTGGCCGAGGCCAACGAGTTGGGTACCTGTGATGCCAAACGACTGAGACTGGTGTCACGCGGCACTGACTGTCGCGCCGTTGCGGCGCCACCGGAACGTGGCGCACTGCGTATGCCACGCCGCGGCAGTTCGGGCGTGTTCGGGCATGCCATAACGCCGCATGAGCCGGCAGCTTGCTGTTGTTGCAAACGCGTTACAGGCGCAGAAGTTGGCTTGCCTGTGGCGGCACCGCCGCTTACACGTTGCTTGCTACGTTCGATACGCATCAGTAGCGCTTTATTCAAACGCGTATTGGAGAGCGGCACTGCAGTCGTGTTCTCCACTTCCGCTGGCACATCATCATCATCGTGCTGATGGTAGTAGTGGTCATTGTCGTCTTCCTCCTCTTCCTCGACTTCCTCAGCACCACTCGAATAATACTCTTCGCCCATGTCATCCTCATCGTTTATGTAATATTGGAAATTTTCATCGTAATCACCGATGGCATGCCGGAAATTATTGCTGCTCGCCGATTTTTTGATAATGCTAGCATTTTTGTGCGCAGCCGCCGCCGCGGACTGCCCATCACCGCCGCCAACCAGCGAATAATTGTGTCGCGCAGCCGGCGGTGTGTAGATGTTGGAGAATTGTGGACGCGCCGCACGTTGAGTTGTCGCTATTTTCGCCGAGAACGAACTGGAACGACGTAATGGCGACTCCTGACCGCTTTGCCCGGCCTGCGCTTGCGCTTGTGCATTGGCCGCCGCTACCGCCGCGCGGCGTGCTGGCGAATTGCTGATGTTGCCATCGAAGGAGTTCTTGCGCGCACGCATTTGCCGCGCCAAGTATTCACCGCTGGTGAGCAACTTCAATTGCTGCTCATTGAAGCTGCTCGTCATCAGCTGCAAATGCTGTGCATTGCGACTGTAGGGATCATTCGCGCCAACGCGCCGATGCAACGGTGAGTGATGGTAAGCGCTGCCGCTGGCCGCAGATGTGGGCGAGCCCAAACCGTGCTGTGGACTGCCGCAGTCGTCTGGCGGCGAGTACAACGCCGAGGAATGAGCATGCGAGCGTGCCGAGTGCGCACGTGGCGACGCTGAAGAATGTGTAGTTGGCGGCGATTTTAGTGAATTTTTGCGCGAAAGCGACTGCTGTAAATTGCTAATAGCAGCCGCTGTCTTTTGCAAATAAATATCCGCCTCTTCGTCGCCAACGCCACCCTGTAACATCACATTCTGTAGCGGCGCACGCGTACGACTTGCACTGCGCGCACGACCAATTGAATGCAGCGGCGAGGGTATTTTCGAAGGACTCTTTGGTGGCTTGCAAATGCCCTCAACCGGCTGTCCACCGCTGCTGTACGCGCCGCTCGACAACGTAGGATCGCTCGAATAGTCACATTCGCCCGACAAGCGATAACGCTCGGCAAGACTGCGATTCAGCTTGGCAGCGCTGATGCACTGTTTGCTATTGTAAATGCTATCGTCGGTTAGCGAATCAGCACCGGCAGCTGTATCGGAAGCGCACGTGTAGCTGCGCGTCATCAACGCTGTCTGCGACGCGTCTGTGTGTATGCGAGTTTTGGACGTGTCTGAGGCGAGGCTGCGTGCCCGCGCATTGCGTGCCCACTCCTGTATCCAATCGTTTTTGGTTTGTGCCGTCTTCAGCACCGCTGCATCGGATAGCTTTTGGTGTGTCGGTGTGTCCGGTGGCGATTCGATGTAACTGCGTGTCGCTGCAAATTTCGCTTGCGTATTATCCTTTTGATTGGTGAACAGATTCAAACGATACTCAGCTTTCTGGTGATCAGTGAAACCACCGCCCGCGTACGCGCTGGCTGTGTTCGCCTTCAGTTTCATCTCATTGCTCACATACTCGGAGGAGTCAATTTGTGACGTGGACAAGCCGGACTTGCGCGTCAAACGCGGACGTGGATCGAGCGCGCTCTTTTTGGCCAGCACACCGCTGGTTGTGACGCTGGTGAAGCAACCCAAATCGCCATCGTCCTCTGTTGGTGTTTTCTGCCCGATTTCAGCCTGCGTTGGCGCCGACTTTGTCGCCGTGGCGTTGCGCAGCACGCGCGACTTTATCTTCTCCAAATAAGCGCCTGCCGAGTCATGCGCACCCAAAATAAGATCGCGCTCGTTGTATGCGCGCGGTGATTGCGGACCCTGTTCGACTTCTGCGTCATGGTAGTAATTCACCTCGAGCACATTCGAGCGATTGTTCACATGCACTGGGATTTTCGTGTTACTCAGCTGCGTGTCGACATCAATGCCACTGTTGCTCAATTGCAAATTTTTCGGACGCTGTTGTTGCGCTTTTAATGCCTGTTGCGCGCTCTTGTCGATGTTCATCAGATCCTTTTGCTCCTCCGTATAGTTGTCGCCGTCCAGCGTATACGTGCCGGTTTCACTGATATTATCCGCCTCCAAGTTGTAGTTCTTCAGTTCGGCGAGCGGCGGCTGCGCGCACAGAAAGTCCACTTTCTGCAAGGCCAATTGCATAGCGGTCGAGCGCGGCGTGAATTGTGTGCGATTCGCTACTAGGTTGGCAGCGCCTTTGGGCAGCTGCAGCGGCGGTGGTTTCTGCTTGCTGACGTTTTTGCGCGTTGGCGGTAAGGGCTTTTGCGCTGCAGTATGTGCGCGTTCATTTGCGCTGTGCTGACTAGTACGCGGCGCTGTTGGTGTTTGCGCGACGGCATGCTGACCGTGCGCCTGCAACTGTGACTCTTGTGTGCTGGAACGCGGTGACCAACTGTGCCGCTTGCTGGCGTCGCGTACACGTGATGTGCTGCGATCGCGCACACGCAGCTTCACTTTAGACGCTTCGCCGCCTCCATTATCGTAGGTGTTATCAGCGGTGCCCGTACTGTTGCGCGCCTGGCGTGCATGCGCGCTGCCACTAAGCGGTGTGGCCGATACTGAGCTGGTCATTGTGGTTTCCTTATTGGCGGCCGCATCGCCAGCTTCCAGTTTCGACATGGACGCGCCGCGTCGGTGACGACTCTGAAAACGCTCCATCATGCTTTTGTAACGCGCTTTAGCCGCTTCAGGATCACAACCGCTATCATTGAAGCTGTCAATTGTAAAAGCGTACGACTGTTTATTTGCTGTTGCTGTTGTGGTAGTTGTATTAGTTGCATTGGATGCGGATGAATCATCGTCGTGCGGCAACGACTCGCTATTGTCTGCACCGCCGGCGATCAGCGCCGCCGCATTGCTGTCCGACATAGTGGACGGTGTAACGCAACCGCTGTCACTGCCGTGACCATCGGCACCGCGCTTACTTTTGCCCAAATCGACTGTCGAACTGTCGATGCTGTGGCCGTGGCTTTCTATGCGTTCGCTTTTGCTCAACATATCTGCGAAAAAGTCGGAATTAAGAGAGAGAAATATACAATTAAGCGCGCATATTACAATTATTAAGTGAAAACGAAAATAAAAACGAAAAAATGGAAAATTATTGAGATTTGTGCAGTTGTAGTGCTTAGGAGAGACGCTGGTGGGTTGGCAGTGAAGCAAAGTGTAGCAAACGTAAAAATTTGTTCCGTGCGCTTTAGAGATTGCTTGCCAGCTACAAATGCGTATGCTCATTGTTGCTTTTGCTATTGCACATTGTACAATTATAGTTGCTGTTGTGGCACAGTGGAGCAAGACGCAAACTTACATGCTTATAGGATAGTCGAAAAAGTCTTTTCGTATTTATAATCAAACTTCAGTAATTTTTTTATATTTATTATGAACATTAATGAACACCATTTTGGTCAAACACTTTTTGCCATTTTTTCGTTAGAGACATATTACATCAGTGTACAACTTTTCTGGTTTCACGACGAAGAACTGCGATAAGTAATTTTCACAGGCTTCGCTTGAAGCCAACTTTACTCCATTAAGGGAGTTTTGCATTGACCAAAACAAATGGTAAATGGATGGTGCAAGGTCCGGGCTATTTGGTGGATGCATCAAAAGTTCCCAGCCAAGCTTTCCCAGTTTTTGCCGAGTCATCAAAGATATGTGTGGTCTGGCGTTGGTCTGATAGAAGACGAGGCCCTTTCTGTTGATCAGTTCTGGTCGTTTTTTTCGATTGCTTGCTTCAATATCAACGGTTGTTGACAGTAAAATGTAGAATCAGTCGTTCGAACAGGCTGAAACAGCTCATTGTGGATGATTCCTTGCCAATCCCATCAAACACTCAGCATAACCTTTCGAGGCGTCAATCCTGGCTTTGCGACCATTTGTTGAGCTTCACCAAAGTTGGACCATGATCTTTTTTGCATATTATTGTCGTATTCGAACCACTTTTCGTCTCCTGTTAGCATTCACTTTCAGAAATGGTTCGATTTCATTTGGTTTCAGCAAAGAATCGCAGATGTTAACTCGGTCCATTAAATTTTTCACAGACAATTCAAGTGGTACCCAAACATCGAGCTTCTTTTGGTAGTCAGCCTTTTTTAAATGGTTCAAAACCGTTTGATGATGAATGTTAAGTTCCTTAGCGATGTCATGGCTGCTTATGTGACGGTCCTGGTCAATCTTTTCCATGATTTCATCAACTTTTTCAACGATAGGTCGACCAGAGCGAGGTGCATCTTTCACAGCGAAATTTCCAGAGCGGAAACGAGCGAACCATTGTTGTGCTACACGAGCTAATACAGCATCGTCTCTGCAAACTTCACAAATTTCTTTGGTGGCTTACGTGGCATTCTTCCCTTTTTTATACAAAAATTTCAAAATATAGCGAAATTCTTCACTATTTTCGCTCATTTTTGAGCAGCTCTAAATTTTTTTCCACTACCCGCATTTAATTTTTTTGGTTGAATGAAGCTTAAGATCTCACTTTTTCAACACTTTATGGTAGTACTGGAGATACATATTATATAAGACTGCAACGACAAAGTACGAAAAGACTTTTTCGACTACCCAATATAATGCCATTATGGACAGCAGTGTAGACAGAAAACGGTGTGGCGTTGTTAACAATTTTTTAAACCTACTAAACACCTGTCCGCTCTACTGAAATTTCACACTTTTTTACACAATTTTCTTGCCATTCGTTGCAGCACCATGACGGTATAGCAAGTGAAGGCCAAAGTTCGTATGAAACTCACATTTTACCTGACTTTTCTATTGAACTGCGCTACGCAAGCGCAGCACTCGACTGACTGCCAACGTAACGCAGCGCAACAGAGCGGTAAGCGTCGAACGTGAATTTATGGTAGCGTTTCGCGCAGAAATTCTGCGTTTCACTTTGAAATTTCTCTGATTTTACCTTTTTTGCTGTTACACTTTTTTTCCTCATTTGGCTAATAATAGCAAAAACGAGCAGATAACAACTTTTCCATAAACAACATTACTGCGTATCTATGCAAATGCATGTATGTGTGTACGTATATATGAATATATGTATGTATATTTTATAAGTAGTCATGCTAAGCAATTCAGCGGGGCCCACGCACTATTGTTTATCTCCAAACATACAGACACATTTACTATACAAGTATAAATATCAACAGTGAAAGATCGGACAAAGAATTGATACAAGTGTATGCATATAAGTAAAGTAATTATGTGTGTAGTTCTGTTCAGTTCCATATCTCTCTGTGGGTAAGCCGCAATCTTGCCGTTTCATCGGTCAGTATTTTTCTTTTTCGTTTAGAATATAAACAATTAATTGAAATGCCAAATAGCGGTAATTATTTATACATTTTAATTACGCAGCGTGGCTGAAGCAAGTACCGTTACTAAGTAAATTACAATAATAAGAAATTGCCAAAGCTGGCGATATTTATGTATATATGTTAATATTTACATGCATAATTCAGTGTTTTGTGTTGTTGGTTGTTAATGGCTGCCAAGAATATTGAATTTATTTATTGATTATTTAATTAGTTATATTTAGATTTGTACTTAAATGGCTTGTTGCTTGTAAATATGTAAATTTTTTATCTGATTTGGAAAATATTAGAATAGAAGTTGTTGTCTGTAGCAGCTGGAGTGGAAATTTATATATGTACATATGTACATACATAAATAAATACATAATAGATAAGTAAATATGATATGTATGTACATACATAAGAAGGAAAAAAATTTGAAAAAAATAAAAAATATGAAAAAAATATTTTAAAAAATATAAAAAACTTAACATAAAAATTCAAAAAATAAAATTGCAAAATGTAAAAATTTAAAAAATATTTCAAAAATATATATAAAAAAAATTAAAAAAAAAATATTTAAAAAATATGAAAAATATAAAAACACATTTATAATATTGAAAAACATACAGAAAAATTAGAAAAAATATAAAAGAAATATACAAAAACAAACAAAAAATTAAATAAAAAAAAAATAAGAAAACCAAAAATAAAAAAAAGTATTTAAAAAGATATGAAAAATATAAATATAAAAACGTATTTATAAATAAAAATTAAAAAAAATATAAAATAAATTTATAAAAACATATTTATAATAATGAAAAATAGACAGAAAAAATATAAATAAAATATATAAAAACAAAAAAAATAAAATATAAAATAAAATTTCAAAAACCTCCTAAAAACAATAAAAACATATATAAAAAAATATTTAAAAAAAATATAAAAGCATACTTAAAATAATATGAAAAATATAAAAAAAACATTTTTTTTAATAAAATAAATAAATAAAAAAAAAACATTTTTATTTATGATTTTTATTTTTCAAATTTAATTTTTATTATTTCTAATATTAATTTATTTTTAGGTCTGCTTCAACTAATTAATTTTTAGTTTTTACTACGAATACTCAAGTTAATATCTGATAAATCAACGATATTTCATATCTTTATTAACTATAATTTTTTAGAAATTATATTTTATTTACTTAGCTCTAATTTTTAATTATTATTTTTTTTTATTCATTCTGATTTCTCTTTCTGCTTGCAATTGTTTATAAAATAAAATATTTTTTAAAATTAATTATAATTTCTCTACATTAAATGTAATTTATTTTTTATTTATTGTAATTTTTTAATAAATTGTAAATTTTTTTATCAATTGTAATTCATGTGCTCTTGAATTGTATTTTTGTACTGTAATTTCTTATTTAATTTTATTAATTGTAATTTTTATCAGATTAAATATTTCAATTAATTTAAATTTTTTATTAATTAATTTTATTTAATTTATTAAGCAATTTTTTACCAATTATATTTGTTTGTTAACTGTAATTTCTTTAATTATATTTTTAATTTTTTTAATTAATTGCGATTTTTTTTTATTATACATTATTTGTTAATAGTTATTTTTAATAAATTGCAATTTTTCGTTAGTTCAAAGCTTTTTTAATAATTCTAATTTTTTTTAATTGTATTTTTCATTAATTGCAATTTATTTGTAATTTTTTAATTAATTCTAGTTTCTATTGTATTTTTTGTTAATTGTAATTTATTAATTGCGGATTTTTTAATTAGTTTTTTTTTATTTATGTCTATTTATTTTAATTTTTATTTTAATTTTTTTATTTTAATTTTTTTATTTTAGTTTTTTTATTTAATTTTTTGAATAAATATAGTATTTTTATATTTTTTTTTAATTATAATTTTTTTTAGTAATTCATTTTTTTAATTGTATTTCTTTATTAATTACTTTTTTCATTAATTTTAATTTTTCATTATTTTTATTTTATAAATTTATTAATTGATTTTTTTAATAAATAATATTATTTTGTTAGTGAGGACGTAAGTAACCAAATTAGTACGACCTTCGCATCCGATTTATTATACATAAATAAACGCAAATATTAAAGGGCTCAAAAAAACAGACAATTTTGTGCAAACAAATACTTAAATTAATGAAAAAATACATATTATTTTAAAAAATCGTACGTGGGCAGGAATACGAATTGTTGAAAATATGAAATTCATATGCAGATGAGCACATACCGGCTGTCGATAACCAAATATAGAGAAAAACGTTCTTTATATGCTTTAAATGAATTTTTTGTGTTCTTATAATATATTTTTTTAATTTTAACGCCGTGACAACATGAGTCATGTGTTAGGGTGCGACAGGCCGCAACCAAAAGTGGTTTACGAAAAATTGCGTCAAGTTTCGTTGTGGTAGATAAACGCCGACAGATATACGGATTAGCTCAGCTGAATTACAAAAGTGAGTGAAAAAAAGCTAGAGCTATGGAATGGGTGATTCATGTAGTAAGCACTTAGCGCACTGTCAGCTAAGCACGGCGCAATGGGGTACTTACATACATACATACATACATACATACATACATACATACATACATACATACATACATACATATATATGTATGTACATGCAGGTGTATGTATAGATGTATGGGTATGTGGATATGTGCTCGCATGGATAAAAACTCACACGCACATTGAAGTTGCGGTAAGTAAACAGAAGTTATAAAAGTAAACAAACACCGTTTGTATGGAAAAATTACGGGCAGTAAGGCCGCTTCTTCGCAGGTTTGCTGCGCGCATATGCAAAATATGGCAGTTTTACGTTTATCATAAACACATTTTGATGTGACTGGAGATACGAAGCACATAACGCTTCAGCGCTAGAATTTTCAGCCAATTGAGGTCTATCGGTCAGCTGTGCGCCGCTGAGGGAATAAAATTTTTGCACAAAACTCAAGCGAAAAGTGGGCTAATCAAGCGCTTACAAAATACGAGAAACATATTTCAAAACGCAACCGACATAAATACATACATACATATGTACATAATTAACTGGCTTTAATGTAAGTATAATGACATTAGCTTTAAAATGTAAAACGAAATTAGTTTTATTAAAATAACAATGAATGAATGAAAAAAGTCAACAAACCGTATTAGGTAATACGCGAATTTGTATGTATATGTGTGTGTGAGCCGTCCAAAGCGACAAATACGACGTGAGCGCAATTTGAATGACAATTAACATTTTCAGCATAGCCAATGCAATCAACAGCGGGAACAACAAGCCACGCAAAGGCATAAGTCACCAACAAAATACAACAACAATGATGTTAACAATGAGCGTAAACTTAAAATGTTGAAAAAATGCATGGAAATAAAAGCAAAATAGACGCATGCACAATCACAAATATATGCATCTGTGTGTGTGTTTGCATGTATGACCATAAAACGCTAATAAAAAGCAGTTCCATAAGATAAAACTGATTCGCGTGAATGATGCGAAACTGCGGCAGCTCGGATCGAAACTACTGATACTCGAAATATTTTGCAAATACGCACGTATACATATGCATACATATGTAAATATATATACTTATATGTACATATAAAATGCACAGTGATCAACGATACACTGTCTTTAGAGACGATTTAGCCATAACCGCCTCGAAGTTTTTGAAATATCGAACTGAAATTTTGCACACGTGTTTTTCTCTCCAAAAAGTTACTCATTTGTCGGAACCACCGATATCGGACCACTATAACATATAGCTGTCATACAAACTGACCTATCGAAATACAGTGCTTGTATGGAAAACTTTTGTATTTGACGAGATATCATCTCGAAATTTAGCACGGATTATTGTCCCAAGTAACGGTAGAATATCCGAAGAAATTTTTCACATCGGATTACTATATCGTATAGCTGCCATACTAACTAACCGATCAAAATCCAGTCCTTGTATGGAAAACTTTTTTATTTTACAAGATATCTTCACCAAAATTAGCACTGATTATTGTTCGAGGTAATGCTACAACATCCAAAAAAGTTTTCCCGATCGGTCCACTATAACATATAGCTGTCATACAAACTGGCTGATCAAAATCCAGTACTTGTATGGAAAACTTTTTTATTTGACGAGATATCATCTCGAAATTTGGCATGGATTACTGTCCAAAATAGCGGTATAATCTCCGAAGAAATTGTTCACATCGGATTACTATAGCGTATAGCTGCCATACACAGTGAACGATCAAAATCCAGTCTTTATATGGAAAATGTTTTTATTTGACAAGATATCTTCCCGAATTTCGGCAGAGTTTATTGTCCAAGGCAACGGTACAATGTCTATGGAAAATTTTTCATTTGTGAAGGGTATGCTAGATTTGATGTAACAGAAGTTAATGTTTTTTTTTCTCATTTTATCCACATTTGTAAGCTGTTGATTTCATGCGTTGAGTATTTATATTGAGAACTATGAATGAACGCTTTGTAATGATCGGGATTGCTCGTTGTTACGGTTGTTCGAGCAGCGTAGCTCAAAAGGTTGAGCTGAGAGTGTATGGCCGGTTACAAATCCGGTTCTATTCTGGCTACGTATACACGAAAGCGGTTTGAACACATATGATTCACGACCGGAAAATACCAGTGAGCTTTTTTTACATCTTTCTCCTTCAAATTTTAGCAACACAAAAAAGTTTCACACACAACAAAAATTAGCAAAGAGATTTTAATAAGGTAAATAGATCAAATCTAAACAAAAACATATTCAATCGAATTTATATGTACGCATAAGAGTTGAAACGCAGGCGCGCCTTCTGACCCACTGTCACTAAGCGCTTGCTATTGCCGATCACTAAGGCTATTGTTCAAGTTTCTTTTTTTGTGCTATTTTTTCCACTCACCTTTTTCATTGCAAAGCGGTTTGCCAAAGCAAAATTTTGCATTTGAGTCATCAACTGCCACAGCGAGCCCAACACCAAAACCAGCACCAATAATATCTCTATCGTAAGCGTCAGCATTAGTTGCCAATGCTTGTGTATTGCCAAGATAATGCGAGGATGAGCGGTTTTTTAACTGTTGCAGCTGCGCTTGCTGCTCAATGACATCATCGATCTTCTTCAAATTTTCCGGTGTGGTATCGGTCTTCTCATGCCCGTCCGAAAACGAATCACACTCATAGTCAGTGCAACAATTGCTTGTCGGCGTATCTAATAATTGTTGATCTTGCAACTGGCGTTGTTGTTGTTGCAGCGTTGTTTCGCCTAATTTCCGTGGCACATCGCAGTCATACGTTGACGGTGTTGTTGGGCTTTCATACGGCGAACGATCGATAGTTGCGTGAAAGTTGCGCGTGCCGTCGACATTCTCCGCACCTGCCATTGTGTCTGTAGTTAGCGCGTTTGACGCTAGCGCTGCTGTAGCGTTAGCCACATTTGTGTTGTCCATTGTGCTCGTTGTTGTTGCTGTCGCTGTGTTGTTAGAATCATTTGCGGTTGCGTATGATGTCATTATATTTGCTTTAATATTCACTGACAGGCAACCAGAACACGCAGGGAATATGGTTGCCTTGTTTTATTTTTAATTTTTGTTATGCTTTTTGGCAAGTTGAGAGAAAATGCACAGGTACCTATCTCGATTTCTTTCTACTTGTGGCAAAGTATTAAAATGTGTTCACGCTTACTAAAAGGTCGTACAATAAATTAATTAATCAACTAGGTGTGTG
This sequence comes from Bactrocera zonata, assembly GCA_037783105.1. NCBI lineage: Eukaryota > Metazoa > Arthropoda > Insecta > Diptera > Tephritidae > Bactrocera > Bactrocera zonata. Next base: position 205,030 of record JBAWJQ010006296.1, on the reverse strand, counting down.
ACGCTGTGTCTGCTACACTACGCTTCCCTGCGTTATGCTTATTTATATTAATAAGTGCGCTCTCCTGACTCTTCCTGCTGCTTTGACTATTTCACTTCTTTCGTTTTCGCTCGCTTCCACTTTGTGCGTTCGTTCTTATCACTAGTAGTTACAATAGCAACAAAATAGAAATTTGTTTGCCTTTAGGATGCAAGCGTGCGTATGTGTCGATATGAGGGGAAGGTAGGTGGAAGTGAATCGTGTGTTAAGTGTTGGCGATTTCGTAGTTGTACGCTCGCTTATGGATTTTTACGTGCGATTGTATGTGCAGGTGCCGTGGGTGTTACCTCTCCGTGTTTTATATTTTTTGCTCTGCTATATGCTAAATTCCTGTTCCTGTTGTTGCCGTTGTTGTCGGCGTTTTCGCAAAGTTCGTTAGCTTTTCGCGCTGCGACGGTGAAAATATTTGTCATCAGACGTGTTTGTTTGCAATGAATTTGATTTTAAAATTCCAAAGCGACACGTCTGACATCGGCCGTTTTCAACTTACTGTCTGCAACATTATTGTCAAATTCTCTCAGTAAGTTTGACAGATTGATTGGTGTAACAGCCTGAAGAACTCTACACATAAGAAACACACAATGATTGACGTGGAGTATTCTAAGGTGGTGGTTGGGCGTTTGTTTGGTGCTATCCGGTTTGGTTAGTTGGTCGGTTGGTTGATTAACCACGTATCGGCAACTGTAAAGGAAATAAAGCGAAATTAATAAATGCGGCGCAACATTAAATATATAAAAAAAATAACAACAAAGGTTACAAGGCAGCGCGCGTATGTGTGTTCTTATTTATTGTACGAGTTTCGTGTGTGCCAAATTTTCTACATACACTTGTATGGTTGCTTGTGCGTACATATGTTTATAGAAGCATACTGTAGTTTCCAATTTTAGCCATACATTTTACAAAAAACACTTCTCACAACTTTATTGGCGTTCGATGAAAATAGAAAATCGAAATTGAATTGAAAATTTCAAGGTTTCCTCCACTGAGCACTTGTAAGAAAATTTCGTGCTTTCGATTTTATTCAAGTACCTTTCGACTTTTTTATTTGTTTTGTTTTGTATTACCAAGCAGACAAACGTGCGACAACGGCATTGAAGAACTAAGTTGGAGACAATACAAAGAAAAAAAGTAGTCCCTTACAGCATAACACTAATATCAGCTGTGTCAAAAGCGCGTCCACTTTGTTCGTGCACATGTAGAAACGTTCAACGACCAAGGGCGTCAATTCACTGCCTCGGTCTATTTGTGTTACACAAAAAGACAGCAACACACAAACAGATAGCAACAGCACAAATTTTCGAAACTTCTTCATTAGACTGTGTATTGCTAAGATTATAGCCAGCTTTTATTTTCACCTTTTTTTGCTTTTTATTTGATTTTTTGCATCTCCGCTTTCTGCCTGTTATTTGAATTTCATTCAATTTATCACGCTAATGAACTCTATTCTAACCGCTTTGTGATCTCTATTGTTTCTTAATGCTGTGATATTTGCATTTTTATTTTCTCATTTGTCTTGCCGATTTTTAGAATTAAGTTAATAGTTTACGGCAAAATACAACTGTCCGCACTCTAGACTTTTATGATGTCCAATCGTCTCTATTAGCAAAAACACTGAATCCAATTGGTATATACTACCACAAACTAGTGGTCATAGCCGCTTGAATTGTTTTGGCCAAGTGAGTGCCAATATGACACTGAGTAAATGAATCGAAGAGAGCGCAATAGCGATGTAGAGAGCAAAGGTAGAGTAACCGAATCAGTTGATAATTTTCTGGCGAGTGATTTGTTAAAGCAACGGTTCGTCAAAATTTAAATACATCTTGTATTTGTATATGTTCATTCAGTTATTATATAGTGAAAGTACAGCTGTATTATTGAGTGCTTAACTATTTTCAATAATTTTATCAATTTTTTACATCCATACTCGATTTTCAATCCAAAGTAGTCACAACCGTTAACGAATACCGTAGAATCCTCCACCACTAATTTGAGTGTCATATATTTACTCACTCGCACTCAGTTCTCTGTAAAACACAAATTCCAATCCGAGTGTACAAGTCCAAGCAATTTGCCGTCATCTACAGCTAATTACCAAATTGTCAATTACATATGGTACATTGTGCTTGTGCCAACTAATGAATGGATTGTAGAGGCAAATTGTCACTGCATTTACGACTTTCAACTTTGATTGCACATAATGCACCGTTTTAACATCCGCTTTTTAATAGTTTATAAGCACTTTAAATAACAAAATATCATTGTACGTTTGAAAGAACAGGTGGGTAGGAATTTTCAACGGCATAGCGCACTGCAGGTGCATTTTACACACCAGTGAACACCTCATATGGAAGCCAATTTGCGGTCACACCCTGACGAACAGCAAGACCAATTGCGCTCTCCTATTAGAATTTTAGGCGAATATCATTCGGTATACAATGCGCGAATATGTGTATTTCTTTGTGTAACTTTTTCTTTTTTAACATGTATGAATATGCACAAAATTGGAAAAGCACATTTGTGTTGAATGCGAAATTGTTACGCCGCTAAATGGTCATTTGTGTAGTTATTCCTTTGTACAGAACTTATTTCTTTCACTCTAACAACAAAACAACACACACACGATACTCGTGTGAGCACACTCGGCGCTACGCCTGATGGTGGGCGCTGTATTGGCATTTTCGTCTCTTTTTTTTGATTTATCGAACGCACAAATTTATACCTCCTTTTTTAATTCACTACGTATTTGAGCTGCATTTATTGCTCCGCGTATTATTATTTAAATTGTTTACATATTTATGCAAATTTTTGCATTTATTTCGTTATTATTTACACAAAAAACCTACCGTGAGGAAAAGCGATGTTATCTACCGTTGTCCACACAAAAACTTCCAATTAGACTATTCTGACATACCAAAGAGCGAGAATGTGTCATACCTGCTCATAGAGCACAGGGTTGCATGTGGCAAAGCGAATTTAAAAATATTTAAGGTCTTGTGATAAGCGAAGGTTTTAAACTGATTTAATTAAAATTCTTTATTTTTTAAGAAAATTTAAATTTTTTTGTGAAATTCCGTACACTATTTAATTGAATGATGTATTAAATATTTAGAAGAGCATGTGCAATAAATTGAAGCAATAACTGTCATGTTGTCATGCAATAAGTTGAATAATATTGACATTGAAATTATTAAAATCAACTTATGTTATTAAAATTAATTTTAATATTTAAACTTGCAGTTAAATAAAAAAAATGTTAAATATTTTAGAAAAACTAAAAAAACTAACAAAAAAAGTTGCAGATGACCCCGACGTGATTTGAACACGCAACCTTCTGATCTGGAGTCAGACGCGCTACCGTTGCGCCACGGAGTCTCTTTAGTAATAACGGCACATATAGGTCTACATATATGTAGTTTTAACAAATAATACTCTTATTTAAAAGTCAAAAGTAAAGGAATTATAAATTATTATATAGTTATTTTTATATCTTATCAAACATCACAAGACGCAATCAAATTTTTAGATTTCCTGCAAGGTCGCAATAGTTGTCGCAGATTTTATTCTTTGCTACTTTGTTTGAAAGAGTTAAGCATAATCAAAAAACACTTTATTAAAAAAAAATACTGATTAACTATGTAAATAAAAAACAGTAATTCATACGAATTTGAACCTGAGATATCTGGGGTTTCAAAGCCATCCACCGAAACATGTGTTTGTTTTTATGATTTGGTGCAGAGTAGATGCAAAACGCTGCTGAAAAGCACTAAATAAACAAATTTAATTAAATTTATTCTATCCATACTAATTTTTTTTTTTAAGAAAATTACATCTTTTGTAAATATTGTGATTAGCGTCATCTATCGGCGCTTAGCAAGTAACAATTTATGTGAACAGTTTGAGAGTTTTGCCAAATGTCAAAGCGATAAAGAGCGTACGTTCTCTGCAAAATCTCGTTGTTGTCAAAATCAGCTGTTAAATATTGTCGTTCCGCAGATTGTTATTTAATTCATACGCATAGATTTTGGAAAATTTTACACGCAGTATCACGCACATAAACGATTATATAGTACATGGCAAAATGCTACGACAATGCGTGCCTAAATCACCAGTAAGGGTGGTAAGTAAAGTAAAATATTTAAATTACTTGACAAATTTATAATATTAATTTCATCATACACAGCACACTAGCGCTCGCGGTATACTAAGGGGTGCTGCAACGAATGCACCTGCCACAGCAGCAAAGGAAAAACTCGAAGAAATACGTGGACGTTTGGAGAAGGGGCCCAACTTCCAAGATTTTGTGCAAAATCCAGAGTATACACGCGAAGAATGGACTGCCTACGAGGGAAAATTGCGGCGAGAGAAGGGTGAAAACGAACGCTTACGGCTACCACCTTGGTTGAAGACAACTATACCCATGGGTAAAAATTTTGCCAAGATCAAGACACAGTTGCGTGAATTGAAGCTGGCTACAGTGTGTGAGGAAGCGCGGTGTCCCAATATCGGTGAATGTTGGGGTGGTGGAGAACATGGCACACAAACAGCAACTATTATGGTAAGACACATATGGTGTATAAAGCATAAGTAGTTAAAAATAACTTGGGTTTCTTAAAAATGTATATCATGTCAATAGTGCTTTGTTGACCTTTACTGATAAGCTGTCAAGCATTCTTTTGTAGTTGTATGTTTACTCTATTTGCATACACGCATACATACATATTTATTTATATTGTAATATGCTTATCTTATTGTCACAGCTGATGGGTGATACATGCACGCGTGGTTGTCGCTTCTGCTCTGTCAAAACTGCCCGCAAACCACCACCTTTGGACCCCGCTGAGCCGGTAAATACAGCTAAAGCTATTGCCTCCTGGGGCTTAGATTACATTGTGCTCACATCAGTTGATCGAGATGGTATGTTTCAAGATTTAAATGTTATAATTTCTTTTTTCATATATTTTGTGAATGTATTTGTCTTCAGATTTACCTGATGGTGGCTCACATCATATCGCCGAAACTGTGCGCGAAATCAAAGCGCGGTAAGGTATACTCAAATTTGTTTTATTTTTGTAAAATATTCATAATTTTTAACTTTTAGCAATCCAAATATTTTCGTCGAATGTTTGGTGCCTGATTTTCGTGGCGATTTGAAATGTGTCGAGACTATAGCCAATAGCGGTCTGGATGTGTATGCGCACAATATCGAAACTGTCGAGAAGCTAACACCATTTGTGCGTGATCGCCGCGCACATTATCGCCAAACACTGGCTGTGTTGCAGCAAGCAAAACAATTCAACCCGAAACTCGTTACAAAGAGCTCTATCATGCTCGGTCTGGGCGAAACAGATGCCGAAATCGAGCAAACTATGCTGGATCTGCGTGAAGCAGGTGTGGAATGTCTCACGCTCGGCCAGTACATGCAACCTACAAATAGGCATTTAAAAGTGATCGAATATGTAACGCCTGAAAAATTCAAGCACTGGGAGCAACGCGGCAATGAATTGGGTTTCTTGTATACTGCCAGTGGACCGCTGGTACGCAGCTCATACAAAGCTGGCGAATTTTTCATAACAAGCATACTAAAGAATCGTCAAACGCAAACGCAGCAAGCAGATGGAACGCAAACAAAGCAAGCAGTTGGAGCGCAAACCACACAAGAGCAGTAATTAGCTTTATTTTTTGTAGTGGAAAATAGTTATAACATTGGCCATAAGTGAAATACATGCAGTTGTTATATGCAAGTGCTGTTTTTGCAATAATTGTGCATAATTAGAAATGGCACATGCATTCGCTTTTTGAATTATGATTCAAATTTTTGTGTGTAAAAATATTATTTTAAACTACTATCTTTTTGCCGCTTGATAACCTATTGTTAAAGTGATATATGTGCGTACTCAATTGGTCTGTAGTAAAATATAGATATGGTTTTTAAGAAAAAAAAATTCATTTTTGTTTCCTATTTTTTATATGTATGTATATGTAAAGCAAGCAAAAATGTTAACTTCTGCTACAACGAAAGGACTAATGATTGATTTAGTTCGTATAGTTTGTATGGCAGCTATATGATATAGTTATCCGTTTTGAACAATTTCTACGTAGATTGTAGCGCTGCTTCAGATAAGATATCACGCCAAATTTCGTGAAGATATCTTGTCAAATAAAAAACTTTTCCATACAACGACTTCTGTTTGATTGGTCAGTTTGTATGGCAACTATATCATATAGTGGTCCGAATTGAACCAAATCTTGTGAAATTGTAGTGATCCTTTTCACAAAATTTTATGCGAAATTTCGTGAAAATATCTCGACAAATAAAAAAGTTTTCCCTACAAAGACTTCAATTTGGTTGTTCAGTTCGTATGACAGCTACACCACATAGTGGTCCAAATTGAACCAAATCTTGTGAAATTATAGTGATCCTTTTCACAAAATTTTATGCGAAATTTCACGAAAATATCTCGACAAATAAAAAAGTTTTCCATACAAAGGCTTCAATTTGGTTGTTCAGTTTGTATGACAGCTATATGTTATAGTTGTCCGATCTAAACAATTTCTACGCACATTGTAGCGCTGCTTCATACAATATTCCACGCCAAATTTCGTGACGATATCTTGTCAAATAAAAAAGTTTTCCATACAAGGACTTTAGTTTCATCGGCCATTTTGTATGACAGCTATATCATATAGTGGTCCGAATTAAACAAAACCTTATGAGATTGTAGCGATCCTTTTCACAAAAATATATGCCAAACTGCTTGAAGATATCTTGTCAAATGAAAAACTGTTCCATACAAAGACTTTAGTTTCATTGGCCAGTTTGTATGGCAGCTATATCATATAGTGGTTCGAATTGACCCAAATCTGGTAAAATTGTAGTGATGCTTTTCACAAAATTTTATGCGAAATTTCATGAAAATATCTCGTCAAATAAAAAAGTTTTCCATACAAAGACTTCGTTTTGATCGCTCAGTTTGTATGGCAGCTACATATATGTTATAGTGACCCGATTTCAACAATTCCGACAAATTAGCAGCTTCTTGAAGAGAATTGCACTTGTGCAAAAATTCAAAACGATATCACAAAAACTAAACGTCTAACTCGGTGATATACTGATGGACAGCTAGACACTGACAAACTTAATAAAGGGTGATTTTTTAAGAGCTTGATAACTTTTTTAAAAAAAAAAACGCATAAAATTTGCAAAATCTCATCGGTTCTTTATTTGAAACGTTAGATTGGTTCATGACATTTACTTTTTGAAGATAATTTCATTTAAATGTTGACCGCGGCTGCGTCTTAGGTGGTCCATTCGGAAAGTCCAATTTTGGGCAACTTTTTCGAGCATTTCGGCCGGAATAGCCCGAATTTCTTCGGAAATGTTGTCTTCCAAAGCTGGAATAGTTGCTGGCTTATTTCTGTAGACTTTAGACTTGACGTAGCCCCACAAAAAATAGTCTAAAGGCGTTAAATCGCATGATCTTGGTGGCCAACTTACGGGTCCATTTCTTGAGATGAATTGTTGTCCGAAGTTTTCCTCAAAATGGCCATAGAATCGCGAGCTGTGTGGCATGTAGCGCCATCTTGTTGAAACCACATGTCAACCAAGTTCAGTTCTTCCATTTTTGGCAACAAAAAGTTTGTTAGCATCGAACGATAGCGATCGCCATTCACCGTAACGTTGCGTCCAACAGCATCTTTGAAAAATACGGTCCAATGATTCCACCAGCGTACAAACCACACCAAACAGTGCATTTTTCGGGATGCATGGGCAGTTCTTGAACGGCTTCTGGTTGCTCTTCACCCCAAATGCGGCAATTTTGCTTATTTACGTAGCCATTCAACCAGAAATGAGCCTCATCGCTCATCGGACACGGACGCGAAACACATTTCGAACCGAACACTGATTTTGGTAATAAAATTCAATGATTTGCAAGCGTTGCTCGTTAGTAAGTCTATTCATGATGAAATGTCAAAGCATACTGAGCATCTTTCTCTTTGACACCATGTCTGACATCCCACGTGATCTGTCAAATACTACTGCATGAAAATCCTAACCTCAAAAAAATCACCCGTTATATACCACAACACATAATCGCATTAAAGTCAAAGCGTGTAAAATCTATGCGCTTGCCACAAAAAGCTCAATCTACTTGCATTAATTTCTACGCTCACCTAGCAACGCGAAAATGCTGTTGCATTGGTAAGTGCACTTATGAAGTTCAAGTTCATGCAGCAACAACAACAAATGCAATAGAATTAGCACAAAAGCGATTGCTTCGCAGTCTCATTTCCACGCTTCCGTCCACCGTCTGTGTGCGTAGGCATGTAAAGTCGGCGGCATTGTTGCTTGTTGGCTATGTCACCTCAACAAGTGTCCGTTTTACAACAACAACAACAAGCAGCAACTTTCAGTGCTGCGCTCACGTCAGCAGAAGTAAACAAAGTTTCATTTTACATGGCCATTACATGCCGCTGGCCGCCCGCATTCAACTGCCGCTGCAGCTGTTAATGGATTTTTCGCGCATGCGCCGCAGCCAAAGGCATTTAATCGCATTTTCCTTCGTGCGAAATTTTCTCACAATCCCACTGACATTTGTGAGTCAATTGTCAGTTGTGAAAATTGCTGCAACAGCTGCCGCTCCGCAGTAGAAAGTGTAATTTTGCTCTATTTTTTCCAAAAAAGCCAAAGAAATTGTTGAAAATATCATAAATAATTTCTGAAAATATTGTTTTCTGCATTAAAAGCGGCTGAGACTGTGTAAAACGTCAGCAAGCAGGCTGCAGCGCAATTCCAGCCTAAAAGTATGCAACGTTGCTGCGACTGCGACATATGTTAAGTAGTAACAGCGCAGTTTTGCATAACCCAAAGGGATAGCTGTCCACCGGTGCACACGCACTCAACTTTCAACACTTGCCACTGCTTAGTGCGTTGTCCGCTGCTGGCCCCGCGTACCGCCGTCAATATGCCCAGCACACGTCGCATTATACTCGGACACGTTATGTCCGGTTTGTGCTCCAAGATGAACCGCACGAAGCCTGTGCCTGCGGATGTCATGGAGACGCCACTAAAGCGCTGTCTCAACACCTTCGACATCACGCTACTGGGTGAGTAGAGAAATGACTTCAAAGAGTGAGGTAGTGAAAAGTGTCTCAATAAGATTTTGCTAAAAAATATGTCCGCTGGTCTTCGACGCATTCTTATACTCTTTTATGGTTTTCAGGCATCGGTCACATGGTTGGCGCCGGCATTTATGTGCTCACCGGCACGGTGGCGAAGGATATGGCCGGTCCCGGCATAATACTGTCCTTCATCTTGGCCAGTTTCGTTTCGCTGTTGGCTGCGCTGTGTTATGCGGAGTTCGGCACGCGTGTACCCAAAGCGGGCTCCGCCTATGTCTACACCTACATCTCGATTGGTGAGTTTTGGGCTTTCGTAATCGGCTGGAATATACTGTTGGAGCATATGTTGGGCGCAGCTTCGGTGGCGCGCGCCTGGAGCGGCTATGTGGACTCGATGTTGGACGGTTGGATTGGTAATACGACGCTGGCCATAACCGGTGAGCTGCACGAGCAATTGTTTGCACGTTATCCCGATGTGCTGGCATTTCTGGTGTGTCTGGTTTATGCTGCTGCCTTGGGTATCGGTGTTAAGGCTACGGCCGTTTTCAATAGCTTGTTGACTACTGTGAATATTGCCGTTATGATTTTGGTGATCGGTGTGGGTTTCTGATATGCGGATACCAAGAACTGGTCGGAGGCGGAGGGCGGTTTTCTGCCATACGGCGTAGGTGGTGTTATTGCTGGTGCAGCCACTTGTTTCTATGCCTTCGTGGGCTTTGACTCTATAGCCACGTCGTCGGAGGAGGCCAAGAACCCGGCCATATCTATACCTATAGCCACCTTACTGTCGCTCAGCGCTGTGACAGTCGGTTACATATTGGTCTCCGCGGCGCTTACGCTTATGATACCGATACGTGAAATCAACCCGGCTGCTTCGCTGCCCGAAGCCTTTGGACAAATGAATCTCTACTGGGCCAAGTATGTGATCTCGATTGGCGCACTCTGCGGCATGACAACCACACTGTTGGGTTCTTTATTCGCCTTGCCACGTTGCATGTACGCTATGGCCTCGGATGGCTTGCTGTTCAGCTGCTTTGGACGCATCAATACAACCACGCAAGTGCCCGTGCTGAATCTTGTGGTTTCCGGCTTGCTAAGCGCCATACTAGCGCTGCTCTTCGATTTAGAGAAGCTCGTGGAGTTCATGTCGATTGGCACGCTACTTGCCTACACCATCGTCTCTGCCAGCGTTATTATACTGCGTTATCGTCCGCTGGCCAGTCAGGAGCATGCCATCTACGCGCCCGACACGCCCGACGAGGATGATGAGGACAACACTTCACAGTCCAGCATCGACACCGCCTCACCTACGAGTGACCTGATCGAGTGCGCGCTCGCCGGACGCCTCAAACCACAATTCCGCTGGCTGGAACCGCTGCTCGGCCGCTTCGAGCCCGGCGCAGCAGTATCCGCTGCCGTGCTGCTCTTTGCCGTGCTTAGCTTTGCGATTTGCTTCCAACTCGAGGTATCCTGGTCGGAACTGTACACCGGCACTTGGTGGGCGCTCTTGCTATACGGTTTTATGATATTCATAGCCGGCGCTTGCGTCGCCGTGATTGCGGTACATCATCAGAACACGCGCGGTCTAAACTTCAAAGTGCCGCTCGTGCCCTTCGTGCCGGCGCTAAGCATCTTCTGCAACATTGTGCTGATGGTGCATTTGAGCGCGCTCACCTGGCTACGCTTCTTCATCTGGGTCGCGGTCGGCATGCTGATCTACTTCCTATACGGCATACATCACAGCAAGGAGGGTGAGGTGTGCTCTTCCTATTCCATGTTAATGACCTCAACGGAGGCGGGCAAGTCGCATTGGGGTGCTACGGGTGGCGGTTTCACCATCAGCTTGAGTGGCAGTGGCGGCGCGGGTGTAATTAAGCGTACAGTGCTGCAGCGTTTCATTGGCAGAAAAATGGAGGACAAGAAACCGATTGTGGAGGAGGAGGATGTGGATGAAGTGGACGATGAGGATCATACGTAAGCGACAGGCGGAAGAAGCAGTGCAAAGCAACAAGTAACTAGATTATATGATTTTTCGTTTCACTTTATTATGAAATTTGAGGGCGCGGTTTAGAGTTTTACTTTGAAGCATTTAATGTGGCGCACAAGTCTTGATTAATATTTTACATTTTTTTAGTAAAGGTGTGCTTAGAATTTTTTAAATGTGTCAGCAACTTTTGTTTTTGTTTTGTTTTTTCCATTGAGGGAGCGCCAAATCAAAAGCTTTAAGTATGACTGTGTCTACTTTATGCCTTTCTTTGTTGCTTACTCAAGCGCCAGGCAGCGCTCAACTGCCCAGCAGCGTGAGTCATGCCTCCAGCGCCATGCAAGCACAGACGTGTTTAATTACTATTTTGTTTTTCATACGAAAGTCTGGATAAAATTGGTCAATTCGCGCAATTCGTCATTATTTTATTAGCTTGCAGTCGACCCAGTGCGGTTCTGCGACATAATATTTGATAAAAGTATTGAAATGTCTAAGCGTAAAGCTCTAGCGACCAGCCAGTTAGAGCTTTATGCATTAAACATATGTACATACATATACACTAGGGTGGTCAAAAATTCAATATTTGTTCTTCGCCTTATACTTTGAAAAATGGTTCTTAGAGAGTCAAAAATGGTTCTCAGACACCTCTAAAAAAGTCTCGCCAAGTGTGAGCTCTAAACCCGAAGATACACCGCCTTGCAGTTTTCCAATTTTATACCCTGAAGTTTATAACATCCAGAAGGAAACGTCGGAGGCTCTATAAAATATATATCTATCTGAGCAGCGTAACGAGCTGATACAATTTAGTCATATTCGTCTATCCGATCCTTCAGTTTCTAAACTATCGATCTGAAATGCTCCCACAGTTTTTGAGATATGACTCTGAAATTTTGCACACATTATTTTCTTCTCAAGAAGCTACTTATTTGTTGGAGCGGCCGATATCGGTCTACTATAGCGTATAGCTGCCATACAAACTGAACGATCAAATTGAAGTCTTTGTATGGAAAACTTTTTCATTTGAAGAGATATCTTCACGAAATTTGGCAAGAGTTATTTTTTACGGCAATAATGCAATCTCCGAAGAAATTGTTCAGATCACATCACTATAGCATATAGCTGCCATACAAACTGAATGATCAAATTGAAGTCTTTGTATGGAAAACTTTTTCATTTGAAGAGATATCTTCACGAAATTTGACATGAGTTATTACTCAAAGCAATACTAAACTTTCTGAAGAAATTGTTCAGATCGCATCACTATAGCATATAGCTGTCATACAAACTGCGCGATAGGAATCAAATATTTTGTATTAAGAACTTTTTTATTTTTCGAGATATCTTCAAGAAATTTTGTATGGGTTATTTTTGAAGAAAAATATGTAATCTCCGAAGAAATTGTACAGATCGGATAGCTAAAGCATATGGCTGCCATACAAACTGAGTGGACAGAATCAAGCTCTTGTAAGGTTTTTTTTTATATTAGCATTCGTGAAGGGTATTATAGCTTCAGTGCAACTGAAATTACTTTTTTTTGTTTTTTTTTCATATTAAACCTATATTTTTATAACAACGTATCAGTTAATTCATACCTCGCTCCAACTACCTACTTGAAAAAATATTTCGTTTCATAGTTTTTGTAGGCAGTTGAATGCTCTACGGAACGGTCTTTTAAGATTTTTTCATAAAACTAACCGCAGAGACTTTCTTAGAGGACTCTAAGAGCATATTTTTCAAAAAAAAAAAAATTGTTTTTGGCTCACCCTAATACACAATTATATACATACGAGTATATATACATATACACACACATTTGCTAATTATTTTTTTGAAGAAGTATTCAAAAAGTATTGAAAAAAATATATTTCGAAATGCTAAGTTTTGACTTCTTCCATTTAAAGTCACATAACTCCAAAATATTTGGCTTCATAGGTTTTGTAGGCAGTTGAATGCTCTACGCAAAGGTCTCTTATGATTTTTTTTCGTAAAAGTAACCGCAGAGACTTTCTTAGAGGGGTCTAAGAACATATTTTTCAAAAAAAAAAATTATTTTTGTTTTTGGCTCACCCTAATACACAATTAGGTACATACATACGAGTATATATAATATACATATACACACACACATTTGCTAATTATTACGTTGGAGCAGTATTAAAAAATATATTTCAAAATATTAATTTTTAACTTCTTGCATTTAAAATCACTTAACTCAAAATAGCATTTAATTAAAACTAAAAAAATTACAGTTTTACAGCATTAGCAGCTCTTCTTTGTACTCAAATTATTCAATACTATATACATATGTATGTAGATAAAAATAAAAATATTTTTTAATATTTCTTCAACATTTTCTAATATTATTTAAATAATGATAATTATGATATTAGACATTTTCTAATATTTTTTTTTATTCCAAATTGTAAAAAATCATAAAAAGAAAACACATTTTATGCAGCCAAACTAACTAACTATAAATAACGATTTTAAACCAAACTTCAATTAGAATTTCATGTCTAGAGAATATGTGTAATACATACATACAAATATATTTTCTATATATATTTAATCGATATTATTGTGCATAAGACAAATATTGATTTATAATAATAAAATAAAAAAAATAATTTGCGTGTTGAGGCGAAAAACTAGCATGATTAGCTGAGAGACAAGCACAAGAGCACGAAAATGACAAACAAAAAAAAAAAAAAAAATAACAGAAAAATAACAGAAATTAAAAATTTCCAACAAAATATAAAATTTATGAAATTGAAGGCATACTTTAAGGCGTTGGCGCATACAACACTCAGCTCTCCACCGTCTTCAAGCAAATCAACAACATTTTTGTCTCTTTCTCGACACCCATTAAAGAGAGTAGTGTGTAATAAAACAAATAAATAATCAATTACAACAAACAGCTATATGTATATACATATAGTACTTATACATATATATAAGTATGTATATATACATTTATATATATATTAATGCACACTTAATTGAAATGTTAATATATAAACGTACCAAATTACCTGCAAATATATACATACATACATATTATATGGATAAATGCATCAAATATTTAGCTAAATGTATAATTGTTAGACAGTATTAATTGGTTTCTTTGTTTGTTTTTGTGAAATTGAAGAACAAATGTAACCAGCAGCAATTACTAAATTATAATATAATATAACAATACAAACGCACATACATTTATAGATGTATGATATGTTGAAATAAATATGCAATAGAAAATAAGTGTTTAATCTTTATTAAAATGAGTGAGTACAGGGTACTCTTGTAGAATCCCTAGAGGTGATCAATGAAGTGATGCCGAGAGCATACTGAAATCATGGAGCAAACACCTCTCCAGCCTGCTGAGTGGCAGTGAACATACAACACCAGGAGAAGGCGAACCCGATTCCCCAATCGATGACGATGGAGCAGACGTTCCATTGCCCGACCATGAAGAAGTTCGAATAGTAAATAGCAGATTGAAGAACAAAAAAGCTGCTGGGGTCGATGGATTACGGCGGCAAAGTACTGATAAGCAGAATGCATCAGCTTCTTTGTAAAATATGGTCGGACGAAAGCATGCCCCACGATTAGATTTTAAGTGTGCTCTGCCGAATCCACAAAAAGGGAGACCCCACAATCTGCGCCAACTACCGTGGGCCTCCTCAACATCGTATATAAGGTACTCGTACCTTCGAGCATACTGTGTGAAGGACTGAAGAACATCGACGAAAAATATCGACAACAAACTGATTGGACTTCATCAGTGTGGCTTTAGACCTGGATAATCTGCAACTAGATTTTCACCATGCGTCAAATCTTGGAAAAGACCCACGAAAAGAAGATCGACACACACCACCTACCTCTTCGCCGATTTTAAAGTAGCCTTCCACATTCCGAAAAGGAACTGCCTATATGTCGCTATGTCTGAACTTGGTATCCCAGCAAAGCTTATACGGCTGAGTAAACGGACGTTGAGCTACACCAAAAACTCCGTCCGGATCGGGAAGAAGAAGACCAAACTCTACAAGCCACTCATCATCCCCGTCCTGCTATATGATGCAGAGGCATGGAGAATAGCAACAGTTGAAGAGCCGGCGTTACGAGGTTTTCAGACAAAAGTTCTGGGGAATATTTATGGTCCTTTGCGCTTTGGCAACAGTGAATACCGCAATCGATGGAACGAGGGCCAGTACGGCATATAAGATGATATTGTCATAGTTCAGCGAATTTAAGAGACGAAACGTTTAGAATGTTGGCCAGACTTTCGGTGATAATTGTTTGTCGTGAGCAAGTGTTTTGATTAATACAAACTATTCAAAGAGGGACGAGAACGCGTTTACAATGAACTACGTCCAGGGCGGCCGACAACCTCAACTGATCAATAAAATAAAGGACTTGGAGCTTGAGAACCGATGGTTAACAGTCAAAGGTCTTACTGGCATCGTTGGAATATCAAAAGGATCAAAAACTAATTTGAAAAATCATTTGGGCTTAAGAATAGTGAAGAAAAATGGTTCCAAATACACTAAATCTTTTTCGAAAAACACTGTCTCGTTATCGTCTGTGAAACAATGACTAAGAGGATATCTTGAAACGTATTATTACTGGCGATGAGTCATGGATCTATGCTTAGGACCCAGAAACAGCCGTTCAATTGGCCAAATATCCTTAAGACGAAGCCAAAAAACCACGTCAAAGCAGGTGAAAAATCAAGGTTATATTAGCAGTTTTCTTCGCTTATCGAGGTGTGATGCACTTCGAATTTCTTCCGACTGGCCAAACTGTTCGAGGATTATGCAGCAAGCAGGCTTAAGGCCGTAGATTCCATCGACGTGGATAGGGATCACATCACCTCAGTAGCGCCCAGCAGACTCCTAAAATTATTCAGAGTGACCCTTTGTGATATAGAGTAGGGCACAGTAGACCCTAGGTCGCAGTGCAAAACCTCAATTTTAACTTGAGGGGGACGACATAGATTTCGAAGAATAAATTAAGTTTTTTAAAAATATGAACAAAGTCTTACAATTTTTTGCTCATAGAGTATCTATTTTAGGAATAATTTTACGGAGTGCTTTTGAAGATGTATGGTATATAAAGCGTATTGGTTGAGGTCGGCCTAATACTTCTTTCTAAATTCAGTAAGAAAAGTAGCAGAGATAAATTTTTTGTATAAAATTAAATGTTTAACAAAAACTCAACAGGAATCACTTCATGGGAAAATGCCTATAGTTATTTGTAAAAAGATTTAAATTTCACGTGAAATTGCTTTTCTGATAAACAAACAATTTAAATGAATGAACCTTTATGCTTTAGAAAAAACATGATTTATTGACAGACATACCAGTGAATAACACTCCAATTCTACAAATTGCTTTATTTATTATTTACATACCATTTATTCATGCGTTGAATGAAAATTTCTACGCTGCACTTAAGCATTGTCTGCTCATGGTCACCATCAACTTTTATTTTGCGAATTTTCACAATGACACTGCGAGTTTTTGCAAACTAGACAAAGCTAGCTGGAAGCATACAAGTGTGTGGCTATAAAGAAAATTCAACCAGATGGGTAGGATTGTGCCAAAACGTTAGATAGTTGTGGAGAAAAGGCATTTCGTTTTGCTCGAATAACACAGCGGGATCTACAATATCAGGTTATTCTCAGAGATCTCTGCTGAAATGCGCACAGTTTATGCAAAAACTTAGCAAAAACTCGAACAAAGTGAGGGCGAGATTTGCATGGTGAATGGTTACAGTGACTGCAAATAGTGTACCGTCATATAAGTGGTGTGGGGTTCGCTAGCATTTTTGCTGCTTTCAACGAAACTCCGACTAATGACAGCAAAACAGTTGCATTCTTGTTTAACAGATGTACGATTTTTTCTTAGAAAATTTTGCAACAACAAAGTCTTAGCAAAGAAAATGTGTATGTATGTTTGAGGAGCACGCCTGGCGTGACAAGGCCACGGTCACCCGATATCCTGCTGGCAGTGACACTGACACTTTGCCGCGCTGCCAAGTTGTCGCGCACAAATTATTTAGATGGCTGGTTGGTTGTTGTGCTTAACGCTAACTACATAACAAAGACTATATACGTAAGTAAGTATATGTATATATGTAAGTATGTATATGTATCTAAGTATATATATATGTATGTGCTCATAAACGTCAGCAACACGCACTTCAATCATGTCCTCTTGCCGTCTACGCACCGCAACCTACGCCATGGGCCGCGCCAGGAAGCAGGTGGTTCCTGTTGCTTGGCGCACAGCCATAATCAAAGATGCGCTATACAAAAATAAAGCTGAACAAAAGAAAAAATAACTGCCTTGTAAAAAAACCCAAGCACTAAAGCAAAGCCATACACGCACACACAGACCTTCGCAGATGCCCTCCATGGCAGGCAAAATGAAAATCAAATTGAAATCTAATTTTATAGCAGCAACCGGTGTTGTCTTCTACTTGTAAGACGGGTCGTCGCTGCCGCCCTGCTTGACTGCTTGACACAGCGCGCCACGGCGCTCACCGCCGTTGTGTCAAAGGACCGAAAGGACAGTGGCAGCTGCTCGCTGGATTCTTGGAATGAAACTACAACAACTCAAGCAGCAAAAAGTCCGTAATCGTTTAGGATATGGCAAGTAAATAAAGGATATTGCCGTGCGGCCAGTATATGGGTGAAGTGAAAATTATTTTTTTTTTTTTTTTTATTTATTTATAAAAGCTTATACAAAGTTAATACTATATGTATAACCTAAGGCATGCAGCGCTAGCTTCAAAGGCTATCAGCTGTCCGTTGAAGAATGTGTTGGTTTTATATTCTCCTCAATAGATCACAATCTTTAAGGAAACGATAGATGGTTTTTATATTTTCTTCCGTAGGGTTGGAAAGGAGGGTAATCGGATCTGTGTTGAAGTGGCAATCTCTCTTTTCTTTCAGAGTTGGGCAAAATTCTAATATATGGAGCACGGTTGTTGTTGAGTTACAGAACGGGCAGCAGATGGTACTGTTTCTTCCGAGGAGGTGCGCATGCGTCAGTATAGTATGTCCAATCCGTAGGCGAATGTAAGGTGTTATAAAATAGGTTGCTTCTGTTGATGGGTATAGCGGTTTGATTCTGGCTGTGTTAACTATTGAGTAATGGTGGTTATATGAGACCCAATCGAGTGCCAATTTAGAGAGCCTATTTTGGTGTATGAGTCGGAATATATCAGATTTCATGAAGAAACTGAATGTAATTGTGGGCGTGTTGGATGCATTCTTTGCTAGTAAATCAGCGTAATTATTTCCGGATAATCCAGTGTGGCTTGGGACCCACATTATCTTAATTTTATTTTCATATTTAATAAGATATTCTCTAATTGCAGTGATGATGTTAGTGTGGTTGTTGCAATTTTGAATGGCTTGGAAACATGATAAGCTGTCGGTGCATATGACATATTTTCCAGGGCTTTTTGTGGCATGTAGAACAGCATGTAAAATCCCAGTGGCTTCAGCAATGAATATCGAACAAAAGGGGAAAAGTAGTCCATATGAGATTGGCTTTCCTTTCTCGCTAACGACCGCAAAAGAGGTTTGGATTTTTTTGAACCATCCGTGAATATAAATCTCCAACTGCCATGTTTCAGAGTATTCATAATTTCACAAAATTCTGATGCATAGATCGCATTAGGTGTGGTGGATTTAGGCAAACGAGCTAGGTTATCAATAAACGTGTTTATTGGAATCAACCATTGAGGATGACGACGTTTAGGAAGTTTAGCAGGTTTTAGTGGTAAGTTGTTTATTTTGGCAAAAAAGGTGCATTTATATATAGCTGACTCAACTTTTGGAGGTCGGATACGAGTTGATGATGAAGAAAAGGCATCTTGAAGCACATGGTTAGAACCAAGGATGATCTTCGGGTATAATTTGTATGTGGTGTCTTCCATATTGTCTATCAGAGAGGAAGACCGGACTCTGCTAACATATTTTTGATTGGTGACGTGGGGAATGCTCGAAGCGATCTTCTAACAGCTGAGTGATACGGTGCGGCCAACAATTTTAGGTGACTTTTTGAATGATGCCCATATATTTCAAGAGCGTAGTTGATGACGGAGAGTATGAGTGCCTTGACAACATTAATTAACAAAGACGGGCCAATGAGCGAACGCTTGCATGCTAGGTACTTAACAATATTTGAGTTTTTAGTAATTCTATTTCTAATATATTCACAATGTTGTTTGAAAGCATATTTACTATCTAGAATTAATCCAAGAAACTTAAGAGTATGAGAACATGAAATATTTACATTGTTGAAAGAAATCGGTGGAAAATTACAATTATGTTTTTTACAAATGTGGAGTAGACAGGATTTTGAGTACGAAATTGAAGCGCCTGAGGAAAGGGACCATAGGGATAGTTGAGAAAGGATTTCTTTAAAGGTAGAGGATATAGCACTAAGGTCAGAAGATTTTGAAAATAGAAGGAGATCATCAGCATATAATTGATGCTGAATATTAGGGAAGGAAGAAAGGATAGAACTGATTTCATCAAATGCTATGGTGAACAGAATAACTGATAGCGGTGATCCCTGAGGAGTGCCGTTATCCAAAGGAAGAGTCGGTGAAGATATGCCAGAAATCAGAACTTTGATTTTGCGTTTAGAAAGAAAGGATTTAACAAAACTAAATATACGGGGGCCAACCTTCCATTTGATTAATTGTCTTAAAACTACATGTATGCCCACGCGATCAAACGCTTTTTCGAAATCAAGCGAAAGAAGAGAAGCGTGATTTTTATTAGCTAAAGCGTCACATATGAAGTGGTCAAGGTGTAAAAGAGCGTCGATAGAGCTGTGTCCTTTTTTGAATGCGACCTGATTAGGGTGAATGAGTTTATTGGAATGGAGAAACCAAGAGAGTCTAGTAGCAACAATTTTTTCTAAAAGTTTGCCTAGACAGGGTAGAAGGGAAATAGGACGATAGCTGGTAACTTCGCACGGAGGTTTGCCAGGTTTTAGAATAGGAATGATTGCGCTGGTTTTCCAGATTTGGGGTATGGTGGCAGTTCGATAAATATTGTTGTAATGGTTGATAAGTCGTTTGAGGAGGAGAGGAGGAATATGTTTGATGATAGGATAGGAAATTTTATCTAACCCAGGCGTTTTACCTTTAACCGTAGAAAGAGCTATATTGAGTTCTATTAAAGATATATCTGAGTCGAGGTATTCAGCTGAAGGGGATAAAGTAGATGAAACGTAATTATAGGCAAGTAAAGAGTTCTTATTAGACGAGTATTCAGAGGAGAAATTATAATCAGAGGAGTTAGACGAGAAAAATTTGGCGAATTCCTGTGGATGTAGTAGATTGCCTTGAGAGGAGTTGAGTGAGAGAATAGGAGAGAAAGAAATATTGCCAGATAGTCTTCTTATATTTGACCAAATCATTTTAGGGTTAGAAGAGGAATTAATGCTGCTGGTAAATTTCTGGAAAGATTTAACTTTTGCTTGCTTCGCTTTTCTTCTGAAGATGGCATTAGCTTTTTTATAAGCAACAAGATTTGATGATGAACGATTTTGTTTGAAATGATGCCATGTTTGTTGCTTATGCAGTCTGAGAGAAGATAGCTCACTATCCCACCAAGGAGGGTTATGATTACGAGGATTAGGAGAGGTTTGAGATATAGATTGGTTGGCAGCAGATCTTATAATCTTCTGAATTATGGCAGTTTCCTGATTAATAGTATCTGCAGGAGGGAGGGTGTCTGAGTAACGTAAACAAAAATCTTGAAATTTGGGCCAATCAGCTGAATCGGTGTTAAAAAATATTCTGGGTTTGAAGAAATTGGAATTATGGGAGGAGATTTTGGCTATGATAGGGAAATGATCGCTACCATGCAAATTGTCTATACAGTGCCAAACAACTTTGGGAGAGAGTGAACTGGAACAAATTGTAAGATCTATATGGGTGAAGGTGGAATGGGTGGAGAAATGGGTAGGGGAGCCATCATTAAGGACAACACAGTCCGAACAGAGGACAGCATCCTCAATAATGCGGCCTCTGGAGTTGGTTGAAGAAGAACCCCAAAGAGGGCACCAGGCATTGAAGTCACCAGCCAGTAAAAAAGGAGTCGAGCAAGAAGGGAGAAGGTTAAAGAAGTCTGCTGAAGTAAAAGTTTGGTGAGGAGGGGAATATGCACAGATGATTATGATTTTTTGGGGGAGGAAATTTCGATGGCAACGGAAGAGATATTCGAAGGAGGTATTGGGAGAATATTATGCGGTATACTTCTCTTAATCAGGATTGCAATACCTTGTTTGCTTGATGTGATGGAAGGAAGGTTATAAAAATGACCAGCATATGCTTTTGGGGTATAAGCTGATATATTGTTTGCAATATGCGTTTCGTTTAATAATATTACAGAGGGGTTATATTTTTTAATTAAAATTTCAAGTTCAAAGTAGTTATTAATGTATCCGTTTATATTCCATTGAAGGAAAGTTAACATAGCAAAAATAAAGAAAATTAAAGTATATACAAAGTATGAAAAATGTAAGTTTTAATTGGAATTTAATATCTAGAATTATGTATCTATGGGTACTTGGGTATGTGATTGTGGATGGGAGGGGGGTACAGGTGAAGTTGTGGAACAGGTTATAGTGGTAGGAGAAGTAGTAGTGGAAAGGGGTGAGAAGGGTGGAGAAGGAGAATTGTAAAGGGAAGAAACGGAGGGAGAAGGGGTTTCGGGGCAATCATTATGGATTGAATGTATGTTGGTAGGAGATGAAGCGTTATGTTTTGAAGTTGTAGCTTTAATGATGTCATTAGAATCTATGGTGTTTGAAGTTTTATCGTTGTTGATGTATTTTTTTGAGTGAGAATTGATGTTGGAAGCTGTTACATTAGCATAAGAGAATGGTGAGGGGGTAGAAGGCAATTGAGATTTGTATAAATTGATGGCTTCACGCATCGAACACTTGTGGATAGTTTTAATTTTGAGTATTTCTTTTGACTGGACGTATTTTGGACAGGCGTTAAAGGAAGAAGGGTGTTCACCATCGCAGTTAGCACATTTGACTCTACCGCATTCAGTGGGAGGGGTATGATTTGGGGGAAGGTTGCAGATAGAACAAGATGGGGACTTATTACAACGCTTAGCAGTATGACCCAGCAACTGACAATTCTTGCAGCGCATGGGATTGGGATAGTACGGACGGACATCAAGGGTACACCAAGCAACTTCAATACGACTAGGTAAAGTATATTTATCAAAAGTTAACAATAAAGCACCAGTAGGCACACGATCACCATTGTTTATCTTGGTAAATTTATAAACATCAGATACTCCTTGTTCTTTTAGACCATCAATTATTTCGTCATCAGTAAGCTGACAGATAAATGGAGCGTAAATTGTACCCTTTACTGAGTTCAAAGAGTTGTGAAGAGATACCACCACAGCACCAGCTCCGGGAAGATGTTTGGTTTGTAAAAATTTGTCCGCGATTTTTTGATTCTTGACCAAAAGTAGTAGGCTGCCGTCACGAAGCGAAGTGATTTTGTTGATGTCTTTGCTTATGGCTTGAATACCTTTATGTACTGCAAAGCAAGAAGTGGATGCAATAGGTTTCCTGACGTCCTGTGATTTGATTACAAGGTACTTGGGATCATCCTTCTTAGTAATAGGTAATTCCGGGAAGAATTCCAGCGTTGAGTTTTCTGGCTTTTTTCTCTTGTTTTTGGACCCGGGGATAATAGTGCAAACCTATTATCCCCCAGCCTGTTGGCCCCAGGGGGCATTGCGAAAAGAAATTAAATTATTGCCCGATTAAATTGTGGGTTTAACTTTATAATGAAAAGTATAAAAAAACACGCGGAAAGTATAACGAACTGAAGCACAAAATGTCAAAGCTAGGTTATATTGCTCGTACAGAAAGTAACGAGAAGTTATGCAGCGAGTACGTAGTATATGTGCGCACGATATGAAAAAAACAACCGTACACAACGACGAACGACGAACGAATGTGAAGTGAAAATAAAAGCGGAAAATACTTGGAATCAACATTTGCTTTTGAGCGACATGGCAAGGTGTTTAATGATTTGTTTTTTGACTTGAGGATTAAATAGCAATCACGTTATGGGCGTTTAGAGGCGTTTACTGCTGATTTTGGTCGCATGCTTTGTACGTACACATAATATCTTGGTTTTGCACTTATCAACAGCAGACAGTTTTATAGACCTTAAATCAATTTATGGTTGAAAATGGAGCAACAGCGGTGGAGTGTGCTCAGCGGCAAAATCAAAAACAAGCAAATTGATTTTTCAAATCTAATCTTCGAACTAAAACTTGTGCTCGGAACTTTTGTTGAGGTTATGTAGTTGAAAGAACTAAGAACATTGGATCACCAGGTATAAATGGAACAGCTTGAAAGCTATAATCCAGTATACTTTAGGCTAGTATAAAGTACCAAGCCCATGAACGAGGGTTGGCTAATACTCCAAAAAAATTTTAATTCTACCAGCCTACATGCTTTTTACTTCAAGTAAAGTATTTAAAATATATCAGTGCCATTTTTGTTGATTTTTATAAACTGGACAGGGTGTAGTGAGCTTGCCAGGAAGTCCAGTCCAGAAGGAAGGATCGCTCAAAATAATGTCCTTCTATGGAAAACTTTTTTAGTTGACGAGATATCTGCACGAAATTTTGCTCGAGTTATTATTTAATGCAAAGATGCAATCTCTGAAGAGATTGTTCAGATCGAACCTTTATAGCATATAGCTGCCATACAAACCGAACGTTCAAAATCAAATCCTTGTATGGAAAAGTTTTTTAGTTGAGAAGATATCTGCACGAAATTTAGCATACATTATTTTCCAAAGCAACGGTATAATCTGCGAAGAAACTGTTTCGATCGGACGTCTATATCATATAGCTGCCATACAAACTGAACGTTCAAAACCATGTCCTTGTAAGGAAAACTTTTTTAGTTGACGAGATATCTGCACGAAATTTTGCTCAAGTTATTGCTCGATGAAATAAAATAATCTCTGAAGAAATTGTTCAGATCGGCTTATTATAGCATATAGCTGCCATACAAACCGAACGTTCAAAATCAAATTCTTGTATGGAAAACTTTTTTAGTTGACGAGATATCTACACGAAATTTGGCATACATTATTTTCCAAAGCAACGACATAATCTGCGAAGAAACTGTTTCGATCGGATGTCAATACCATATAGCTGCCATACAAACTGAACGTTCAAAATCATGTCCTTGTAAGGAAAACTTTTTTATTTGACGAGATATCTGCACAAAATTTTTCTTGAGTTATTGCTAAGTGCAAAAATACAATCTCTGAAGAAATTGTTCAGATCGGCTTATTATAGCATATAGCTGCCATACAAAGTGAAGGTTTAAAAACAAGACAAAGATCTTTTTATACCCTTTCAAGCCATATAAATACGCCTGTGAAGGGTATTAAAGCTTCAGTACAACCGAACCAAACGTTTTTTCTTGTTTTGAAAATATTTTGGAAATATTTTGAGGTTATGTTTCGAAAAATTACATTTAAAGAATATATTTTAAGTTTTTGGTAGTTTTTTCTTTTAAAAATGAAATGAAAAAATCTCGGCTTATCAAAGATTTTACTAAATCATATAGAAATAGAATGATAGAAAGTTGTGCTAGTTTAATAAGGTATTCGCATATTCTTTTGGACTGAATTTAATTGGTAACCTTTGCGCTCAGTGCGCAAAGAGGTAGTGAATCGAACGCATTAACCATGTTTGATTTTTTAAATGGTCAGCTAAAATGCAAAACAATGAATCATCAAAAAAATCGAAACTGAGTTTTTTATTGCTTACGTTCCACGATATTATATTATGTTTATGTAGCATACAATTTTCAGCATCCGCTGTCTGATATAACCGATAAGTAACCATTTTATAACCAATAAATAACCATTTCGTGACCAATAACTAACCATTTTATAACCCATACTTAAATTTTGTTTCAATATGAGTACTTTCTGTTAAACAGTTTTCCAGCGCCTGAAAACTTATGAAAAGTGATGTTAGGTTTTTTGCATTTTAGGTGACGATATATAGTAAAGACGTGAATTGTTCATACATATTTTTTTTTTTATTATCACTAAATAAATGGCATTCAATATACGAAAATTGAGGGCATGAGAGCATTACTTCACTCAAAAAATATTTTCGTTCAAGAAAAGTTAAAATATTTACTTAAATCTTGCGGAAGTTCATGGAATAAGAGAAAATAAATACAATAAATTAAAATAATAAGCCTAAAGTGGCACTACAGTTAGCCAAATACACGAATAAATATTTTTACACTGCGGCTAAATGTGACAAAAGGTTAATACTTGAAAAGTGCTGTGTTCAAAAAAAACATATTTTGCATGACGAGCATATTTTTAGTAATACTTTTTTGAGAGATCTACCTCGCAGGAGGGATAATATATTAAACAGGATCAACAACAACCAGCTAACAACACTTCAACGAGAAATATGAGGAAGCAATGCGAGTCAGGGTGAAGAGCACTCGAAACTGGCAAGGAATTTGAGAACACTTCAAGTGGTAAAAATCTGCATATTGTGCGCTTGGGGAGTGAGTGTAGGAGTAATTGTTGTTGACATCTGGGTGCTGTTAAGCGAGGGCTCGAATACGCCTGAACATGAGAAGTGGCACTTGAAGCGCTAACCGAGCGGCGGAATGGTGGAAAAAGTGCTGATTGACGACGCTGGCGATGACGACGACAACGACAGCGAGCACGGCTGGCTGCAGTTTGCAACAATTGCCAAAATGGACTTAAGGACAAAAGGCTATAAGAGCAAGCGGAGTGCACTTGAGCGGCTCAAGTGCGCCGGATTGTGGCGACAGCAGGCAGGAGTTCTTATACATACGTAGTCGGATGTGTTTGTGCACTATGTATTTAGGTGTTGCTAAGCGCTGGCTAAGCACGTGTGATCAGAAGGCGGGTATTAGTTTACTCAGCGCAGACTAACCCCGAAATCCGCTTAAAACGAGTAGTAAGTAAAATGTATATTTGCTTATTTAATGCTGGTGTGTTTGTAGGCATACTGTTTAAAGAGGTGACAATGGACGGCGCGTGTGCCCAGGCAGAGTTTTTATATTCATATTGAGAGAAATGCCAAAAAAAATATACCCAAATTATGAGTTACTGCAAGGAAGGGCAGTCGGCAGTCGGCAGGCCGTTTTAGAATTACCCAATGGCATGTAAATTCTGCGGACACGCGCTTCCCAAAAGTCACAACAATAAATGTGTTACCGATCAGGTTCCAAAGTTTTTTGATTACGCTGCAAAAAAATATGACGTGCGGCAACAATGGACGCGTGGCAGCAAACCAACAACATATGAGATTGATTTCAGATTTACCTACACCGAAATTGAAAACTTCGGTTGCAGCGTTCAAAATGTTGCGAATGCAAAAGAGAACAGCCGAGCAAAAAACAAGCATTTAAATCTACCAAAAAAATAACAACAACAAATTGCTATTTACACAATAACTGCTAAAAACGCATATAAATTAAAGGTAAAAAATAATGAAGACCCAAATTATATGAAAGAAGGAAGCAGCAAAATTGCAAAAACAGAGCAGATGCAACTTGGCACAACAGCCGTGATACAACAAACACGCGCACACACATATAAAAATTGAACTGCGCAAAGATGCAGCCAAGAGCTGCCGAAAGGTACGCCAAGCAAACGTGCAACGTCCTTCTGTAGCTGCTGTGGCAAGACGTTCATAAATGATGCGCCCGCTGGCAATTTTTTTTTTTTATAAAGTTTACGTTTTCGGCTGTTGCAATGCACGTAATTGAGCAGATTACTGGGCAACAGTAAGGCTTCTTTCACTCAACTGTTGTCTTATAGACTTATGCATGGATGTGTGTGTGTCTTTGCTGTATATTTAAGGTGCGTCCCTTTTTGGCAGGTAAGTTGTTGGTGTACGAGGTTTAACGCTGTTGTTGTTATTGTTGCTCTTGTTTCTGCTACTGTGCAACACAGCATGACGCTGCAGTACAGTTGTGGGTCATGATATTAGTATGGTTGATGAAAATGCAGGTTCCACGTAAGTTAATTTTAATAACTGAAAAAATTAAAGTAAATAAAAATTTCAACAAAAGTTAGTTTTTGCAACGAATCAATAATGAAATTATGTTTATGACAGTTTTGAACAAAAATTTTGGCAAAAAGAATGAGCGTTGATGCAAATTTAACGTTTAGTTTGTATGACAGCTATATGCTATAGTAGTACGAACTGAACAATTTCTTCTGCGATTATACCGTTACTTTCGACTTTAACTCGTGACAAAGTGATCCGATCTCAACACTTTCTTCGAAAATTACACCGTTACTTTCAACAATAACTCATGCCAAATTTCAGGAAGATAACTTGTCAAATACAAAAGTTTTCCATACAAGAACTTTATTTTGATCGGTCAGTTTGTATGGCAGCTATATGCTATAATAGACCGATCGAAACAATTTCTTTAAGAATTACACCGTTGTGTTAGACAATAATTTTGGTCGAATTTTAAACAAACAAACAAAATAGTTTTCCTTACAAAAACTTGGTTTTCAACAGTCAGTTTGTACGACAGGTATATGCTATAGTAGTCCGATCTAAGCAATTTCTTTTGTGGTTGTACCGTTACTTTGAACAATAACTTGTGCCAAATTTAAGGAAGATATCTCGTCAAATAAAAAAGTTTTCCTTGGAAAAACTTGGTTTTCAACAGTCAGTTTGTATGAAAGATATATGTCAAAGTGGTCTGATCTCAAGATTTTCTTTGGAGATTGTACCGTTATTTTGGACAATAACTCATACCGATTTACCTAAATATAGCTTGACAAATAACAAAGTTTTCCATACAAGAACTTTATATTGACTTTCTATGACAACTATATGCTATAGTGGTCCAAAATCGGCGATTCCGACAAATGAGCAGCTTCCTAGGCAGAAAAGGACGTGTGCATAATTTCCAATCGATATCTCAAAAATTCGGGTACAAATTCGGATATATAACACACCAAATATGCATTTTCAAACAACTCTTCCCAACAGTTTAGCACGCACTGTACAAAAAATATTATTCTCTTCACGTAAATTTGCAGCTTGCAAGCCCTACAGTTCGTCTGCCATCTCAACAGACAGACAGCGAACCGAAGCTGCTGCTTGCTTGTCACTGTCCACAGAAGCATCAAAATATAAATTAAAACAACTTCAGCACAGCAACAACAAAAATCGCAGAAGATGATTTCCGAAAGACAGAAAAAGCCAAATAAGATTCAATGTACCCCGAAACATCAAACAAAACAAGAGCAAGAGCAAAAACAGAAACAAAAAAAGTAAAATGACAAGCAACCTTCCATGCAGCAATACTAAAAAAGAACAACAACACTATAGAAGACAAAATCAAAAAGGTAGTAATACAACAACAATGCACAATTATTGCGTGTTGTTGCAGCAGATGCAATTTTTGAATGAGTTTCGAGCGCGGCAGTGGCGGCAGAGGTTGCTGTTGGTTGTTGTCGTGGTGATGGTGGTGCTGGTGAATGGTTACGAGGACGGTGTCGGTGTTGCCGGTACCTTGTCGCGTCACAATCAAGGTGGATTGCACCTTGATATGATTTTATTGTTTGTTGCATGCACGTTGATATTTTGTTTTTGTGTGTTTGTTGTTATTTCAGTTGTTGGGTAGCACGCATGCGCAACGCGATAATGCAATGTACGATGTTTGTATGGCGCGCTGTTTCGAAATTTCAGATATTTTTGATTTTTTTGGCTGTTTTGTTTATTGCTGCAAGGATTGCCGCAGCAAGGCAATGTTGATTTTGAAGGAGCAGTCATGTTGCAACTGCCATTAGAAGTGAAAAAACACTTTTGGAGCAGACGTGCAACCAGCTAACATTCGAAAAATCGCCAGGTGCAAGTTGTTTGCTGTAATTTACTATACCTGGAGCTGCTATTTTTTGGAAAAGCAATAAAGGAATAAATAATTGTCGATTCAAAACGTTTATTTTTATGGAACGTAGTAATTCGAAGATTTTGGAGGCTTTGCAGAGACTGATCAAATCTCGCTTCAGCTTCAATAGAAATGTGATTTTTTGTTTTAAAGACGCAGAGGATTTGGTCCTCACTTTCTTCGCGACTATAATCTTCTGGAACTCAGAAAAAAGTATATACTAGCGAAAGACTTGCCTAGATTGATCTTTAAATAAGACATCGGGGTTTACATGGCTGGAATGAGTCCGGTTTTTTTTTATCTGGTCAAGGTCTGCTATATCGGGAGCATTTCCAAATTTTTATATACATGGCAAAGAGCTAAATGTCCAGTCTATTATACTCCGTCGAGTCGGATTTCATTTAAATATTTTTTGCTTCAAAGACCAAGAGTGTTTGGTCCTCACTTCCTTCGATACCATAGTATTCTGGAACTCAAAATTGAAACTCAAACTGGAACTAAATGTATATACCGGAGTAAGACTTGGTTAATTTGATCTTTTGATAAGACTTCGGGATTTACATAACTAGAACGCAACTGGATTTTTATATGGTCTAGGACTGCAAGATCGCGAACATTCCTCAAAATATTTGGATACATGCCAAATAGCTAAAATTTCAGTCAAAACCCTTAGATCATTAATAACCACTTCCATTTTTCATCTCTTTGAGAAGAGCAAGGTCCAAAATTTCAATATTACATGGCCAGGAACTCTTTCCCGTCGAGTTGAATTCGGGCCTACGTCTGAGTTTTTTCTGTATAACGATTTTTCAAGTACTGCCAAATAGAGAGCATTCCTTAAAGTATTTGGATAGATGCCAAGTAGGTAAAATATTTCCGTCGAGTCTGGTTTCAATTAAATACAATCTATATTATTTCTCGATAACTGGTATCTCGGTAACTGGTAAATCGGGTGCATTTCTAAAAAAATTGCACAAGCCAAATAGCTACAGTCTAAAACCAGAGGTCATAAATAACCACTTCTATTTTTCATCTCTTTCAGTACAGCAAGGTCTAATTTTTTAATCTTACTTGATCATGAATTTTAATAATCAGTTTTCCGTCGAGTCAGATTTGGTTTAAATATAGTCTAGGTTTTTGCAGGATGAGGATGGTTGGAGTCCTGTATAGAAATTCACGCAAGTGAAGAAAGTTCTCTGAGTGCCATTGACTTCGGAGTGGCCAGAAACGAATTTTTTACATATGGCTGAAGCAGTTCAGGATTTCCGGTCTTAGACCAAGTATCCTCTGGGTAGCCAAAGAACATCCGTTTGAAGGCGAGGTAAAGTAAGTAGGCGAACCATGCCTTCTCATGGTTGTGCGCTAAGTTTGAGACCACTTAAAAAACGTCTCCAATGAAAAGGAAACGGATGAGAGAACATCCTTTTGTTGGATTAGCAAACGCATTAAGGATTAGGGTTTAAAGTGTAATCTTTATTGTCATCCAAGAGTGTTGTGTCCTTTTTATGCCACTGTAATGTACGGCTTCTTAATTGAGAAGGTGCCGCAGCCAAGCTGGTTGATGTCCACGTAAAAATAAAGGCTAACATCACCGCCATCCAAGAAGTGCGATGGACGGCGTAAGGACTGGGACGAGTTCGGTGTGGGATTCGTGGTGTGAGAGAGACTCCGTCGCCGAGTCTTGGTATTCATTCCAGTGGATGAACGTCTAGCCACAATCCGCATCAAAGCGAAGTTCTACAGCCCACGCCCCTACGGAAGAGATGGACAATGTACCCAAAAAATGTCTCCTATAATCGCTTGGAGTGCACCTATGAGACCTGTCCCCGCAACGATCTCAAAATCGTGCTTGGCGACTTTAACACCAGAACTCGGCTATAACCGCGTAAGTGGTGTCTACGCCTATAAAGAAGAAGGAGGATGGTTCTAATATAATATTGATCAGCTGTAGCTGAGAGACTGTCGAAACTGCTGCTGCTTAAATAAAAAAAATGAAATCCACTAACTACAAGGGACATATTTCCATGAAGACTCATATTCCCTAGTGATACATATCCACAGCACTAATTACCCACGAAACTAACATAAAACCATGCAGCAGTGTTAAAGTCATTAAATCAGCAGGAACTCAAAAGATCCTTACAAGACGTTATTGCCACAAGTAACCGAAGAACTTAAGAGCAAACTAAGGAAATCGATTGAACGCCAACGAAAGGGAAACGGTCAACGTTAATAAAAATGAATAATATATCCTACATTAACAGACGACCAATAAACGAAAAACAAGAACAAAAAACTAACATGTGCGTATGTATAAATACGAAAACACAAAAATATCGCTGTAAAGAAAGCAAGCGCAAAGCAAAAGGCGCATAAAAACGGTTGGAGCAGATGTTCACTCGATTAAATACGGACGGAGGTAAAGCAAGATCTTTGGCGAATGCTATTGAATAAAATAAAATAAAAATCATACATTTGAGAACACGAATACACACACAGATGTGCATATATGTGCGCGTATAAGTAAAAAATAGTTGAAACGAAAGGATAAGCCGCTGTAGCACGAAAGGTGCCCCAACGACTGTACGCATGCGCACAACTACGCGTACAGCAAGAGCGCATGCGCAACAAATGCAAAGGATACAAGCAACAGCGTTGAGTTTGTGCTCCCCGCAACGTCAAGGTACAGTCATACGAGTCACATGCGCTGCAATGCAACTCGTATAAACGCCTTATTACCGCTGCTGGCAACGCGCATGCGTGCAACACGCTGTTGCTGTTGTATCTGCGCTGCCTTGCTTATGTATTTCTACAGTTTTATTTGTCATTTGCCGTTTCTTATGCTTATTCTTATTCGCATTTTTGTTTTGCTTCATCTTCTTAGCGCTGCTTTTTTATTTACTTTTTTTTTCAAACAGGTTTTCGGTGTTGGCGTTGCGCCTGTGCCGCTTCAAGGTAGCATTGAGCGTGGTTGTTGTGCTGTTGCTGGTTTGGTGTGTGTATTTGTTGCGCTCTAGCAGGATCAAGGATGCACATTGCGTTGCATGCACCACTTATTGGCGCTGTTAGTGGTGGTTGCACTGCTTCGCTCTCCATTAGCGCTTCGCAAACGTATTTTTTGCCTATTGCATGGTGTAGTGATGCCCGTCGTTGTTGTATTTCTTGTAGTTGCTGTATTTCTTGTATTGTTTTTGTATGTTTTTCTTTGCACATCCTGCGACAGATGTGCACGCACATCAAATTCTTGCGACAGCAGCAGCCGGCAAGCATCATACCCACACACGCACCTACCTATACGTGAGCAATAAGACTTTAAAAAGCAAGATTCAGCTCTATTGCCCAGTTGATGGCATCCTGCGCATATTTTTTTGTTAAAAATTAGAAAAAGATCAGCGGAACGCAGTTTACCTTGGTAAAAAACTGCTCCAATAACGCTTAGAATTCGCCAGCCTGCACTTTGTCACATTTAAGTGGTTACGCCGTCAGCCTAGGTAGACAATGCTCGTGCTATTGTCCTGCGCCTGGCGGCAATATTTACATTTGACATGCTCGCAATTGTCACGGCAGTCGCTCAACTTATGCAAGGTTATGTAAGTTGAGAATTTCTACTGGTTCGAAACGATCTGCCACCAAACAAAGCGGAGGATATCGAAGAAATTGCTCACCCTTCAAAATCCTGCGAGCATCTCACCTATCTCACTGCTTTCTTGTAATGTCTTTTGTCTAAAACACTGCTCGTCCCGCACTCGTCTCGTCTCGGCTCAGTGGCATTGTTTGTTTTGTCCTGCTTATTTGGTGGGTGGTTACGCCACAGCTCGTTCGTCTGCCCTTTTCCATTAGTACCATTGCCATTGTCCTATACACAGGTAGTGTTGTTGCAATCTGCACTTGGTTGTTGCATTTGTTGTGCTATTGTGTTTACCGTATTCGATTTGGAGCATCACAAATCGCACAATGACTAAATTCGTTTTGTCAACTGCCAATTCGAAGTGAGTTTTTTGTTCATTGTCCTTATGCTTTGGTCCGAAATTGCCATAAATTACTCGTGTTAACGAACTGTAGAAAGTTTTATTATTTCATTTTCTGTGCTCACCTTGATATGGCGATTGAGAGCGTAAAACAATGGTTGATTTGTATTGTTTGCCATTTTTTAAGGAACTTGGCCGCTGGTGACGCAGATTTTTCACAGGTTCAGCTATGTAGGTGGGCGTAGGAGTTTTGTTTCCGAGAAAATGAACGATGTTAATGATACTTCAAAAGGGAGATCGCTTAAAAACACATTTGAAATCCTTATTACTAAAGACAAGGATATGTATAATGAAGTACTGTAACACAATAAACTGATCTTCCTCCATAATTCTTTATTCCGCCGAAATGGTGACATCTGTAAACAAATTTTAATACCGAAGGTTGAACGATATGTCGAAAATTTATGAATGATCAAAGCGTCTGCTCTAAAAAAAAACAGATGCGGGGTTGGCTGCTGCTTAGATTTAGGGAAGCTGGGGATATTATTGGTCTCGGGCAAGAACACACGAAAATTCTCCACTGCTTCGATTGTATTCCTTACAATCTAGTTTACTGCATCGCAGAACCATCTGTTGTTGTAGCGGCAGAAAACATTCCTGAAGAAATTTCGAGGCACGGTGCCAAGTTGATAGGCCGGATAAAAATGCGTTCCGGTTACTTGGACCTGACTGTCTTGGGAACGGCGCAGAACCTTCTCTTGTCGCTTCCTGTATGTGTTGCAGGTGCAATGAGCTTTATCGCGACTGGAACGTAGAAGGGAGAGTAGCTGCTGGGGCTCTATTAGTTTCAGACTACCAGACCACAGTAATGTCTTTAATGCGGATTTGACTGTCATCAATGTAACAGTAGATGATCTATTTCAAGGAGCAGCTTTCTTCAGAGAGGTGTGCTTTCATTCCGATAACCGATTTGCTATACTGGCTTTAAGCTCGCTGCCTGTGCGCTCAGAACTAATCAAGAAGTGCATGAGCGCATTAACAGTAGCTTCAGGCTTCTTCCATATTAGGCTTGTATGGGTGCCCGGTCGCAGCGAATACGCTGGATACTGTAAAGCTGATCTTATTAGCAATATAGACTTCCATATTACCGGAAACTGCAGAGCCGCTGAACTCGTTAGCGAGGGCACCCCTTCCACAATTTCAACCGATTGGAAGCAAGTCATTTTTCCGATGTCTTCTTGCGTTCTGTCGTTTTTGACATTTAGACCTTTGAACCTCCAGTAAACTCAGCAAGCACTGTTCAATAACTAGAACTTGTGCGACTGCGAGTTCGTTCTAGCCCAGAGTGAACCGTAAGAGGTCATCCGAACAACTGACTTATAACAAAGTTGATTTCGTCGCAATCATAGGTGTTTTGATTGAATACTGTAAAATAGGTTCCTACTGTGGGTAAATATTCTGTCAGACGCTCTTTGTCAAAGCTGTATGGAGGAAGGCGAGATGGAATAATCTTGTTACTTTCTCCTCCACAAACGGCTTTGGCCAAACATAGACATACCTTTAGCAAACTTGGCGAAGTTTCCGGATTTCACATTAACGGCCTTAATAAGTTTTTCTTAAGCTTAAACTGCTTCAACGATCTAAGAGGATCTGGTGATTCACCTTTAGGAGTTCATAAACCGGTAATTTAACCCATAACGTTCATAAGAGTTTCGGTTTGAATTGGCAATTATGCCTTTAAAAACTTATAATAGAAATTTTAACGGCATCTCTGGTAGCGCTATTAGGTAACAAACCGGTAATTTAACCAATACCACCTATCGTTCAAATGTGGTAGTACTCAGTCATGGCTCTTTAAGCATTATTTCAAACCCACTTTGCACAAAACTCATTGTTCGAGTACATAAGATCTTAAGTAACTAATAGCTTTTCAAATATTTTATAAGCGCATTAAATCCTTAAGCATTCAAAGTCACGTAGGGCAACATTTAATAAATATTAATTCTTAGCTAACACTTGATGACAAGCACCAATCGAGAAAAAAATGCTGAGAAGCGGAGAAATAAGCGCATAAAATGCTGGGTCATGGCATCCTCCTGAGAAAAGTGTAACAAATGAAAAGTGAAATGAATGAAAAGTACGCGAGGAATATGCTTCCTGCTTGACAGCAGCTAAAACGGAGACCAAAGTTGTTTTCTTTCTACTTTTTTTGATGTTAAATAAATATTTATACTGCCCAGATTACAGAGCCAACCGCGCGCGTAATACAGGATGCCACAATGTGTCCACAAATAGTGAGGTATATGTTTGTATATGTATACTGTAAATAGGAAAATAGTGTCCACAATATCAATTATCTCACAAAAACCCGATGATGGTGTTAAATTTAATCAATCACATTTAGAATCAATAGAAGTTTCGAAGTTTCCTGTTCCCAGGAATCAGCCTTACACCGGTCACCAGGGACAATAAGGCTATTCAAATATAGTAAAATAAAAGGGTAGTTTCCATCTTTCGCTCTCTGGCAGGCAGCGTTATTTTACGTGGATTTAACCAAATTTCATTGTAGCCAGCACTGAAGGAAACAGCTTGAATATTCATTGATTCAAACAGTCAAATAAAGGAAATGCAACTGGATGCACGTAATTTGGTGAGAAAAAAGGAAATGCTGTGTATTAGCGTGGGGTAAGTGGCTTTTCGTTTGTCATCATGGATAAAGTTGGACCAGCTGACTTTCTTTATGCATGAGTATGTGGGATTTCATAATACTGTCATTGAATATTTTGCGGAGCCAGCGTGAAAGTGAAATTGCTGCTAATCATTTTAGGACTCGTCACTGTGAGCCAATAGATACAGAGGCGGCATTAGTGTGATTTTATAAAGGAATATACATACATATTTACATATACACATATATGTAAAACTATATATACTTTATGTATATAAATAAGAGTATATATCTAAAACTTACGGCATTCAGTATGCGCTAAAAAGGATTGTGGCCGCCGAACGCCGCTGCAAATGTGACATTTTTGTTTAATACCTTGCACATAATGATCAGTGGCACCTTTCGGCACACAAAACCAACTGCCAGCAGTCCAAGCGTTTGATAAATGTAAATATGTAGTTCAAACAATCACTTTCTATATGATTCTACACAAATAAACAACAAATAAACACGCCGAACAGCTGGATTTGTGGCTGTCACTATTGACCAATCCTTTGCTGCTTACTTCTGCACATTCTTCTATTTATTTACTTTTATCTAAGTTATGGATTTTGCTACTGTATTTGCCGTGCCATATTTTCTTTTGCAATATATATGTAAATACACAAATTGCTTTATTTGTTGTGGCATTAACACGGTGGACATGGTTGTGGACAGCTTGCTAAAGATTGATTATTTGACTTGGCACTGTGGCAGACAACAATTGATATTATATTATAGAAAGCAGCGTGTGCGCTGATAACACGAATAATCGCTTCTTCAGTGACAATATGTAGTCGACTTTCTTTAATACGATACCAAGAACAAATGTTGTGCTTATATCTGAAAGGCTGAATCTATAAGTGATTGAAATTGTTTCGAATTTCTACTGTGGACTAATGATCGCTTATGATCGATAACAGTTAATTTCCGGTTTGAGGATTTAAAAATAGAATTTTTAGAATTTAACTCGAGTAAACAAAATATATATGCTTTATATACTAAGGTTATCAGAGCTCGGTGTGTGACTGACTACCACTAGTTGTAGATCCCTGATAGAAGAGAAAGAATTTATAACCAAATTATTTTAGCGGATCGCGTCTGGGTTAGTTTGCTAAATGACAATCTCAATAAGAAATTCACTGCTCTATGTAAAAAAGTTTCAGAACCCCACACAATATTTTAAATTTTCATCAAGAATTCGAAGTCCTTTATTCCAAAAGATATAAAATAATATTAAGCAAATACTTTTTCTCTAAAATGATAATACTGTTGCTCAAGGTATTTAAAAACTACAGCCAACTCATGGACCAACGGATCACATGAAATAGGTTAGGTTGGGATAGATGGCTGATCCAAAGATCGAACTTACAATGCAGTAAAGCGCCTTGTGACAAATAAAAATTTGTCCAGAGGTTTAAATTACTTATGTATATTCCAAGTAGTCCGGTGGGACATCTGAAAGTGTGAGCTCCCAAGTGTTTAAGCCTAAATGTCGGAAACACGCGAAAATCGAGAAGGAAATGCTGAAATGTTTTCACCTCGTCTTCTATCATACAGCTTCTGCAGCTGGCGCCGGAGACATCCTCTAATCAGAAAGAAGCTAGCCTTAACTGAGAGCGTTACAATAGGTCTTCAGCCGAAAGGGTTTTGCGACAGCGCATGAATCGATGTTAGCCCACCAATAGGCTTTACAGTTGCCTGCGATTCCGTTGTGGTCTGGCACGTATAACAGTCTTATCACAAAGTGACCAGCTACCATTGTTAAAGGGGTTAGGCATACTTTAACCAGCCTTGAATGCACAGTTAGTGAGCTTAAGGCAAGTCACTCAATATTTCCACCTGCTATATGGTGCGGAGGCATGGACAATGACGTCATCTGACGAGTCGACCTTAGGAGTGTTCGAGAGAAAGGTTTTGCGGAAGATGTATGGTCCTTTGCGCTTTGATAACTTCGAATACAGCAGTCGATGGAACGATGAGCTGTACGAGACATACGACGATATTGACATATTGCAGCGAATCAAGAGACAGCGGCTACACTGGCTAGGTCATGTCGTCCGTATCGATAAAAACACTCCAGCGCTGAAAGAAGTTCGACGCAGTACCCACCGAGGAAAGCAGAGGGGGAAAACCTCCACTCCGTTGGAGAAATCAGGTGAAAGGCGAGATCGGTAAAGAAGAAGAAGAATGTATTTCTAACCAAATTCCGTGCGAGGGAACAAGCCTACGAGTGGTACAAAGCCCTCAAAGACTGTCGAAAGATCGTTGAAGTCATGTTTCGTTCTGAAGGACCTTAGATCTCAAAAAAAGTGAGGGATATGGTGCTTGAAAATCGTCAGGCAAGTATTAGAGAGATGGTAAGAGAGCTCGACATCTTTCCCGAGTGCGTTCGAATTATTTTGGTGGATATTTTGGGTATGAAACGCGTTCTTGCTCGACTTGTCTCAATAAAGTTAAATTCTTTTCAAAAAGAGTACCATAAACAGGTCACTTTACACATGCTTGACCGTGCGAATTCCGATCTCACATTCATGGAGAGTATTATAACTGCGGGCGAGAGATGGGTTTATGAGTTTGACATGCAAATAAGTCAACAATCATCGAAATGGAAGGAAAAACCAAAAAAATCACGCCAAAGTCGTTCAAAAATCAAGACTGATTTATTCGATATTCGTGGTATGGTGCATCATGAATTTGTTCCGGAGGGACAGACGATCAACAAAGAGTTCTATTTGGCCATATTTAGGGCGTGAGAATATCCGTCGAAAACTGCCGGAAATTCGAGACATCATTACAATTATTATAATTTTTGGACTTGTGTATACTGAAGGCTTAGAAAAAGTCAGCAGAGGCTTTTTATATAGTAAAATACCATGAATTTATAAGGCAGAACTTCTAACATTTTATAACAAGAAGTAACAAATAATGGTCTGCTTGAACTCTAGTTGAACTCAGGTTTTCCCTTGGGAGTGCTTGCTCATAAATATATGTATACAAATGTAACATACATATGTACAAATATTCCAATGTCTTCATCTGCCACTAAACTCGAACTGAGAGCTGATAATTTATAAGAGTACACAAAAAATAAAATAAAATAAAGAAGAAAAAATATTTAAAAAATATTCTTAAATAACTACATTCTTCGAACTAATTGCAACTGATAAGAAATTATGTAGTGAAGACTGCGCTCACAAATGGGGGGATGAAGTTTACGGCACATTTGACAGCAGGACACATAAATTTCACACGAACATTTACACGATAATGTGGAAAATTGGGAAAATTGCTTGCTTCCAATAATTAAGGAAAATGAGAGTAAATCGAAAATGAAAAGCAAAAGTCAATTGGCAATCGAACTACAGGAAGTAGAGCATTAACGACACAACGCACTACATACGATTTCCCATTAATTGCAAACGGAAGCAAAATCTATAAAATTTCAACGTTTCATTTGTGGAAACTGTTGCGATTTCAAATGTGATTAGAATTGCATACGAGTACATACATACATACATCCATATATACATCTATATATACATATTATAATTAAACTTAAGTGAAAATACTTAAGGATGCCAACCACTCATATTGAAAAAAAATTTGAGTTTTGGTTATAAAATGGTTATAGTTTTGGTTATAAAATGGTTATATATTGGTTATTATAACTGACAGCGATTTCCGATTTTTTTTTTTTTTTTTTTTGATGATACGTTTTTTTGCATTTTAGTTGACGATATGTAATTATGTTTATGAAGTGCCATTTGTTTGCAGGTCGCGGCTTTTTGTGTTCGTTTTTGATTTAGTTTCATTAGATGATTTAGTTTCTTCGTTTTTTTGATTTTTCACACGCGTGACAGCGCGCCGTCTAAAGTAATTAGGCGCACTAATGCATTATGGTTGTTTTTGCTACCCATGCGTCTGCTGTCTTGTGTTGTTGCTGGGCACTCATCCATGAAATGAAAATGAAAATCGCAGCCAACTGAGTTCTCATACAGTCATTACCTTCCCATGGGTGACCGCTGAGGCGGTGCTAGCCAATGACCATGGCCGTGTTGTTGGTTTTGTTTTGGCAGCCAACAAACTGCCACGCGTTCCGTTTCATGGACTTTTAAGTGCAATGGCATGCGGTAAGTTGGCTGGCTTTGCAGAGTTGGTGGTTACATAAATACGGGTGCATAGTTATACTTGTTTGTATGTACATATCACTTATCGATACTGTTAGCGGGTTGCAACTTCTTTCATTAATAACAGCGGAAGCTGTTTTGTTGATTTATATCAGCAGTAGAACAATAAGTGATATACAATGGTTACATTCATGTGTATATGTATATATATGTTCATATTCCCCTGCTAGTATTCAAATTTCCTGAGCGTGTTTTATGTTCATTATGCGTACAATCGATTCTCGATAGTTAAATATGCTCTCATAATTAAAGTTTGGTGCTTGTTGTTGTAGGTTTGGTCACTGTGAAGCTGGAAGTAAGCATACATACTTATATACATACATACATATGTATGTAAGCTTGCATGTGGGTGACATGTTTATCAAAGCATATTTCCTGAAACAATATCAAACTTCCGGTAAGTTTGGCCGTTAGAAAGTGAAGCTATTTTGTCCGATAAAAAAGAACAAGAACAATTTTTAAATCTCGCAAATGTTTTTTTTAGGTTGAAACCATACTAGACCAGTGTATGTACATGGTGATATTATGCATAGTAATATGTCCGAAAACAAATTCGTGAGCACAGTACAGTCGTTCAAAGAATAAAGTACTTAGCTGCAATGGACTTTTTGGAACCCTCCGGAACAACTTGAAATATATAAATAAATCATTTTAAAACCAAAAAAACAAGCTTGACCATAGTTCGTTTAAAATTATTATTAAAAATCGCTAAATCAACTAAAGGTAAAGAACAACATGCTTTCAAAGCAGTTCTCAATAGGAAAATACAGATGGCAGAAGAATAAGGAACAAAATAGTATGTTATCGTTTGCAATATTCGTTACTTAAAACGAACTTTTTAAGACAATGAAGATAATCGAGAATGAGTTTAAACTCGGAACCAGATTGATCCAACAAAAAGATATCTGTTAGAGGAAGAAACCTATCTTAATATTAGCCACCATATACGCCAGATTTGTCTCCCTGTGAGTTTGTTCCGTTTTCGAAATTTAAAACTACTGTCATGACTCCATTGACACAAAAATCCCGCACTCTGAACAATACCAGGAAGTGAAGAAATCGAGAATGAGTCTGAACTAGCCAGTAACTATTTTACTAGGTCATATAATATTCACACCCGGGACCAGTTTGACCACATGAAAAAATATCTGTTCAAATTCGGAACCAGATTTACTCCAAAAAAAATATCTGTTAGAGAAGGAAACCTTTCTTAACATTGCCAAGAAACGAGAATCATCGTTTAGCCATCATATTCGCCAGATTTGGCTTCTTATGAGTTTTTTCCGTTTTTGAGACTTAAAAATCCGTATAGCCATGAGTCCATTGATACTAACGTCCCGCACTCTGAATAATACCAGAAGCTTGCTGGGGATGAATGCGATGGAGATGATGTGGTCCCAGACCACGTAGATGGATCCAAGGGCCTTAAACTTGCTTCTACAAATTGATGGGCAATTTAAAATCAGGCGATCTGGGGTTTCCGGTTCCATGTAGGAAAACAAACAGTTTGCACAAGCGGAGAAGGGTTTCTTGGGCCTACAGTGCCTAGTAGAGAGCGTGACAAGGAGACGGAATCTGTCCCGAAGGAGGTTGATCATATCTCTAAACCTTGTTAGGTTGTAACCTCCCAATAGCAGCTTAGCGTAGCGCATTCCTATTGCCTGCTGACAGTGCCAGTGGCTCGTTAAACCCGCTATCAGTAGAATAGGAACCGAGTATAACTTTTTTTAAGAGTAGTTTAGGTGTCAGGTCACAACAGATTCCAAGGTAAGTGTAAAGCTGACGAGCTGACATTGAAATGCATCATAGTCGCGATGTCAGTAGAATGCGAACGATTGGGTATTCCTCCACTCATGAGTTCTACTACTGGATAGTTGAACTTCACGGATGCTTGGTCAACGCTAAACTAACATCGATTCATGCGCTGATGCAAGTCCCTACTGGATGCGACCTGGAGAAGTTTTATGAAAGAGAAGGAAGTGAATTCATCTGATCGCATGTTCCTTTTGGCACAGAACTGATCGTAACAGATTAAGGGAGCTCTTACAGTACATACAGCTGTATGGAAGAGGAGGAGGTGTATACATCTGATCGCAAGATTCTTTTAGCACAAGCTTGATCGTAACAGAGCTCTTTATCTTCAGTAAGGCTATCAGCTCCTGAGTTATGGGATTTCTAACAAGCCTCGACATGCACGCTGTCAAGTCACTGATAGTACCGGATACCACCTGCAAAAGCTGTGTGGAAGAGGAGGAGTGGATACATCTGTTTCTTCTTGATTGTTTCACCTTTGCGAGGACAAAGCTTAAACACTTTCACATATCCCGCTGAGCTGGTGGGAATCAAAATTAAACACTTAAGCAAATTTGTATTTGCCACAAGGTGGTTTGCTGACTTATCGAGTTATATTTTTATACCCTGAATAAGGTATATTAAG
The DNA here is from genome assembly GCA_037783105.1 of Bactrocera zonata. Classification (NCBI taxonomy): domain Eukaryota; kingdom Metazoa; phylum Arthropoda; class Insecta; order Diptera; family Tephritidae; genus Bactrocera; species Bactrocera zonata. Next base: position 162,577 of record JBAWJQ010006296.1, on the reverse strand, counting down.
TTTGCCTAGAGGTTTGTAACACCCAAAAGTAGACGTCAGGGAAAATCTGCCTGTAATAGGTTCCAGTTCTAGTACTTCCGTTTTTGATATACATATCGTACGCGTACCTTTTCCACCAAGAAGTTGCTCATTTATTGGAAAAGCCGATATTTGACCACTATAGCATATAGCTGCTATACAAACTAGACGATCTCGCAAGGAATATTCTGAATTTGTGAAGTATTAGGCTTCGGTATAACCGATCGTTTTTTTTTTTTGTTATGGCTATATATATATAGTAGTCCATGTAGTATCTCTAGATGGATGGAAATATTAAAAATGTGAAGGATTTGGAGCTTGAAAATCGTCAGGCAATTGATAGAGAGATAACAAGAGAGCTGGACATTTCTTGCGAGACCGTTCAAATGACTTTGGTGGATATTTTGGGTATGAAACGCGTTCTTCCGTTCATACACATGTATGTATGTATGTATGTAAGTATGTATATGGTCAGATGCGTTTCTTTAAAATCAAAATAAAAAGCCGTCAACGCACTCTGTTCAAAAATGCGTCACTGCCATGGCTATTCTCTTATCGGACGTAACTGTACGAAATTTCACAGCTTCAATTCAACAGCATCTATGAGCAATAACAATAAAAGCAAAACGAATTGGCATAAAAATTAAAAAAAGGAGAAAAAACATGCAAAACAACTTTAGGAAATTTTCTACTAAAAGAACATAAAAACAACCACTTTATTTCACATTTCGCTTAAATGAAGTACAAATAAAATACGTAAATATGTATGAGTAAGTCTTCAGTGGCAGCCTGCATCCTTTGAAATCACCTTATAAACATACACATGTATGCATGTTCGTGTGTGCGTATTTTTAATTTCGTTGCTCGTAAGCTAGATGCGTTGGCATGTGAATGCAAAACCGACGCACAACCCATTTGGCAAAAGCAACAAGGCACACAAGAACAACAAAGACCACAGCAACATCACCAACAACGTGCCGGTGTTCATTATTATAGTGATCATTATCGCTGGTGCTATAAAGGAAATACCAATGCAGCGTACGCATACGCTAGGCGCTTTGTTTGCAGAAATGGCTGAAGTTCACTGTCCATTAAATGAATCTGCCATGTGGACGGACGCTTTTCTATAAATACATACATGTGTGTATGTATGTATATGAGGAGATATGCGCTTGTATCTTTAGAAATGCGCAAATAAACAGCCCAAAAGCGGAACACACAAGCGATCACATTTCGTACTTTGCACACAGGCTACCCCTTTCGGCCCGGCAAAGCGTACCACCACGCATTTGTACTACGTTGTTTAGCACGTTACCCGGCAAGGGAATTCCTCAATTCAACAAGTCGCCGGCAACATTTCTTCATTCACTCAGTCGGCGCACGCATGTTGCCTTGTTGCCAAGCGTGTTGCTATGCGCTTAAATTTGTATCTTTCAGTTTGAAATTATCGGTCAACTAGCGATCGTTTTTTTTTTCTTAATTTCTTATGGCTCTCTTTGCTTCTTATTGTGAAACCGCTCTCGCACCCTCGCTTGTACGCTCTCCTATGAAATTGGAAATTGGATCGCCACGCCGCGGCGCGCCGCGCGTCCTCATGGTCATGGCCGTGCTACTGCCACATTGCTGTGCTATGGCTCTGTGGTTATCGCGTCTATTTGCAAGCACGAGTATATTTCACATAAATCAAAATTCCACCACTATGCGCGTTACACACACACACAGGCGCAAGGCTAGCTCTTGCAGACGAAAGCAGCTAGCAACTAAATCAGCACTCAGCAGCAAGACATGTAAGTGGAGTACACAATCATTGTGATCGTCAGCAACATTGCTTAGAATCGCCGACGACAGCAAACAGCATCAGGCTGTAGGCTGTGATGCGTGATGCGTGAAGCACGCTAAGCACTCACATACACTTACATACCTTCATACACATACGCGCAGGCGCACATTTTCCCTTTCCCATAGGCATTTCCTTGTCATTGCCGCTTGCTTTGCTTAAATTGTTTATTTATTTTCTGGTTGCTCGGCTACTTTCAACTGGGTTTTGTTCGATTGCTTTAATTTTCGCCAAGTAATGAGATAAAAGTCTACAAGCCGCCGTTACTGTGACAATTTTATCGAATTGAAAACTGTCTTATTTGGCTAGGCTGTGGTTTACTGATTATTTCTGCTGTATTCCAAAGGGAATTCCCTACATACAAATGTACACATGCATATAAGTACATATCTGTGTGTAGAATTGATTGTGTGAAAATTGAAGTAGAAGATTTGTTTAGATATTGCTTTGAGATCAAAGGCGAAAGGATGCCTGCTGCAGGCACTGAGCGTGGGTACAGTTGCAACAAGTTGTGAATTTATAGGACTATTTAATACAGTTCATATTTGTATGTATATGTCTTGTTTGTATATACATATGTATGTAAATTGTAGCTCAAGAGTTCGAAGATGTCATATTAAGCCGTTAAAAAAACAAATAAATTTCAGAAATTATTTAACAGATTTTTAAAGGAAATTTGGAATGCATGTTTGTCTACAAATACTACATAAATAAGGTTTTAGGAATATTATCTAGTACATACATACATACTTACATACAAATATTCTGTAATATTTCTTACTAGCGATTAATCTTAGACCCAGTTTAGGTTAGTTTAGGTAGATAAGCTGATTTCCCGTGTGTCCATGAAATATTCCACTTGAACAGCCTGAGACCCCGGACCGTTGTGATGTCTAGAACTCATAGGTATGGATCAAAAAACCGTCGCATATCCACGTAACGCCTAGAGCGTGCCACAAAATTATTGAAGCAACTAATATGAATTCCAGCCAGTTCCTCGGGTTCATGAAGACTAAGGTAACCAAAATTTTCAAACTTAGACTGGATTTAGGTGGACGGTGGAGAAGAAAGTGTCTAGAAGTTCACACCTCATATTTTTCATTGCCACTTTGACAAGTTGCGTCCTCTAAAAAGACAAAGTCGAATAAGACAGTGTCTAGTTAGAACGCCTACCATTGCGGCGATGTGAGCCGTGTGAGGTGCAATGAACCTTTTACGTTCCACTTTGGGCCAGAAAGCTTTTACAACACCACCAGTGCTGGTTGGTAACTAACGTTTGCTGAGCTAGCGCGAAACATGCAGATCCAACGCCCGAATATACGAACATACTAGATTTCCAGTTCAGCTCCGGCGGCGATGTGAGCCGATTGAGGTTCAATGATCCTTTTACGTTCCACTTTAGGCGAGAAAGCTTTCTCAACCCCACAAGTGCTGTTTGTTGACCAACGCTTGCTGAACACGCGCATAGCCCACAGATCCAACGCCTGAATTTACGAAGATATAGAGGTTCCAGTTCCCATTCTGATGGTATTTGGCTGCATTTTCTTGCAAGCTTATCAGCTTTACAAATTCCGACGATTCTCCTATGGCCAAGCACCAAGACAAGTTTTATATGGAAGTAGCTTGATGCTACTGCTAGTGCTACTGCACTTCTTAACTAGCTTTGAGCGCACAGTCAGCGAACTCATGGCTTAATAGCAACACTGTCATCGCGATGCATGAATATCTGCCTAAAAGAGTGACGCACTTCGGATAAGTGGATCTGCAGCCATTTTTTGGATATCATTTCTACTTAAAAGACCCTGCAGTGGTCTGGCAGTCTATAACAAGAGTTGATTGAGAGGTCCCGACAGAAGACTCCTACACAAAGCTCCCACTTGAGCTTCGATCCAACCGTGAAAAGCTCACTGCGTCTCTTTTCCAGCGAATTCGTTTCACCTACAAATTTTTCGGAGGTATGTGCACGGAGAAGATGTCGCTAGAAATATGTTCCACGGTATAGTGGTCCAAGTTATCGGGGTTGTAGTCGAAGTGACAGAGAAATTCGGAATTTCCGTCTCTGGGGCCCTTAATCTGTCCAGTTTCCCGGACGGTTTTCCATACAAGAAACAGAGTTTGAGCGGTCAGTTAGTATGGCAGCTATAGGATATGATAATTCAATATCGACGGTTTCGAAAAATGAGCTGCTTCTTAATGAGAATAGGATGTGCGAACAGTTTTAGGACGCTATATTAAAAACTGAACGAGAAGTTGTTGCTGTAACGGCAGAATTCAGTCGAGTTGACGGTTCTTGGCCGAATAAAAATCAGGGTCCGTTCCGATACGTAAACCTGACTGTCGAGGGAACGGACTGAGGGACTAGTTTGTGTATATGGTATACAGACGGACATGGCTAAATCGACTCGGCTCACCATTCCAGTCATTTACATATGTATATACTCGTATATAAGACTTTAGAGGGTCTCCGACGTTTCCTTTCGGGTGTTCAAGCATCATGGCTAACTTAATATACTCCGTACAGGGTATAAAAAATTATAATACTCATAAATATATACATACATACATGCATATGCATATGTATGTATGTAGATCTGCTTTATCAAATCATCTGCAGGACGTGCCTGACACAAAAACAATTTCCTTTCGCTCATTGCTTATTGTTTCCTTTAATATTTTAATGATGTTTTTCCTACTTTCCCACTCCACTTAAGCATGTGAGTGTGTATGTACGTGCATACAATACTTACATATGCATATGATTTCAAAGGAAATCCAATTTTTTCTAATCTCCGCTGCAAATATTTGCGAGCGTTTGCATAGTTAGAAGCTGAATAGTTGTGCATCATTCAAATCGACAATAAAACGCGTATCTCCCAAATATTTTCTACAAACGTACTCTTATTAAAATGCAGATGTCAATGAAACATTCTTACATATACACTCATACACGCTCACATGCGCTGAAATGCACAAAGCGCACTACTTTACATCCTGATCCTCGCCAGAGGTGTTTATACACATGATTCGGTTACACCATATGCACATTTGTTACGCCAAGTACCCCAAGCAACAACAACCATAACAAAGCATTGCATTAGAAACACTGCAACGTACACATGTGTGTGGCTGAGCATGGTTGTACATACGTGGGCTGCACGAAAGCAAGGTATTTAGCCATTGTTGGCAGGATGTTAAGGTGCACTTGGAGGTATGAGGCACTGCAGTGGCGGCATTTGTAGTGGTGGATGCTGGTATTTTGTGTGCGTTTGGGTGTTGATGCAGCAGATGCCGCAACCAAAGCCGCCGTTCATCATATAAAATTTGATATGCCATCTGTTGTTGCACAGCCTAACTTTTTACTCGATTTTTCCTTTAGAAATTATTACATATGTATGTATGTTATTTTAGAGTCCATGGGAAATGCATAATCTTGAACAGAGATAGTTTTGAAATGGCACATATGCATACTCGTAAGTATTCGCTTGTTATTGCTGACGTTGATTGAATGCTTGGCTTGTGTATTTGTATGCTTTTCACATGTAAGAACGTGTATGTATATTTTTTATTTTATTCTGTATATTACGAAAATTGCTACAATTTTTGGTGGCTCGGTTTTTTCTCACGCTCTGCAATGCATTGAGATTTGTAAGGATATGAAAGGATTTTTGCGTAATGCGGGTGCGATTCTGTTGCACATGCGTTGGTGCAATTTTCTGCTTTGTATTTTTCGCCCAGGGATAATAGGATTTGCGTGAAGCTATGTACATACAAATGTGAAATATGATGAATGCGAAGATTTATTTTAGGTTATATGAGGACTCATTGAAGCTAAGCAAATATTTTGAAGGAAATAGAAGAAATTAAAGTAAATAAATGGAGAGCTTGTTGCGGCAGAAATCGAATTTAAGATATTTTTGTAATTTTTAAGAAAAACAACAAAAAAAATTTAAAAATATCATTCACAAACAAAAAAGTTCTCCTCACAAAAATTTTATTTTTATCGGTTAGTGTATCTGTTAGTATGTCGGTTAGTATATCGGTTAGTTTGTATGGCAGTAATAAAAGTTCTAAGGACGAAATTGCTGAAAAACGTGATATTTCACTAAGGCATCGTGTCATAAGTTGGTGAAAACAATGGCAAAATCCATAAATTAAGCTTCGCATTGCTTCCACGTTCACTGTATTCACCAAATCTAGCCTCCACCGACTATTTGCTGTTCTCAGATCTCAAGAATGCTCGCAAAAAAGAAGTTTTTGTCGAATGAGGAGGTCAACGCCGAAACAGAGGTTATTTCGAGGAAATGGCAGTGCTTACAGCCAGCCGACTCATGAATTTAAGCCAATGAAGGCAGACAAGGCATTACTATCGGCATGTTACCATATTCGACCTGGTTAATGAAGTCGGACTAAGCTGTCAATACGCACGAGAAAAGGAAACTTATGAGAAAAGGAAGCTCACATCCTATTCATTGCCCAGTAGAGAACATAGGACCAGCGGTTCTGTGATTCCCAGTTCCATGGATGAAACAAGAACAGGAGCGGACTTCTTCTGTACTAATCCATACACAGAAGGCAGTTTCAAACTTAAGAATTCCATTTCAGTCTTTCAACCCGAAATTGTGGACATAACAGAAGCTGCCAAGTGATCTTCTGTTCTAACCAGCAACTCCATAAGCATTCTAGTGGATTCCCAAGCGGCAATTAAGACTATCTATTGCGCCATTACGAGATCTCACTGCGTTAGATTATGCAAGCAGGCAATACCTAGACTTTTAGTAGGTAACTCGGTTAATACGAGTATTATCTGGGTATCTAGTTATAAGAAAAAAATGAAAGGACAGGCGAGCTATCGCGCTTGGAGGTAAGTGGAGACACAATTCTCCTAAGCTGCGCAGGCCATTCAGCTCATACAAAGGTTGTTTGAAGCAATGGACCCTAGGGAAACACCTCAGGTCTTGGAATACAAGCAATACAGAGCATACCACAAAGTTACTTTGGAGTAGTGTTGATGGTGGTCAGCCCAAAAAGCTCCAACTTATAAACAAAAGAGAGCTTAGTTGTAAGGGTCATCACAGGGCATCTCCCCTTAAGATGCCACCTTCAGAAAACGGGAAAATTGAATTTAGCGGAGATCAGAGCATGCTCAGAGGATGATGAGACGCTGAAATATTAGCTTTGCGAATACCTAAGCTTCAATCGGATGAAATGCTTAAACTTAAGAGAAAAATTAGGTTGTTTATGTCTCATACGCCTCCCTTTTCAAGCAACCAACCGAAAAAACTAAGCACAATCTTCTGCTTTTGTACAAAATTGCCTTACATTGGCACACAGATTTTCTTTGATATATCAAGGACGCCCACATTTTAAAAATCAATTAAAATACTTAAAAGAACATAAATATTTACACAGTTTCGAAATGCAATTGGTTATTGTCTTAACTAAATTGCCGACAATGTGGCAATATGTTGCACAACAAATTGTCTGAGCATGCCAACAAGATGTCTGAAAAGATCTTTTTAAACAAAAACTAACAGCACAATAAATCAGCGAACACTAGTAGACCCCAAATGGCTGAATGCAAGATGACCATAAACGTAACCCCCAATTAACCTTCACATTAAATAAAAATTAAAAGAGTGAAAAAAATGAATACATAAAATATAAACACGTCGAATTAACAACTGACGAAAACTTGTAAGCACCCACATTGGTAGCGCGTCGACGGTCGACGGTCAAAGAGTAGACCAACGCGGCGAACGCGCCAACAAGCTTATAACCGGCCAATAAGTTTATGAGCCATGAAAAATGTGTGTGAACGTTGTTTGCCTACGAGAATTAACAAAGCACTTTGCATTTTCTTTATGCGCTCAACAAAAGGCGAGTAGTAGCAACAGCAGCCCCAACAACAACTTAAACAATGAGCTTGAAATTCAAATTGCTTGCTGAAAAGAAAAAAAACTGGAAAATTGCTCGTTAATGTCTAACACATAAATACATACATATTTTGTCGCTGCTTTAACACCAGCTACAAAGCGCAAAAAAATACAAAAAAAGCTGCGACGAAAACGAAAAATTTATGCGGTGTATGGACGCGTTGCGAAGCGCCTGCGCAACACCGGCAATAGGCCTATGAATTCTTCAATTTACACATGCATACGAAATGAATGCATAGCAACAAACATTTGTACATAGTATACTATATATACATACATACACATGCGTATATGTATGTATGTATGAACTAATGTTTATATACAAATGTAGGCGACTGCGCCTCAACTTTGCAGCTTAGCTCACCTACTATTCGCTTTTGAGTTTTTTGGGCCGATTGCTCTAAACCCCAAAAAAAGTTCATTTAACAATTTTAATATTTTGTACAAATAAAGCGGTAGATAATAGAAAAAAGAAACAAAAATAAATAAATGCAACCTTGAGCGAGACCTTCGCCTTAAAACCTCTGATGAATGTTAAGCAGCAGAAAAGTGCTTTGTGTGCGCTAATTTTTTCGTTGGGAGGCTTGTGTAGTAGGCTGGCCGGCAAACAAATAATTTAATTATAAATAAAAATATGCAAATAATAAACTTTATGTATATATAGTATATGTACATACATATGTATGCAGATAATAAAATTTTAATTAATTTGCACAAATTATTGATACAGGCGAATAATCATTGAATATACATACTCATACAGTAATTACTATCATCATTTGAATACAGGCGAATAACTTTCAAATAATTTTAAATTAGTATACTTGTTAATTAAATATTTTTTAAGAAACAAGAAAAAGACGGTAGCAATGAGGAACACCCCTTATAGCTGCACTTTTATACCATAAAAGGTATAACAAAATTGTTATTATGATTTTGAACGGTCAGTTTGTATGGCAGCTATAAGCTATAGTGGTCCGATCTGAACAATATATTAAGAGATTATAGCGATACTTGGACTTAATAGTATATGCCAAATTTCGTGAAGCTATCTTCATACATAGAAGAGTTTTCCATACAAGTACTTGATTTTCATTGGCCAGTTTGTATGGCAGCTATATGTTATAGTGGTCCGATCTAAGCACTTTCCTTAGAGATTATAGCGATGCTTTGAATAATAGTCTATGCCAAATTTCGTTAATATAACTACTCAAATTAAAAAGTTTTCCATGTAGGAATCTGATTTTGATAGACCACTTTGTATGGCAGCTATGTGCTATAGTAGTCCGATTTAAATGATTTCTTAACTAATTGTACTCTTGACTTGGATAATAATCTATATCAAATTTCGTGAAGCTACCTTCACAAATAAAAAAGTTTTCCATACAAGGACTTGATTTTCATTGCTCAGTTTGTATGGCAGCCATATGCTATGGTGAGCCGATCTGAACAATGTCCTTGAAAATTATAGCATAGCCTTATTCAATAAGACATGCCGAATTTCGTGAATATATCTTGTCAAATAAAGGAGTTTTCCATACAAGAACTTGATTAGTCAGTTGTATGACTGCTATACATACAAGCATGCTAGAGTTGGAGGCAGCTGTTCCGATAAATAAGCAGCTTCTTTGGAAGAAAAAGACGTGTCAGAGCGATATCTCAAAAACTGAGGAACTGTTTCGCATATAGACAGACGAACGAACAGTCAGACGAGCATGGCTACATCGAATATCTAGGACTCATCCTGCATAAGAAGCTTTTATGGATGCCGAACATCGAAGAGAGAGCAAAAAATGCATCGATTGCCTTATACTACTGTGCCATATGATAAAGATGGGGTCTCTCCCCGAAAGTGTACCTCTGGCTCTACGACACCATAGTCAAGCCTACTTTGTTATGTAGTCTTATGTGGTGGAGGGCTATAGAAAAGACCACACGCGACGCTCATCAGCATGTAGAGTGCACTAAGGTCCACGCAAACCGTAGTGTCCGTAGTCAGCGTCGGAAAGTATTTGGCTGCGAAAGTTGCTATCAGACTCAGAGAATCTGGGTTCCTAAAAGAACACGGGTCTGTACACTCGGAAATCTTCACACGCATTGACTTCATACCGAATCATTTATGATTCATGGAGTCGCCAAACCGAATTCTCCTTTTCTACCCACACACCCGCAAGGGAGTTATGTGTGGGAAGACCCCATTGGAAAAGAGGGAACTTCTTTAAGGATGAGTCAAAGCTTGGTGGGAAGGTTAATGGAGGGGCTTACTGTCAGGAGCTCTCTATCAACTCCAGCTTCACATTTCCTCACTATTGAAGTTTTTTCCAAGTCGAGGTTGCATCCATTAAGATAGCAGTCGATTTATTGCTCCGGAGTGCAGCCTTCTTCAGAGAAGTGACCATCCATTCACATAGCAAGGCGGCGATTCTGGTCTAGAACTCGTTTACAGTTCGTTCAGGGTTGGTCGAGGAGTGCCTAACCTCGTTATCAATAGCATCGAGAGTCTTTGTGATAAGACTGGTATGGGTCCCAGGCCAGAGCGGAATGGCAGGAAATTGTAAAGCTGATGAGCTAGCAAGGAAAGGCATCCTAAAATCGCAATCATCGCTGGAGCTTGGCAAGCGCTGGGCCACCATCGGAGCATGCGCTGTCGCAAAAAGAATGAAAATTAAAAGCCTGTGCAAATTTGTATTGGCTACTAAGCGTTTTGTCAATTTATAAGTTCGAAAGCAAGATGTTTTATGGTTTCACAAAGGACTACACATAGAGTCCAAGTACGATCTCTCTAGATCAGCCATCTAACCTAACTCTAACAGTTATGAAGAGATGGACACTCAATTTAACTACAAGATCAATACTACTTCCTATATTTTCAAGGTCTAACATAGAAACAGAAGACTAAATTACAAAAACTTATTTTATCTATTTTATTTAAATTCCACTTGAAATATAATATGTATTATATTAAATGTAGCTATTCAAGTGCAAGACAGAGTTCAAAACAATTAGTGTTTTACGAATATTCATAGTGTGTCAAGTTCAATTGTACGCCGCCAGAGAGTTGAAAGATCATACGGCGATAAGCGTTATGCACTTGAAAATCATATTTTCACACAGACTCTGAAAACATTTCGTCAATTTCGTGCATTATTAATGTCTTCCTTTATTGTCATTTTTGTAGCGCAATACCACAAAACTGGCGCTACGCAGAAACGATGCTTCTGATTTCGCATGTGTTCTTCACAAGACTGAAATGAAACGCACTTTTTTTAAGAAATTTACAATAAATGGAAACGCACAAGCTAATCAAGGGAGCTCCCTCCTTCCGTTGAGCCTTGTTCAGCAATCACGCGCTCATTCTACGTTCTGAAACCAGGAGAAAGGCCACTTGAAAGGGTTACTTCGTCATACGGCTACCCACTGTGTCACAGGCACTTTTCCGCCTCGAGATTACCTTCAACGGGTTATCAAACAATGCAAAGGAAAGCCAATAACAATGGCACCGCGCAACTTCCGCGCGATGAACAATGCGATGAGCCCGCGAAAAGGAAATTACGCTAGAAATGCATCTTCACAATAAATTGTATGATTTTCATTCAAAACCAAAACAAAATACGCCAGGAAAGTGCAAAGTTCAAGCAAACAAGCGGTGTATAGCTAAGCGTCTAACAAAAGGAGTTGAACCTCCATTGTGAGGCACAAACGAGTTCAAAGTGTTTTCCCTATTTAGTGTGCTTTATTAGATAACGAAAGAAATGAAAAATTGAATTGACGCAAAATAATGATAATTTCGACGAAATAGAAAAAGTAGAAAATAAAAGAAATGCAAAGAAAGCAAACAAGTTGCTAGTTGCCGGCAATGGGGAGGCGCATTCACCCTAATGATTGTTTTCACAAGGGCAATTGAGGCGCCGCTGACAGCAAGGCGACTGCCGTTGGTGGTGACGTAATGTTATAAGTTCAAGCCAGTAGCCTGGTTGAGTTTGGGTTAGAAATGCCGCTGCAAGGACGCGACACACATGTCAATTGTTTGCCACCTTTTTGTGTGCGCATTTCAACTGCTGACAATCAAATACTTTTTTCCATTGTCATTCAAGCGCTTTTCGTCAGGAAAAAGTAGAAATTTTTTTTGTTGGTTAAACCCATTTAAAAGCGGAAATTGTATTGTATTTTAAGTTGGAAACCAACGCTAAATAGTTTTAGTGGAAAATTGTCGCTTACGACGCTGCGCAATTCAACTACGCATTTTCTGATTTTCCTTCAATTTTTTTTTTTTAATTTTTTTTCAACTTTTCCCGTATTTTTGTTTGTGATGAGTTTATCTTTTATTTGCAGCAAAACAATCACTTCACTTAACCATGGAAATGCGTAAAATTCACCGCTGTCCCAAATGTCCCGTTGCGGCAATTTTAAATATCCTTTGGGAAATCCTTCAATTAGTCGCTTTGTACTCGTTTAAGCAAGGGATTCGTAAGTAGGGGTCCGAAACCGGAATGTAAACAAGTCATAAAAGTGCAAATTGCTCGCAGGCAAATATTTGTTTATTATACTAATAGGTATTCTAGGTTTATGTCTCAGTTGTTTGTTTAGTCTGCTACTATTTACCAAATAAACTAAAAAGTCGCCTTTTTAATGAGCAAAAATACAAAAAAAGGTGTATGGTTCTTAGGAAAAGGGAAGAACTGGCAAGTAAACTAATTTAATAGTTATTTACATAATTGAAAGTTAAGCTCTGGTTTATGCTTGTAAGAAATTGGTATTATTTGGAGTTGGCAAGTTGAAGTCAACAATCAAAAACTGCTTGGCAAGCAATGAAAAGTGTATTAGGAGGATGAGTAAGTAGGAATGCTGCCACCATTGACTCAATTAGGACTATCGGAGAACCTTATAATCTTCCTACCCGATTTCATCGTTTAGCTTGGTGTTATCCCTTATGCTTTTTGTGGACAACCATTCAAAGTTTAGTGCCTGATGGGCTCCAAGTAGTTTGTGTCGGGCTTGTGATAGAGCTTGACATTCGCAGAGAAAGTGGACAACCGTTATCGTATTTCATTCTAGCTTGCAATTGTGACAAATATTGCTCTCCAAAAGGACAGTGCCCCATTATAGTATACTATAGTAGCTATAAGTCTGTGTGTACTATTATAGGACCTGTTTAATAGGCTCTTCGTGCTATTCCTGTCATATTTGGGTCATTACTGCTTTGTTATCTTGCAGCTTGTTATTGAGTTCCATCTGCTCTGAGTTATTTGTTTAAAATGTATATATAGTAAAACTCCCTTTTGATCGTTCCTAGCAGGAATGGTATTGACTTCGCCACGGATTCGCCTAAAGAGGCTCCCAGCTTCGCCAAATCGTCTGGCTTTCGTTGCATCGGGCCTTTAAATCGTTCCCAGCGGGAATGGTATTGACTCTGCCACGAATTCGTCTAAAGAGGCTCCTAGCTTCACCAAATCGTCTGGCTTTTCGTTGCCGAAAATGTTTCAGTGACCGAAAAAGTAAGTTAGGAACAAGTGATGTTGACCTGCTTGTGAGTTTTTAAAGGTTCCTGCAGTGGTTTACCACGCTGAAGGAAATCTGTGCTGTCAACGAGGCCAGCCATGTCGCACTGACATCCATATGATTGCTTTCTGTATCCTCCCTTGAGTATTTAAAAGAACTCCACAGGTTTTCTTTGTATCTAGTGCTTCCGTCTTGAAGATGCTGGCGAAGTTTGGTAGGCGGACAAAAAGAGAGATGTCAAGATCATTTAATTAAACCCCCGCCCCTAATTCTCAGTCTATTTTGAACTCGTATAGATAGAGGTGGGATCGGCTAGGGCCCGTCAGTCACGCCATACATAAACTTACGGTTCCAGATGGCGGTTCGGTTTAATTTGAACTGAAGTATTCGTCATGCATAACGGCATTGCCTTTTACGAACTGTAGTTGGAACTTCATATGTAGTTAAGCACTTCATTCACTCTTATGAACCACGAAGCTCCTGGATGTCTTGTTCGAGTTCTAGATAATGCTGCACAGAAGCATAGAAAATGTTCCATCGCCTGTCTCATGCCGAATTCCATGCACTTTCTGCAATTTATCATCGTCACTTATACCTATCCACCTCCTATGTGATGTCAGTAGATTGTGACCTGTCATTAGACCACCAACCGTCTTTTCGAGACTGTGTGAATAAAAAGCATGTCTGTTTTCTTTCGGTGCTCTTGTACATGATCTTGACGATTATGTCCCTAAGGCATTCCATTTCGTCCTAATCCGTGTGTCAGTCCCTTTCGGAAATTTCATTGTATATCGTTTTTATTGAGTAAAAATATTTTGAATGTGACCTCTCATAAGTCCAACAACAGTCCTGCAGTTCTTTCGAAATCGTGTGGGTAAAAAGCTAGCTTGTTTTTTTCGGTTCCTTTGCGCATGATCTTGATGATCCTGCCTGTCCTTAAGGCCTTCCATCGCGCCCTAATCCCTCTGTCAGCCTTTTTGAAAATTTCATTATATCAGTTTTAGTGACTTCCGTATTTCCTGTACTGGTTCGGTAGCTAGACGGATGGTACTTTTAACAACTAATCAGCTATTTCGTTTCGAGGAATTTCTTTGGGACCTAGAACCCATCATATACGCAGCCGCTTTTCGACAAACAATACTTCTAATACACCTTCCCAGCTCATTCTGTATCCTCATCCGATGTGAGATTATTGCCTTAATTGCTGTCTGGCTAACGACATAGAATATATTGATCTTCTTTATGATGATTTCTGCGTATTTAGCTATCTCAGTTGCTTTCTGACCGTAAAGACTTCCGCTTGGAAGCTTCAAGAGACAAGTGTAAGTGTATGTGCGTATAAAAAAGACTGCGGAACTGAGTTCTAAAAAGCTCCTGTAACCTCACCGACCTCTGAGTCTACTCTACGTAACTGAAAGATTCAGCGCTTTAATAATGACATCCTAAGTTTTTAAGTTTCTGTAACAAAAATAACTATAACGAAAGTATTTTTGTTAGATGACTCTTATTTTGCTTCTCTGCTATCTATCCTGAACATATACAAACATTTGTATGTATGTATATTCAAGCATGAAGTCATTGAGATTTGTCATCAATCTTATGCCCTCATAAGTCCGTAAACTTCCTACAAAGCTTTGCTGCTATCCATTTTACGTAAGTATATTGCGCCGCATGCTGCAAAAGTTCATTAGCACCTCAAACAAATTGTTCTTATACAATCAGAAATAAATGTTCTGTCGGAAAAAAGGCAGACGCTTCAGGAAAAAAGTCTTTTCACAACAGCGTCTTCTGAAAATTAGCATTTTACTGAAGTTAACTTCAGCATTTATGCAAAATAAGTCCAAAAACACGTCGTTATCCAACATTCCGGACGATACTCTTGTTTTATGCGTTTTTCTCACGTTGCTCGAAATGTCGCAAATGCGCCGGATCAATGTGTCGCTTTAAGTCGATATTTTAATTCATTTTGTTTCATATGAATGTTTGAGGTTTTTCTTTCTTATTTTTGTGTTTGTGTTTCCCTTAGCATATTTGCAATTTCAATTGGCACATCTTTAATTTAAGCAACGCAGAAATAAATTGACTTTCTTGTGAAAAGGATGAGCCAATGCGACGTTGTTATGTTCGCCGAATTGAATTGGAAATATCTGACAGTGGTTACAACACGTTTTGAGGATATGCTAACGAATAAAGAAAACACAAAAAATTAATAGTTTAATCAGTTATAGAACTTTCATGAGTTCGAGTTATGAAACCAGGAAAAATTTACTTAAACTTAGATTATATTGAACTGTTGGTTTGCCTACTGTCCGAAGTCTAACATCGTGAGCTCGAGGGGCACAAAAAATATCCCAGAAGATCTCGTTCATTTCCTAAAGCTCTTTTACTTCTTTGGCACTACAATTGTGGGTCGGTCTGGACCGAAAACACAAAACTTCGGCAGAGAGATCGCTAAGCACTTGGTCCTTCCATTGCTTCCTTTGCCCATTCATGGGTCTCGAGTTGAAGAAGCATTTCGTTGGAGCATCTTCCATGCAAACAACATGGCCTAACCAGGGCATTCGTTGGAGTTTAATGCGCTTAACTATATCCATGTCGCCGTAAGACTCATACGGTTCGTGTTTCCATCTTCTTTAATATTCATCGCTCTCTCGGATCTTGCGAAGAACAGTTCTTGAATGCTTTCTCATCATTGGCAAGAGTAATTCTGCGTTTGACCTTCAGAGTTAAATTATTTATGGAATTTATGCCGGTTCCGAGATATGCAAAGTCCTAACTTTTTCAAGTGTATAGCCCCCAACAGCGACGTAGTTCCGAAGACGCGAGGAATTTTTGAATGTGACCTCCAGATAGTTCGTCTTGTCCTCGTTCATCGCAAGATTTTTTTTTAAGCTGCGCTGATGGATCTGTTGTTATGATGCCAATATCATTTTCGTACCCCAGTATTATTGTACTTTTCGAGTAGACAGTTTCACGGCAGTTCAGATTAGCGCCACGTATCGTTTTTTTATAGTATCGCCTAATCTAAAACATCGTCTGGTATTGAAGGGCTCGGGGAGGTCCTTCCCGAGTTTAACGAAGTTGATAGTTGTGCTTAAAGTAATTCTGCATAACGGGTTTCGCAGGGATATGAAATTTACAAAAAGGGGATGGGTGTCGATCTGTGTATCAAGGTCTTCTCCACGATTTGAAGTATTTTCTAAATCTGGTCTATGTTGGCTTTGGCTTCGTCCAAGCGGTCATAGAATTGCTCTTCGGTATTTTGTGCACAAATGCACAATGGATGGTTCTGAAGACAAGGTAGCCAAGCCCCCGACCAAACATAAATCCTACACCTTCCTAAAGCTCATGATCATTATTAAGCGCTATTATCAAAGAATTTCGAAATCTCCGAAATGGCAATCATTGTCTAAGTACTTAAAAAGCTTATAAAAAGCTCACGTTCATTACCTAAAGCTCATGTTCATTATTATGTGGTGTTATCAATAAACTTTTGTCCATCATTAAAAGGGGTTCCTTATCTCAGAAATGACAGTCATTTTGTCTTATTATTTAGTGGATTCCTTTAAATTAGACCTGTTCTCTCTCATATTGAAGTCAAAGATGTTTTTTTGAGGAGATGTTCTTTGAGGAACAGCAATTAAAGAGATTACCACAGATCTTATGAATTTCTTTAATTTCTTGTTGACCTGACTGTCGTAGGAAGGGTCTTTTTAGTGATTATCGCCAATGATACCAATTCTCGTAGCACTGCCGAGTTCTTATAGACTTCTCAATACTTAAAGGTTTCACTAAAAGTACTTCGAGAGAAAGGAAGTTCGAATGTCATAGCTGTAGGTTGCTGAGTTCACAGGTTACAGAAATTTCATGCGGTGAGTTTAATACAAAATAGGAGCAAATAATGAAATATTATTTCAAAAACTAATGAGCTTGACGACTCAGTGATAATTCAGCGAAAAAGCTCATTAGACACAATCGGAACTAATATATTTAATTTACGAATAAAGCTACAAGATCCACCTGCACAAATATTCACAGAAATACTATTTTGCACTGCTTTAATAGTGGAACGTGCAATTCCGACAAAACAGATTTTTCTAAAAAAAAAAAAAGCTTTCGGCAGCACCTGCACATCAATTCAACGTAATTATCTACAGCTGTACGAGCTACAATGTAAATGTATGCAGACAGTGTCCAAAATTAGACGTCCAAAACAATAGCTCCAATTTTCTTCCGCTCCACACCCACCAACTTCCTCAGCCGCTAAACAACTTCCACCACACCACCGAAGTGAGGCTGCGGTCGCTCAAATAAAGACACTCGTTAGCTAAAAGTGGCGCAAACACATTATACATATGACTTAAGGTCAAGTCAAGTGAAGCTCGCGCACATCGTCCGTACATTTAGCTACAAGTTTAACTGTGTGCTGTGCCAACGCGCCGAAAAATTGTCAATTTTGCATTGGTGCTTGACTTGGTTTACATGTCGCTTTGTATCCGATTGTAGAAACTTGTTTTTTGCTTCTTTTTTCTGGCGTTTTTTGTTTGTTTGCGCTCTTGAAGACGTTTGGACCGCTGCTAATGACAGAATTGCAACATCGCCACAGCTGTGCCAACTTCGTATGGTACATACATATGTACATATGTGTTTACTGGTAATTTGCTGCTTCAGCACCCGCTCCACCTAGCTGAAGCGCAGCTTTTTGTTTGGCTTCACTCACGCTGTCTGCGTCTGCCTTCGTTTCGATATTTAGTTGAGCTGTAGTTTTTCAGCGTTTCAGCTTTTGATCTCAAATCACTTCTCATCTAATCTCAATTTTTTCTTGCATTTGCGTTTTTTCATAATTGTTGCTTTTCATCTCGTTTCAAGCGTTGTGTGATTGCTCTTCACTGCTAGCTGTTATTGCCATTGTTGTTGCAGTTTAACATTGAACTGCGGCTGCGCCAACGACGGCTACATTGTAATTTCATCGCATTGCATTGCATTAGTTTTGAGGTTTCTAGCGCAATGTTGCACCCAAAGCGGTTGCTGTTGGTCTTCGGTCTTGGCTGTGGCTTTGGTACAATTCCGTGCTAGTCTTTCAAAGATTTTGCCAAGCGTTTCGGTTGTGCGTGGTGCGCGTACGAGCGTTAGTTCGCAGGCAGAGCCAGTCGATCGTTTCGGCAGAGGCCGTATTTAATCTTTTACAAATTGTTTTATCGCTGCTGCTGTTTATGGAATTCATTGCTGAGGTTGTTGCTGTTGGCCAAAAGCAGCTTAGCGCTTGTTGTTGCTACATTATTGCAGTCGTGCTCGAGTCGTAGTCGTTGACCATGACAAGCAGCAGCAATTATGCCAATTCTTGAAGTACGATTTTTACAAAGACCGAATTTTATCGACATGAGAATCAAAGTGCATAAATTGCAGGCAACATAAAAATGCGAAGTCGGCTTATGAGATAACGCATCGGCAGTAAACGAGAAGTAATTGCACATACTTTGTAATTAAGTATAATTAATCTTTTGTAGGTGAAAAACATAAGTATGTTTGCAGATTAGGCGATGATTTACTTTGAAAATCGAAACTTCGAATATGAAAAAATTAACTTCGACTCCACCGAAGCTATTATACCTTCACAGATGCATTTTTTTATAGCATAAAGATTAGGTTCGGTTAGTCTCACGGGCTGATGAGCCACGCATAGACCAGGTTTGGTTCTTTGCCTGAATATCAAATACGACATTCATTATGCCCAGATCAGGTTTGGTTCTTTACGATGCCAGTTAGACTTTCATTACGAAGCCCATGAGGTTTCTTTAGGATGTCTACGAATTTCAACAAACTCTGTTGCCGCACAAGGGATACCTCTTCCCGTTATAGACTCATTCCATTCATAGCGTGGTGCTCGTATATGCTTAAAGTGGAGCCAAGGTAGGACAAATGCACAAAAGATGCTCTATTGTGTCTCTGGTGCCTTGCTCTTGACATTTCCTCCAGTCTTGCGAATCTGTCAACTCGACCAGACTGTGACCAGTAAATATTTCAATCATGTTCCTACAGTCCCTTCGTTGGAGTGCCAGTAAGAACTTTTTATATTTCCGATCTACCGTTTTTCACATGACTTTTTAAGTCTAGCAACCAAGTTTCCAATGTTAATCCCATTTTAGGTCGACAGCCACGCAGTACTTTCAGTAATCTCGTCCATTATCTTATTGCCCCGATGTCTTTGTGACCGAACAGCCAGTAAGGTATAATCGCTTGGTTCTCTCGACACTTTCCACTGCAATTTTGGCCGATAAGTAAATGAGGTTAAAGCGTTTTGAATCACAACGCGTCTTGAGATGGAAATCACTTAATAACTGGCCAGGCACGGTGCCTGCTTTTCTTTTATAGAGCCAGCTGACAACCACGTTCGTGTGAGGTCACTTTTTGATTTTTAAATGGCATCACATCGAATGAGAGAGGGAGAAAACCCCCAGGTTGGACCGAGCCTACACATATATTAGGCATTGCTGGCCTTGCTTACTCTCTCATCCACATTGTGGTTCCTCAGCAGTTTGCCGTCCAAGGCTACCACAAGTTATTTGGTGCGGTCTTTGAAAGAGAGTTGTGTTCCATTTATTGAAGAAAACCTCCAGGGAAGGATTCTGTACTTCCTAGACTTTCGACTTGCGTTGCCCAAATCCGGACTGTATTGAGAGTGATGTTTATAATACCACTCTAGCCAGTTACAACAATATCACAATTTGACCACAGAAAAGACCAGTGTGACTTCCATTATATTACTTTAAGTGATTTTCCGAAGTACAATTTCCTGGAAACTCGTAATTCTGTAAGTTTTCTGCACTATTTACACACAGTTACAATGTAAGAAAGACATCTACATAAGTAGATGCGCGTACTTCCGAGAATAAGATGTCCATTGGCTAACTTACATAAGTTTTTGAAACTTAGCCGCATGTCTAAAAGAAAAGCAACCATTGAAGTCACATTGCCAAGCCGCGTGTTACTCGTAGCTGTTCATTGCTCCCCTTACAAAACTTCAATGCTTTGCCGGTAATCCAATAGTACGTGCGTCTGTGAGCGAACGCAGAAAAATTAGCTAACCAAAATTTCTCTGAAATTTCACTAAACTCTTGTGGATGTCGGTTGCCACTCTTAGCGCCAAGTTTAGTGACCTATTATGAAAGCCGTGTGGAAAACTCCGTACAACGTAAACAATGTATGCCACAAAAAAAATAACTCAAAATAACGACATGCATGTGTGTTACATACCCACATTCAATTGCCATAATAGCTGTAGGAGCGGTTGCTGTTGACTTCCGCAATAAAACGCAATACTCTCACTTACAGCAATAGACAATGCATACGAGTTATTGTTGCAGCGAAAACAATAACAATGTAGATTGCTGAAATGGTATCAATGAAGATCTAGATCCCGCTGCGGTTCGCGCGAAAGCTGTATTGAGACTGGACATGATTGCTATAAGGATTGATGTTTATCATCTCTTCTAGACTTTTGATTGAATTTTTATTCCCTTTGGAAATGTTGTTCTCAAGGTTATCCGACATGTGCGCGGTCCTTTCCATTATATACCGCCATCATGCGACTGATGAGTTTTATGGTGAAAGAAGTATAATAGTTTTAGTTGGGTCCAGGATTAGTCTTCGATTACATCCAAGTTGCCTGAGTACCGGCTGGTACCGTATTATAACGAACGATCGACCTATCTCTATAAAAAGGTGGGCGAGAACTGAGGATAAAGCGAAATTGGAGGGCGGCAAACGCGAGTACCTCAGAATGCAGTGTAACTCGATCATCTAAGCAATAAAAAGCAGCCATTAACTTTTTCTTCAGAACGGTGGTTCCTGGGTGAGGACTCAAACTTTTCTGACCTCAGCTTCAAGATACGTCGGAGGAAAATAGGATAGACTGTAGATATGACGGTGGACTCTCAGTCCTGTCGAACACAGTGATTTTTTTAACGGACTTATTTGACAAAATTTCATGAAACTTCAAAAAGTGGTACTGGAGGTTCTTTCAATAGATGTTAAGTCGAACTGAACCTCAGCTGTGAGTAAAAATCGAAAATTGCGGTTGTCGTGAATCTCAGATCTTCCTTTACATCATTGGGATCGCATCTCCCTTCCTGCTCAGCTACAACGGCAACTGTGGTTAGCTCAAACTGCAACCTGACTCGATCCTCAAACCGATACCCAGCAACTATAAGCTTTGGCTTCAAAAAGAGAAACTAATATCAGAAGTATAATAGTTATAGTTGGGTACAGAGGTAGTTCTCGATAACGTTCAAAGTTAGTGAGTACTGGTTGGCACTATATTACAAGAACGATCGACCTTCCTCTATAAACGGTGGTTCGCGGATTTCTAACAGCAAATACCAGGAGGATTGACCCTCAGCTTCGAGTAAAAAGCGAAATTTAGGGATGTCCTGAACATGTCAGATCTTAATTTGCATTATTGCTTAGCCAGCGGCTAGCGTGGTTACCAAAGAATGCAGTCTATCTCGATCCTCTAAGCGATAACAAGCAACCATTTGATTTTGCTTACAAAAGGTTGGTTCTTGGAGTTCTTTCACCGAATACCAGCTTCAAGTAAGAAGCGAAATTGGAGGATATCCTGAACACTTCGGATCCTCCTTCGCATCATCGAGATCACATATAGTTTTCTGGACAGCCATGACAGCAAACACAGATACTTCAGAATGCAGTCTGTCTTGATCTTCTAAGCGCTAACAAACAACCATAAGCTTTGGTGTCAAAATGGTGGTTATTGAGGTTGTTTGCGCGAATTACAGTTGAGAGTTTATGGATCTTGTGGATATGCCAGTGATTTCTCAGTTCTGCCGAAAATTGTGAGAATTCGTACGGATTTCTTTAGTAAAACTTCTTGAAACTTCATTCCCCTTCAAGCCACCCATAAATATTTACAAACATTCACACACACCGGTGTTTGTGGTTTTCATCATTAGCTATTGCTCCCAAGCGTATAAAGAAAGTTGGCGAAGAAAGTTGCACAGCGTTTGATGCAACCAAGCAACAGCATTATATATGCATGTAAGTGTGTTTATATGTACGGGTTTATATGTGTGCTGCTTGAACAAGGAAAAGCTACCGCAAAACTCGTTGCTTTGCAATAAATAATTGGCCAAGCAATGTGGGTAATAGTTGCACACAGCGAGTATTGCACAAACCCGGTAGCGACTGGGTAATCAAGGCGAGTCGAGTCGTCAAGCAATTATTCACTTTCATGCGGCAAATAAACAGATAAACATATGTACATAAGTATGTATTTATAAACAGCTAATAAAACTGATTATTTTAAGTTTTTGTAATGAATGAAAAGCTGGCAAAATGTTTTAAAGAGGCGCTAAATATTATTAATTAATGCTCAATTAATATATTCTTATAATAAGCCTGAAATTGATACCCTACTCTTATAAGGATGCAGCTGAAATTGGTGTGCTGGCAATTATTAGACATAATTATCTACCAAATCAATAATGGTTTTATAAGTAGGTTGCCTATTACACTTATGTATTTAATAATGGAAAGTCGTTGCTTGCGTTTGAACAAATTTTCGAAGCACTTTTGCCACTCTGATTGAGATAACTCCAATAAAAAAAGATATTCGGTCCCAAGTTAGGACTATACGGTGGATGAGTCATCAAACTGGTGTTTTGAGTGCCCCAAAAATGCAGTTGTTTCAGTCGATGTGTGAGTATTGAGTGAAGAAAGATCCGCCCTCGGCTGGTTTTCTAAAAACGCAGTTAACCAATTGCTTGGAAGTGCTTCTGACGCGAACACTTTTATTGGATTCGGCTTATCTAGGAACACCCATGCACTCGACTGATCTTTACTTTTGGCCGCAAATACACAAATCCATGTTTTTCGAAGCTCAGTTCTCATATTTTTTAACATTTCTCTCGACCTTTTTTCAGCTATCGATAAAAGGTGTGTGACATCGAACGTGAAAAAACTTTTTGCAGTGAAATATCCATACAATATTGAATGTATGCTGGTTCCACCAATGCCTATAGTTGGCTCTAACGCACGATAGGTCACATCACGTTAGGTCACCGGAACAACAACCGATTTTGAACGACCTTCAAGAAATTCGTCTTAGAGTGATCTAAAAACTCGATCGAATTCACCATACCATCGACAAATACTAACCCTTAATAAAGCTTCTTCCCCAAAAACTGAATTGAGTTCATCAATGCACCGACGCTGAGTTAATCCACGTCGAAAGTTGTAAAAAAATAATTGCTCGAAAGTTTTCGTAGTTTAATTCTGCTTTGTTTGGCCGAAATGCATATTTCAAGTTACGGTAAGGAACACAAATAGTGGTTGCATGTGAAAAGGTAACTTCAAATCCCGAAAAATAAAAAGCAACCCACGTATTAACCAGACTAAAACCTAACTAAGATCAACTCTCGTAGCCGCTTTAGCAGCAGTCAACTCAGGTGATTCACCTCAGACATAATTTACGGTACTTAAATTTCTGGGCTTTCCTCCTAACCAAGCAACTAATATTTGTAGCCCTGCTGTTGTAGCTACTAAGCGTACATTGAACTGCTGCAACGACTAGCAATACATACATATGTATGTATCTATTAAAAACGCTTGCCGTTGAAAGCATAAATTTTCACTTTCGCCATTGCGCAGCCGCAATAAAAACCAACTACATAATTCGACTTAGTGGAGCCAGCTGCAGTGAACGTGAAAAACTCTTCCGCAAATCGCTGCAGCTTTGTAGAAATTTTTTATTACAAGTGTATGCATGTATGTGTGTGTGTGTGTATTAACTTTGGGATTACAATTAATGTTGTTTGCTCGATTACTTGGCTAGTTGGTTGGTTGGTTAGTTGGCTCTCTACCTTTTGCGCACGGAGGTCTTTGAACTATGTTGATTGTGTGACGTTGCTACGTTGCTGCTGTACGCATGCGCGGCAGCCGCAAAACGTCAACGCGTCTGCTAGTATACTCTATAAGTGCATATGTATGTATGTTTGTATGTATGTATGTACTTATGTATGCTATGTTGACTCTTTCGTTGCGGAAATGTTGTAATCGAGAGAAATGTGAAAGTTTTGTGTTTTTCACTTTTTAATTTCGTATTTTTATGTTTTTTTTTTAGTTTTGTTTTTGCATAAACGTCATGCGCGTACAACCAGTATGTTGTCATTACGAAATCAAATGAAACTAAAAGCAATTGTAGTTATTGCTATGCAATAAAATGTGGGGTTTAGGACACTTAAGCAAAGTGGATTGACAAATAAAGAGAAAAATATATTTTAATTCATAAATTTTAATTAATTTCATAATTAAGTGCAGTATTTATACTCTGAGCAGCTGAGTCGATATAATTATGTGCGCCTGTCTGTATATGGTATATGCCAACTAGTGCCTCAGTTTTTGAGTTATGTATATGAAATTTTGCACACATCCGTTTTTAACCAAGGAGCGGCTCATTTGTCGAAATTGACAATATCGGATCACTACAGCATATACATAGCTGTCATACAAACTGAACGATCAAAAACAAGTTCTTGTATGGAAAACTTTTTTAATTGAAAATGTATCTTCACTAAACTCGGTGAGAATTATTATTTAAAGCAAATCTATGATCTCGGAAGAAATTGTTAAGATCAAACCAATATAGCGTATAGCTGTCATACAACCTGATCGTTAAAAAACAAGTTCTTGTATGAAGAACTTTTTTATTTGAAAAGATATCTTCACAAAATTTGGCACGCATTATATCTGAAGTCAAGGGTATATCCTTAGAAGAAATTGTTCAGATCGTACTACTATAGCATATAGCTGTCATACAAACTGATCGTTCAAAAACAAGTTCCTGTATAAAAAACTTTTGTATATGACGACATATCTTAACTAAATTTGATGCAAAGTATTGTTTGAGATAAAGCTATAATCTCGGAAGAAATTATTCAGATCAAACCAATATATCGCTTAGCTGTCATACAAACTGATCGTTCAAAAACAAATTCTTGTATGGAAAACTTTTTTATTTGAAAAGATATTTTCACCAAATTTGGCGTGAATTATTATTTAAGGCAAAACTATAATCTTTGAAAAAATTGTTCAGATCGAACCACTATAGCATATAGCTGCCATAGAAACTACTTGCTCAAAATCAGGATAGAAACTATTTCATATCCTTCTATGCTATAAGAAATGCAACTTTGACGCTTACTATAGCTTTAGTCTAGGCGAAGTTAAGATTTTTGCTTCTTACTAACTACTTTGACTACTTGTTGCTTTACTCAACGCTTTACTAAGTGCGTAGCCTCGGCAGTAACTTGTTAATTACGAATGTAATATGTAATTAAAATTTATATTTGTGCATTGCTTTAATTTATGTACTTTACGTTATCAATAACGGATTTCAAATCAAGAATTTACTATGAATAATCCGGAAAGTTAGGCTTTACGCTTATCACTGCTCAGCGCATTTAGAAGCGGAAAATACTTATTAATTATTTATTAATTGAATGAAAAATTCCAATATTCCGCGGGCCTATTATAAGGCGATAAGCAGCGCTACGAGCTTTGCTTACGTAAATAATATATAATAAAAATAAATACATAATAAAAGTTTTAACAGAAAAGTAAATAAAAGCAGTAATTGCATAAGACAAACTATTTTGCGTTCTCATGAATACGTGCTAAATATCAGTTGGCACAACAATGCTATGTATATGACGTGCCTATATTCATGCTTGCAATTAGAAAAAATACGTCTATATCATACACGACGACAACAGGCACGCAATTCGCAGATAAAAAAAGCCAAAAGATTAGCGAAAAAATTTATTGTTTACAAAATAAGCAAAATTTGTTTATCTTTTTCCTAATTGCAAGTCAAACTTTATTATTTTTTTCACACTTACCGCTTAATAAACACATTATTGTTGTTGTCTTGATTATTGCGTTATGTGTCGATGCTTGTACTCATTGGCTTGTATGAAAATTTCTCCACTTTAACGCCTGTTTGTTTACTCCAGCAACACGCACATTTACACACACACACAGGCATCCATATGTTGATATATGTTAGTAAATATTCATTCACAAAATTTCTTGTTTACTATTTCGCTTGTTGATCGTGATTATTGCTTGCTGACGTCCCACAAATCACCAATAACAGGAACTCTTACAGCGGCTGACTCAACATTGATTAAATTTATGCAGCGGCAGAAGTTAAAATGCAGCAAGGTAATTGTATGAATGAACATAAGTATGTATGTACATATGTATAATACAATTGTTGCTAATTTGAAAAACAACTCGGTACGATTTTTTCAATACAGTCAGTAGAATACCGCACAGTTTTTTTGAAAAAAATTAAGGTGAACCACATAATAAACCACAACGATTTAGGAACTGATATTATACAGGAATCTGTTGTATAAGAAACTGTGTACATATATATCTTCATACATATATATGTATATGGCGGAAGATTGTAGCATATTTTTGATTGACAAAGTCGAAAAAACACGTTTGCTATAGAAAGAGCTCCCTAAAGATCAGTCGTTGTGGCACGGACACCCAAGAAGGGTGGTAAAATACGCACGGATAATATTGTGAAATGGGTTGCTTCTTAGGGCACAATAGACCTAAGGTCGCGGCGGGGTCCTTGACTATTTATCTTTTGGGTTGCTTCTCGCATGAAGAGAGAAAAATTGTCCAAAAAACTGGGGGGATAACAGATGATCCAAGTAGAGGTACATTATGATCAACATAATCGTCCTACTGAGCGTACTATTCGCAACACCATCACCCACTTGAGACCCAGCATTCATTATTGGATAATATTCGACCGAATAGACCAAACGTCCAGCACGCAGTAAAGAAAATATTGCAGCCGTAGCTGAGAGTGTATAAGAAGACCACGGAGAGTCGCTTCGGCGGCGTTCGCAGCAAATCGGACTGACGAATGGAACAACTTGGCGCATTTTATATGTACATACGTACATATCTACATACATATGTATGTATGTATATGCAATAACGACCTTTCCAAGCGACATCACTTCGCGCTATGGACTCTTGAGAAGTTCCAAGAAGATAAACAAGAAAATTGCCGAATTTGGGACGGAGAACAACCTGAAGAGATTCAAGAGCTGTCATTTCATCCAGAAAAAGTAATGGTTTGGTGTGGTTTATGGGCCGATGAAATCATCGGGAATATGTAAAGTCTAAAGTCTATGCGGACAATACCGCTTCGATTCAGGCCTTGGAGTAAAACATCTCAACGCAGATATCATAACTGTTAGTTTTTATCGTTTGAAAAATTGTGTTGCCGTTATTCTTTACATTTACCTGAAATTAAAAAATAATAAATATTACATTATTAGTGATTTTTTATTGGTATATGGTAATGTAATAATTTGTGATTTGAGAATCCTACCAATCATTTACATATGTAAGTATGTACTACATATGGGGTATTCCATACCAAATCGACCACTTTTGAACCCGACCCCTTTAGATTTTGCTGAAACTTATCCATCCTTTTCTACCCTTTGAAAAATATTTTTGAGAATTTTTTCAAAATTTTTTGTCCAACTTCAAAAAAGTTATGAATTTTTCAAAAAATGGCTTTTTTATTTTCAAATAGCCATAACTTTTGTAGAAATTGACTTTTGGGGACCATATTTTTTTTTAAATTTTTGTTTTTGAATGAACTTTTCGAAGAAATACACGAAAAAAATTTAACACGATCAATTATATAAAATAATCGGGTTTTTCGTCATTTTTTTGGAGGTTCGCCATTTTTTGGAAGTTCGCCATTTTTGTTTTTTTTTTTTTTCCTCAAAAAAACTTCTATTAATTTGACAACTATCCCTGCTAATCCCGGAGTGGGCCGATTTTGTTTTATATTTTTTTATTTATTTAAAAAAAAATAGCAAATTTTCAAAAATGAAAAAACTTTTTTTCCGTAAACTTTATTCAAAGTATTCAATT
This sequence comes from Bactrocera zonata, assembly GCA_037783105.1. NCBI lineage: Eukaryota > Metazoa > Arthropoda > Insecta > Diptera > Tephritidae > Bactrocera > Bactrocera zonata. The sequence continues at coordinate 134,296 of JBAWJQ010006296.1, read as the reverse complement.
TAAATAAGGTACTATAAAAGGGCACGCAAATAGATGGTTAGTGTAATGAGTGGACTCGTTTCAAGCGGGAGATATGTTTGATATGTCAGGGTCGATTCTAGGCAAGTAGGAGTTTAACCTGCTACAGTATCCAGAACAAAGCTCGAGCTCTTCGTGTACAATGGGAGGTAGTTTGACTCCAAATACGCCCTTCACTGAGAGAGATTCAGTGAAGGTGTTAATGACTCCACGGTGAATGGCTGTCAGTGCATGCCTGAAGTTTGTTGTGTACAAAGTCTAGTCAGCGTATTGCTTTATGTTGCTGACCTAGTTGAAGAAGGACCTCTTGATGTTCCAAGAAGGCATTGCCGCTCCGCAGGGAACTGCAAGGATGATTTTTGCGAATGCACCCCAGCACAAAATGCTTAAAGAGCAGTTCATTATGAGGATGCATTTGGCCCTCACTGTGTAGGCGTTCGATGGGAGATATAAAGAGGCATCCTGTTATAATCCGGAGTTCAGTGTTCTGACATGTCTGTAGCTTCCTCGCTTTTGTTGCGGCTTTGTACGTTATACTCCGTCGACATAATCGCCTAGCAGTGTCGGTAATACAAGCAACCATAGACAAAAGTGTCACATTTGAAGTGACGATGGTCCACTGACCATTATTGAGACGCCGTGTGCTCTATGGGCAGAGGGATTAATTAGTCCATATTTCCTAAAAATTAAGGAATTGAAGGATGATAATGGTTAACAGCTTTGCCAAGGAAACAATCAATTTATTGAAGGAAACTTTTGGTGGGGTCATTATCTCGCGTCGTGGGCTTATGAAATAGGTTCCAAGATCGACTTAACACCGCTGGATTATTTTATGAAGGTAGTTGTAGTTGCTGAAAGTCTTATGAAATAGTCTCACGAAATCATCGAATACTAATTGATCACTCTTGGATATAATCTTATTACAACAAATATAGAAACTAGAAAACATTTTTATGTATGTATTTTCATGAATATACATACATATACTATGTATATATTTACATAAGTAATGTCGGCCAACTCCGCTGAAGTGTTTATCAGTTTAACCAAAAAGTTTCGAATTATTGAAGTTCAATGATCTCATAAAAGAAAGTTTCTATCTTCAGCGGAATTGTGCACGCAAAGAAAACACACGCAGTCACACAAACATTTGGGTAAATGTAAAATTGGTTAACACTTTGCTGTTGGCGTAATGCTCGTGTGTAAGCGTAAATTTCTACTTTGGCCAATAAAACAACAACAAAAATAACAACAGTAACAGCAACAGCAGCCACCGCTGTTTGTTTGTTTGTTGTCAGCACAGCTGTTTGTTGTTTACAGTTTACAGTTGCGCGCTAAGCTTTTTGGGGCCACCCAGCGGACGGACGGACGAACAGTCGCTCACTTGTGTTGGCGTCTTCGTCGCCACTTTCCACAGCCACAAGCGTAACGCCGTTGGTTGATGTGTAAAATTGCGTGCGCCGCCGCGTGGCGATCACCGGCATTGGGTCAATGCACCTGCTGCCGTGCTGCTCCTATTAAATGGACAGACACACAGACACATTTGTATGCATAAATATGTATATTTACTATACTCTTTGTGCTGCTGTTGCGTCGTCGCGTGATTGCTGCTTGTAAAATATGGAAATGTTTACGCCGCTCTTTCGCTTTGGAAAGACTTTCTCCAACGCCACACTCGCTGTCACTTGAAGCGTCGATCGTTCGTGAAGTTACCGCAATTCGTTGGATTTTTATGTAAAAATCGTGTCACTTCAGCATATGCAACTGGAGGCGGTGCTCCGCGAATTGCCGTAGCAATGCGGGTGAAGTGAATTAATTGCGTTATTGTTGTGGCCCACAAAGGCTTTCATAAATTTCGAAAGACATGAAAGTGTGTATGCACTAATGTACAAACATATACATATGTATGTATGTATGTATTTATATGTGTGTGTTAAACGTCTTCTGGCAGATTTATTAGATAATGTTTGTTACTTTTACATACATATATTGGTGAATCATTTGTTATTGCATTCGCTGAATTCCAGCAGGAACTGGTGATTTTCGGTGCGAATGGTTTTTATGAAAGTGTGAGTCATAATTTAAATTTGTTTAGGTATTATATGTACATGCATACATACATATGTACATAATTAGAATTACTAAAAGTACAAGCGATTTAGTCTTACAATATATTTGAGAGTGCTTCGTAATGCTTAAAAAACCAGTAAAAATTGGCATTTACAAAAACAAATAAAAAAACAACAAACGTTAACTGCGGTGTAGCGAAGCTATAATACCCTTCACTAGTGCATTTCTTATAGCTTTAAAAGGTATAAAAAGAACTTTTTCTTGATTTGGATCATTTAGTTTGTATGGCAGCTATATGCTATTGTAGTCCAATCTGAATAATTTCTTTGTATATTGCATCCTGGACTTGGAAAGTAATCTATGCTAAATTTTATGAAAATATCTCGGCAAATACAAAATATTTCCATACAGGATTTCAATTTGATCGTTCAGTTTGTCTGGCAGCTATATGCTATAGATATCCGATCGGAACAATTTCTTCGTAGATTGTAGCGCTGCTTTAGAGAATACTGCATGTCAAATTTCATCAAGATGTCTTGATAAATACGAAACTTTTCCATACAAACATTTGAGTCCGATCATTCAGTTTGTATGGGAGCTATGTGTTATAATGATGCGATCTGAACAATTTTTTCGTAGATCTTAGCACTACTTCAGATAATATTCTCTGTAAAATTTCATGAAGATATCTCAACAAATTCAAAAGTTTTCCATACAAGAATTTGTTTGTGGGCATTCAGTTTGTATGACAGCTATATGCTATAGTAGTCCGAACTGAACAATTTCTTTGAGGATCACATATTTCCCTTGGAAAATAATCCATGCAAAATTTCGTGCAGATATCTCTTGAAATGAAATAGTTTTCCATACAAGCATTTGATTCCGATCATTCAGTTTGTATGGCAGCTATATGCTATAGGGGTTCGATAGCGGCGATTCCGAAAAATGAAGCTGCTCATTGGGATAAAAAGATGAGTGCAAAATTTCAGATGGATATCTCAAAAACTGAGAGCTATTTTTGGTATATACAGACAAACAGAGAGACAGACGAACAGACGGCCATGGCTGAATCGATTCAGTACATTATATTGATCGTTTATATACATACTTATGTACGGACATACATACATATGTACATGATGTACATTTTAAAGGCTTCCTTCTGGTTGTTGCAAACTTCAAAGCAGATTCCCTGTTAAGGGTATAATAACATTTCATTTATTCACGAAAGTCAGAAAACAGCGATAGGTAAACCCTTATCTTTGAGAACTGAGTTTAATTGAATTAATTTTTCATTTTGTCCCTATAAAATTAGTATTCCAGATAAGCATGAAATATTGTAATCTCAGGCACTTTAATGAAAATCTGGGATGAGCAGACGGGTTTATAAATATTCATGTCACCGACTAATCGGAAAATGGTTTAAGTTTTTGCCTAACGTGAGTAAGCATAAACTAGCACAATGAATAAATGAGTAACATTTTTTATTCGAGGGAGAAATAGAGAAGAAAGAAATATAGAAGAGAATCTCAGACCTATATTTATAATTTAGCGCCACTTGGAGAGATGCTTCTTGCTTCTGTAAGTGTAGTTCATATTCGAATAACTATAACGAAGAGTCGACAATTATAATTTCAAGCGAAAATCTGACGAATGGATAAAGTCCTGTAGGAATTATAGACCTCTCCAGATGCTTCATAACAGTACAGTACAGATGGAGGATTGTAAAGACAGATCGGATTTCATTCGCAATTTTATAAATGGCTAAAGTCCAGAGAGAATAATAGACCTCTGGCAGATGCTCCATAACACTACAAGACAAATGGAGGACAGACAGGAAAAATTGTCATCCGTCAGACGTGCTATTTCGAGATTGCAGAATCTTCTCCACATTTGAGTATCAATCTAGTTTCTTAGACTGTTCGAATCAAAGCACTAGGGAACACAGAATAGCTAAGCTTTTCGTTTGGCAGTGGCATCCCTCGATCTCCCAATCACTCTACCTGGCTTGCTGATGTAGAACTATTCTATTAGGAGATCGATCACTTGTTCAGCTGGTTGCTGCAACAATAGCTGTAAAATTGCCTCTAGAGGAGCTATTAGAAAACAAAAGTTGAGATCCGTCGACACATTATTGCAGTACTCACCTACCCAACCACAGCCGCCAAAGTAACTACACAAAAAAATAATTCCCGAGTGCAAATATCAAAGTGATGGCATCACTTGCGTTCTCATATGCATTAATTAAAATGACCTCAACATTTCAAAACCTGAAATATGTACATACTATACATACATACATATGTATGTACGACGAACGTACACTGACTGACTGACTGGTCTGGCGGGAGTGTAAATTAATGTGAACATACTTGATTTTGTTGTTGTTCCCCATCCACTATGGCCGCACAAGTGAATGATCTGTGCATTTATGAATTGAACCTTCACTTACCGGACAGTTCAATGGCAAACAACAATGCGAAGCGCCCATAAACATAATCACAAATAGGGTAGAAGAGGTAGAGAGTCAATTTTTGTACTGAAAAAATGCTAAAAGTGCGACTACCTTAAGAACTAACAGTGGCGAATGGATCGTGACGTGTGCACACGTGCCAAAGGAAGTGAGCAATGAATTGCAATGTGTGAGGGGTACAAAGACAGGATAGGGAAGCCAGGAAAAGATAAGTATACAGTATAACGTCACCTAATATGCAAAATAACATAATTTTTCATAAGTTTACAAGTGATGGAAAAACGATATAATAAAAATCTCAATATGAGTAGAGCCAAATTTTAGTTTTGGTTATAAAGTGGTTATATAGTGGTTATGCATTGGCTATATAGTGGTTATATATAGGTTATGTATTGGTTATAAATTGGTTATATATAGGCTATATCTAACAACGGAAGCTTAAAAGTTTATGATTTATTGTAATATGATATAGTAAATCGTAAGCAATAAAGAACTCAATTAATATTCCTACAAAAGCGCCCAAATGAGACATTTTTCAAAAATTTCTTAAAATGTGGGGCGTTAAGGCCTGAAAAGCGTTGGCGCCGACTGAGATTTATATATGGACAACATTTTTGGTATTGCTGTGCTTAAATAAAAATTGGAAGTCGAGTAACAAAGTGCGAGACAAAGGCGTATAAATTAATTGCTTAAAAATAAACTTAATGGAAATGCCACCAACCACAACAACCACAATATCAAAGACAATGCACAAGCGCAAACGAAGATGCACGCGTAGTACAGATAAACCAAAAGCTGCAGCCAAACGACACATGACGGACACAAGCTGATTTATTTATAAAGCAAACGCGCGTTCCTCAGCGCTTGCACTGGCAGCAAAGTGAAGTGAAAAATGCAAAAAAAAAAACTGCGAATTCCCTGCTACTCCATTTGGACTGCATGACTAACTCCAACGAATGGAATTCTAGAAATTCGAGCATGTGCCTCAGGCGCATACATGCTGTCCGACTATCGATACGGGCGGGTACAGTAATGCCAGAAAATGTGCGAAATATGGCTATGTTGGAGTCAGCACGCTTGAGTAGCTTTTATTTCATCACCACATACATACATACACATGTACATACACACATGCATATGTAAGTATGTATGCATGAAAGTCGCGCACACACCTCCCTGCCGTACGATGACGCAGTCTCCAACACTTTACGACGTCGCAAGTATGACGCATACGAAACCAATGACGATACTCTGATACTCGGTAAGTGCGTCTGTTTGTACAGGCAGCCACACTCATTCAATTTCCAGAATCAACTGACCAATACTAAAAGCGGAATGAGACTACTGAAATCAGCAAATAAATAAAGCATTTTAAGGCGACGACGCAAAGCCGTGCACTTATGGTTTAAGAACTTAGCAACAACTAAGCGGCTAGTTGTGCGCTAATTGAGCAACAGTCAATGGACGCTACCTGAACTGTTCCCAACACGCTCCAACAATTATACTATGACAAGGCGATAAACACAGCAGTGTGTCTGGAGGAAAAAAACCATTAGCGAAAACGGCAAGCTGTGCAAAGCTACATACTATAAGGCAGCATACAAACATATCTATGTATATTTGTGTGGAAAAAAAAAACAAACTTAGTTTATTTACTTCCTAGTGCGCACTTTTTTCAATAATTTTTTATGAATCTCATGCCACTATAAACAGAACTGAGGCGAGCGTGCTTTCATACTCCCAGGCGGGGTGGTTGGAGAGCAGGCGATCGCTTCACAGCTTGGGGAGAGCGATATACACCAACAGCTACGCCTTTTGGGCGCTCATTGCTCTATCTTCGCAATTTATTTCGCTTTGCGCTCACTCAGCCGAGCGCCAAATGTTGCTGCTGCTGGCATATTACTGTGATTTCTCCGCAATGCGCGGAGTGCGCGCTCTTTTTTCGAATGCTCCATGCCAGTGTCGGTTAAATGTAACGTCGTTTGCGCGAATTCAAAATTTTGAAAATTTTCGTTACAACTACAAAATTTGTCGACTCTCCGCTGGCAGCACACAACCGGCTGCGAAATATCATTTAGCCTTTTGTTGGCGCTTGCTTGGCTGTGTATGTGTGTAAATGGTTGTTGTGTGTTGTTTAGTTGTGGGGACTGTTAAGTTTGTGAGTAGTGCGCGCTTTTTGTTGCTGATGTTGCTGGGGCTGTGTACGTTGAATTTCGAATTGAATTTTTGCGCGCAGCCAGCAAACAAGTGGCGGTTATTTTTCGAATTGACTCACGTCTGCGCGCTATGGCGTTGCGGTGAAATACTTTTGAGAGCGTATATAAATAAGTAGGTATGTATGTATGTACATATGTACAAAAGTTAGCAATATTTATGCAATTTAATGAAATGCAAGTTTTTTGAAATTACATACATACATACACATGTATTTGTGTTGTGCCTTTTAAACAATTTTACAATTAGAATTTATAGAAGTTAATATTTTCTGGAACTTTAATTAGCTAGAAAGCTTTCTTAAATTTCATTGACCGTTTTAAATTTTGAGCTGATTTCACAGCCTTTTTCAAATTTTTCTCATATAAAAAATTAAATATTTTATTTAAATTTTTGTTGTTACAAATACATACATACATACATATGTATATACTATTAGCAAAGAAATTCTGAAATTATTGGAAAAAAATATTTTAAACTCTGCAATTGCAACGACATTTACAGTGACCCCTCGAAAAAAATACATCCGCGTTGGCAGAATAACTACTAATAGGATCATCTAAACTGAAAAAAATTACGTTTTTTAGTTAAAACCTTAACTTAGAATTTGGACGAAGGAAAAAAACTGAAAATTGGATTTTCGGCAGACAAATAGTTGTGATCGAGGGAAAAAAATTCGTCGTCCACGAAGAATTAAGAATAATATCTTAAAGACCTATAGTACATATGTATGTACATATGTCAAATTTCATGAAGATCAGTTGAGTAGTTCTCGAGAAATCTTATCAACAGACTTCAAAAACACAGTTTCGAGAAAAACGAACGAAACGAAGTTTTCAAGGCCGTATCTCCGAAACTATTACTCGGATCAACTTGAAAATTTAGGCTAATATTCTAGAGGTGTTGTAGAATTTAAGAAGATAATAAACAAAAATCGATTTTTTGAAACCCGTAAACCCGTGCAAAACTTTCGATTTTAGTTCTGATATCCGAGTAAAAAACTCTCAAAATTATTATCAAGATCATTTTAATTACCTAAGTTCGATTATTAAAATCACTGTTTTCAATATTTCAATGAACTAACGTTGAACTGGTACTTGACAACTCGAAAAAATATAGAAAAACTAGAATACTCTTCACAAATAAAAAAGTTTCCATAGAAGAAAATGGTTTTAATCGGTTGTAAGGCAGCTATATGCTATAGTAGACCGATTTGAACAATTTTTTCGAGCATGGTACCGTTATTTTGGATAATAATTTATACCAAATTTCGAATTGGAAGATTAAAACAAGAACGCAAATTTGATATGTTAATTTGTATGGCAGCTTTATGCTATAGTAGTCCCACCGGAACAATTTCTTCACAGATTATAACTTTACTTTGGACAATAACTCATGTCAAATTTCATGCAGATATCTTGTCAAATAAAAAAGTTTTCCATACAAGAACTACATACGTTTTGATCAGCCAGTTTGTATGGCCGCTATAAGCTATAGTTGACCGATATCGACGGCTCCTACATACGAAAAGCTTCCTGGGGAGAAAAAGACATGTGCAAGATTTCAGATCGATATCTTGTTCATGTAAGTGTATACAAACGTTCAGATTTTTGGGTATAACAAACTTCTCAGTAAACAAATATAAACATATGTACATACTTATATAAAAGCAGCATCTATAAAAGAGTACACATTATTGTCAATTCGAATTATACGTTATAAAGTAAACAACGCCAACTAACCAAGAATATTCGAAAAACACTCTTCCAGTCAGCAGCATGCAAGAGATGCATTGCCGATCACCAAGCAACAAAAATCACTTTACACAGGGCAACACAACAGCTGGCTTGATTAGAGGGTTGGCGCTTGCAGGAGCGCAATAGACAAAGCGATAGCACAGGACATGTGTTAGGTGGTTTCACAACTACCTGTGAGGTAGTAACGTGCAGCTTGCAACCCTTAAATGCGATTTTATAAGTATGTGATGTCTGATCTGCATGATGAATAGGCTCGTTGGTTAGCTGCATGGTGTATCCCACAACTGCAGTGTCAGTTGTAATATTATTATGAATATAAAAAGTTCCACAATTGTGCATAGAAATGTTTCCGCAACCGTAATAGCATGAGTTAGCGCAAACTTTGCGGTTTACATGAGCGGAAAGGGAACTAAAATTATGAAATTTCGTATTTGTTGCTGAAACACTTTACACAGCCACATTGTGTCTAATAAGACTGACGTGTATCTAACGAAATACGCTTATAAGCTCTCTCTCTCCTCTCAAATACTCGAAAGTGTTTTTGATATAATTTCAAAAGAATACTTTGATCAAAACAACAACACACAGGTATATATACATACATACATATAAACAAATGTGTTTAATTGACTAATTTCATCAGCTTATGTTATGTTAATTTAAAAGACAATGCGAGTTTTGTTTATCATCGTTTTTGTTATTGTTGACATGGTGCTACTCAACTTCTAGTGCAAACACACAAGAGTACATACATACATAGTACATATGTGGAATTTCCGAGCGCCCGCTTATCGGCTATTCTACTCAATTGTATTAAGAGCGAATGTTCTCAGAACTTCGCGAATTACGCTAGGGAGGTCGGTATTTTAGTATTATTGCTAACTGATAAAATAGTGTTAGAGGCATGACATACATACATATCAAAAGTTATGAATCAGCTTGTCTTTTGGAATTTCAAATTTTAATTTTTTGTTTACAAAAATTTTGATAACAAAGGTGTTTACAATTTTTGCCATAATTTTGATAACAGTGGTGTTTACATATTTTGTATTCAAGTTTGTTTTCTTAGCATTTTTCAGCCAATCGGTATTGAGTAAAAAGTATTAAAGCTGTTCTAGATACAAAAACAAAAAATTTTTGTACACATATTTGTTTCTTAATATTTTTTTATTGCTGCTTCTGCTTTTAGCCAATCGCTATTGCCTATGCGTTTGAGATTGCGCCTTAAAGCTGTTCTGGCATAAAAAAGGTCTGCTCATAACAGTATGAAATATGATGAAATACTCTCTGAACAATTCCGAACTGAAATGGGAACCCCACACCGCTACAGCACCCACCTCTAACAAACCCCACACCTAACCTAAAGTAAGATTGTGAAATACCACAAAACGATTGCATTCAGCCATGGAATCATTTGCAGCTGTGGAATTTTCAACAAAGTCTTTGTTGCCTGTACTGAAAAGCAAGTGACAGATATACTACTTATACTAAAATTTAATAAATGATTTTATTATTCAATTGTAAAAAAGTACCGCATACTGTGGCCTATAAAGTAAACATCGCTCTTAAGTATTTTTTTTATTGTTTGTGGCAGCAATTGTTGCTGTGTATAATTGTTATTGAAGCCTATTAATGACAGCAGCTGTGAAATGGTGTATATCATATATGTAATAATTTTTTTTTCGTACCCAATTGTTGCTTACTCTCATAACCTTTCATATGAAGTACTCGAGTGCTTATGTATGTAAGTAAGTACATATCAACTTGCAATTTTTCTATTTCATCATATTTCGAAAATGTTCCGTACACAAAGTACAATAGTATGGCAAACTGGTGTTAATTTCTGACACTTGTTATTGAGACTTCTGACCGAATGACTGAATAAAAGCGCATACTTTTTTGGCATTTTGAACAAAAAAAAAAGATTTATTATATAGAACGAATATACTAATGTATGCCTATAGTTGGAACTATATTTTTATGCTGAAATTTGAATTTTTAATATTTTTTTATCGGCAGTTTTGAGATAATTCCCGAAAAAAAATTTGAGTTTTTATGTTTTAACGGCAGTTTTAAATTAACTTTACAATTTTTTTTAGTATTTTTTTTTTTCAAAAGTTATGTTTTTCAAAACCAAATATTTTTAAACCCATTTTTAAGGTTATTTCTGTTAAATCAAAAATTATGCTTTTAAAAACCAAATATTTTTTAAACATATTTTAAAGTTTTTTTTAGCAAATCACAGACTTTGTGCCTATAAATGTGCTGAAACTCTTTTTGAATTAATTTTACTTTGTTGCAATGAAAACTGGGTAACCTTTCTAAAAACCTAAAAGTGTAAAAAATGTAGGTGGCTGATTTACAAATAAATAATACTTATCTATAATATAAAAAATAATTAACGCCAATAAAATCCTCTGAAAAATAATTAAACTATTTTTGCTGTAAAACCCATACCATTTTAAACAGTTATTGAAAAATATTAAAAATTATTACAAAATAAAATAAAAAATCCTCGAATTCAGTTCCAACATGACTTTTTCACAATAAAACCACCCTAACAAACATTTTCCGCATGCATACAAACATTCTGCTGATCCTCACTTATATAGAAATGAGCGTTAGCTGGCCGTGCTAGCGCATTTCCTCAACGAAAGCGTCATAGCTACAATGTTGCTAACGCTCAATGTTGACATGTGCATCTCAACATTACATTTTGTTTACAGAAATGCTACGAACAGCAGCCGAAACAAAGCTATAGCATAAATTGTTGAAACATACGCACTACGCACGCGCAACTGTACATGATTTTCGAGTGGTTGCAGCAAGCGCATGAGAGTGTGTGAAAGGTAAAAGCAATAGTGATGCTAAAGATTGGATGCATGCAGGCGTACGGTAACTGCAATTGTAACTACAATTAATTTGTAATTAATAAAAATATTTAATGCATTATAAAAGTGTGTTGAAAATTATTTTTTAAAAATATTCTTGTACGGAATTCAATAAGGAGTCTTAGAGGTTTTTAAAATTTGGTATTTCTTATAAAATTTCTGCGCTAATCGAAGTGGTATTAGGCATCATAAATGGTATTTTTATGCATTTTATATAAAACATTTTCTTTATTAAAATACCCTTAAATAAATAATTAATTTTTAAAATACCTTTAAAAATCACAGTATTTTTTTAATAATTTTTTTGGTATTTTTATAAACTTTATATAGGAAAGTTCCTTAATTAAAATACCCTTAATTAAATAATTAATAATTAAAATACCCTTAAAAAACACGGCATTATTTTAAAAATTTTAGGCATTATATATGGTATTTCTATTTAGGTTTTATAGAACATTTTCTTTATAAAAAATACCCTTAAATAAATAATTAATTTTTAAAATACCCCATAAACTCATGGTATTTTTTTTATTAAATTTTTTGGTATTTTTATTAATTTTATTTAGAAAAGTTCCTTAATTAAAATACCCTTAAATAAATAATTAATAAAAAAATACCTTTAAAAATCACGGCCCTATTTTAAAAATTTTAGGCATTATATATGGTATTTCTATTCAGTTTTCATAGAACATTTTCTTTATAAAAATACCCTTAAATAAAAAAGTAATTATTAAAATACCCTTTAAAATAACGGTATTTTTTAAATAAATTTTTGACACCATTTGAAATGGTTTTTCCATTCTTTTTATAAAGAACATTTCCTTTATTAAAATACCCTTAAATAAAAATTTAATTTAAAAAATAGCCTTTATTTTTTTTATACAAGTTTTAGGCTGGTCGTAGTATTATTAAGCATTATTAATGATATTTTTTTATTTTCTATGATTATACTGTGGTCATTATTTCCTCCATAAAAATACCTTGTACTAATATGTATGCATAATATACCCTAAACTATACTAGTTACAATACCATCAATTCCGGTACGATCTTATTTGACTAAAATCCTAGAAATCCATCACTAACTAGTAAGAACACGAAGCCACCGACTTTGAGTTGCTACCGCTTCGGCTCAGCCAGCCACATGTTGACAAAGGAATTTTGCCCATAGTCATTCATACCTGAGCACAATTGAATAGGTATTGAAATGTGATGATGACCAGCAAGCAGCAATATTTGCAGCACCATGACATGTCCTGAGAGCGTGCTCTTACATACAAATAAATACACTAAATAAGTACCGCGTCAACTGTACTCAAAAAAACATTTCACATTTGCAGGCAATGCGAGCGAATGAATGCTTGTTTTGAGGGTTGAAATGTGACGAAATGTGTAGCTTGGAGAGAGTTTGCAAAGACACTTTGAAAACGCTATGGAAATGTGCATACTGACTGCAATAACAGAAGTTTATAAAATCAGCATTTGTGGTACGCTGTAGGTCTGTCGATGTGTCGGTATGGGGATGCTTTGTTAGGATATTGATATGCGAGAGATACGACAATTTTTTTGTTATTAATAGGGAAAGGTGTTTTTGAATTGTTTTTGTAATTTACCTTGAAAATAAACTTGAAGGTTAACTGACGCGTGGGGTAATGAAGGTCTAATGATGGTAGGGGAGTACTATATGCCCATATATAGGGAGTAGAATATGCTCATATGTTTAGGTGCCGATGTAGCGACTAGGTAGTCTAGGTAGTTATTGCAATTTTTTGTGTAAATAAAATTTATAAGCATTTTTGATTTTTAAAATTGAAATTATGAAATATTCTGAAGGTACAATGTATCTTTGTCAGATATAATAACCAATATATAACGAAAACTTTAAAATTGTTTCACTATGAGTATATGATAACCATTTTATAACCAAAACTTAAATTTTGTTTCAAATTAGTCGTTTCTCCTTCGTCTGTAAACTTATGAAAAGTGTTGTTGCGTTAGTTTGCATTTTATTTCACGATATACTAAACCGTTATAAACTTTTGCATACAATTACATATGTACATATATATATTTTGACTATTTTCAAATAATTTTGAAATCATTTAACGTCATATCTTTATCTTACTTACCAATAACAGTTCATTGCTCATTCTCCAGAATGAATTTTTTTTTTTTTTGCAATATTAAGTTAAAAAATATTATACCTTAACCTAGAACACTATAAGATTCGAACTTGGTACAATTGCTTCAAAAGGGCAATACCTGAAGCAATACTCGGAGCGCATACGCCGAGAGATAAGAAGAGAGGAACACAACAGCAAGCATAAAAATATTGTTTGCATTTGTGTAATTGTAAAAAAAATTGTATAGGAGAGGTCCACACATATAAAATTGAGGCGTTATGCCGGAATTACATGTGCAGAATTCTGCGTGCAGAAAAACAATTTGTACTGATTTGACAGTTCAAATTCTGCACCTCAATGCAGATCTGCACGGCATGTGAAATTTGAATTTCTCTGCGCAGAGGCAGTGCTGACAACATTCAAATAATTAATTTTTGAGCAAAGTCCGGCAACATTTTAAATTGCGCTCAGCTGTTAAGTAAAAATTAACAAAAGAAATAAAAAATGGAAGAAAAACTGATTGAGTTTGTAAGAGAAAACAGGTTCTTATATGACAAAAGTCATAAAAATTACAAAAATAGCTACCTGAAATACCTTAAAATTTTTAAATTTCAATTTCAATTTCAATTTCAATTATTTATTGCAATCAGCTGATTGTCAAAATTTACTGCACATGTGTTTTGGCTGGAAAAAATAGTGCAGATCTGCATGCAGAATATCTGCACATGTAATTCCGGCATTAAGCAACAAAAACAATACTTTCGTATCATACACAGAGAGTGCGAGTGAGCGCGTATATTTGCATCACTGTTGTTTAAAAGTATCACCATAATGTAATGTGAGAAGTGTGAGCTGTGAGAGAACGAGTGTGTTCATACGAACAGCGCAGCCAAAGCAAAGGAGCTGAAGAGCACAGCAAAACAAATGCATTGAAAAGAAAAATATATGGAAGTCCGTCGTTTTCGATCGACTTCGTTGACTAGGAAAAAATTTTCAAATATACGTTGCTGGCGGTGAAATAATTCAGTTGTATTTCAGCGAGTGAGCGCGTTAGTTGTAAATAAATATTTATTTGTGTGAAAGCCGTGCTGACAAACGAGCAACGACACAACACAGTTATTTTTTATATTAAAAGAAAATTCAACAATCTCGATGTTGAGATTATATTTGCATTAAAAGCAATAAATTTATATGTTTCTGCCTGCATATAAATGTGTGTAATACTGAAATTTGCTGAAACTGCTTAAATTAATTTAAAAAACTAAAATATTTTGAAGGGAGTTGGTAACTCATGCAATAACTCGAAAGAAAAGTGAAGTTAATCGCCAAAGTAAAAGTATAAAAACAAAAATGTCGTGTATATAAGAGATACACAAAGCAGGCGATAAGTGAAGAAGAAAAGAAAAAAAGTACATAAATAAAGCATAAGCAAGTGATAAGCGTGAATCTGAAGACAACTGAAGGAAAAAAGAAAAGAACTTATAAACTCCACTGTGATAAGTGCATCCAAAATTGAACTGTGACATTTACTAAATAAAAACATAAAAACCAAGCATACATATCAAAATGGATACCAGCAATAGTGTTCGTGCGCAAATTAACGAAAACCACTTAAATGTTATAAATTACGCGCCACCCTCACCTGCCGCCTCGCTCAGCTCCGAATCCATGGATGTTGTCATAGCGCCAAACAGTCCTTGCTCGCCTGCAAACACACCGCGCTTGCATAGAGGCGGCCCTGACAGCAGCAGCAGCAGCAGCTATGAACATTTCTGTACGCCCAAGAAATCGCTGGCGGATTCGCGTGTACTCGAGCGTATACGTGAAAAGCTTGGCACACCCAGCTCCCCTGAGATGCATGCGCTGCGCCCGGAACAAAGTCGCGAGGAGGAGGCGGTAAAAATGGTTAAAAATCGGTTCCTAATAAGCACACAATTGTGCTACCTATCACCAGCTGTTGCTGCGCGCACACCCGCCTCCTATCGTCATCTAATCGATCTCAAGGCGTCTAGCTTACGATGCACCGATGTCTTCACGGAAACCGAATACATCTGCAAGATTATCAACGAGCCACATGATAAGGTGCAACGCGCCTACTATGACATCAAGACGGCAGGTGAAGTAGCGCGCAGCTCTTTGTATGGCCATACATTGATACGGGATATACACGAAATTGTGCCATTGGATGCCAATCGTTCGTATCTGATAATACCGCCACCGAAAGCGCAGGAAGGTGC
The DNA here is from genome assembly GCA_037783105.1 of Bactrocera zonata. Classification (NCBI taxonomy): domain Eukaryota; kingdom Metazoa; phylum Arthropoda; class Insecta; order Diptera; family Tephritidae; genus Bactrocera; species Bactrocera zonata. The sequence continues at coordinate 118,513 of JBAWJQ010006296.1, read as the reverse complement.
CGAGGGTGTTTATGAAGATCTGCATACGTACGTAAGGAATAAGCGACGTTTGCATGAAAATGAGGCTAAAGCGCTGTTTCATCAAATCGCCGAGACTGTGCGTTTATGCCATCAGAAGGGTGTGATATTGCGTGATCTGAAACTGAAACGTTTCTTCTTCATTGACGAAGCGAGGTAAGCTAAATTTAATGCACTATTTTTTTTTTTTTTGATAAGTTAAGGGGGTCACAATACAATAGAATGCTCTATTTTCCTAAAAAGTTAAGGTGGTTAGGAGCCAGGAGCCCAATAGACTAACCTAAGGTCCGTTCCTATCTCAACGGGGGTTAGAACTCCGAAATAGCAGCTCTTGGCCGGATACATTCCGAGTCGATTCCAGTAAGTAGAGCCGGCTGTTGTGGAAATTGGAGGTCTGTTCCCATGACAGTCGGTTCTATGGGATATGGAACGGACTTGGAGGTCTGTCAACTCGGCAACTTGCGACGAAATTACTTCAGGCTTGTTTTCTAACGCTACAACAAAAGCAACAGCAACTAACGTAAGATGTTTGGGTGTTCCATCTTAAACCGGCGTTTAAATTTTTTTCGAAGAAATAGAGTTTTGTATGAATAAAAAAAGTTTCTCACATCAATTATTTTACGATTTCAACTGAATTGTTATCTTAGGGAAAAGTAAAGCCTATTATCAGCAAAAAAGACTATCAAACTATCAACGTCTCCGTAGCATTAAACAAACTTGCAAAAGAATGGTGATTACCAAATTGTTGCCAAACCTCGATTTACGTTTCTGTTCTTCTATTTAACACCTCTGCTCCTAACAACACACCCTCCCACCACCCAATTACGCCAATTGTAGACTTTAGTGGCTCGTTTACTCAGTTAACTTTATACAAATTTTTACGAAGGTATTGTAATACATAGAGTGGCAGGCTAAAATGTGAGAGCGCTCTGCACGTTCGCTATAGCAACGAGATGCTCTCACAGCAAAGCAGCTCATTTATACGTATTTTTTCGTTAACGAGTTAAAAACCTTCAGTCTCAGAAAAGATAGTAGTTAATAATAATTTGCAAGCCGAAACGAAAAGTTGAAATCGACACAAGTTAGCAGCGTAAAAACTCGTTATTGCCATTAATGCGAGCAAACTTGACTCGCGTTGGCCGCGCTAAACTTTGCCGAACGCTCACTTGTTGCTCCAAACGCGATTGCGATTGCTTTTGCCAGACCGAACGGCTCACACGCATACGCAATAACATTGAATACGTTGCGTTGTTGGGTGAAGTGAGGATGGTGGCGGAGGTGATGGTGGGCGCAGCGCTTGCGTTTACAAGTCTCATTAAGCGGAGAGAGCGTGGGGCGCACACTCAACATGTGGTGCAATGCGTTGTCTGTCGCTATTGCAGCAACAGCAGCTTGGGGCACTGCAATGCCTAGCGTTGAGTGTGGAGGCCATTTACCAGGCTGTTGCGAGTGTCTACGGTAAATCAATGTTCGTGTTGCTTTGGCGCGCACGTGTGATATGCGTATGCTACAAAAAAACAAAAAAGAAAAAAACAAACAACTAAAAATCTAAAACTTGCGGAAAGCGCCGAAATTGCACAAGAATATAGCACAAAATAATGTGTGCTTGTATGTGCTCTCTTTTATATTGAAAGCCAGTTTGCTTTGCTAGTCATGGCCGACAATCGAAAATGTTTCCAAACCCATCTGTCTGCTCATAATTGCCGCATTTACACATTTACATGTGTATGTATGTATGCAAGCCAGTCGCACAAGCAAGGTGTGCCCTCAACAGCGCTGGGAGCGCGGCTACGCAATTGCTGAGTTATACATACACACATATACGCGGCGACAAAAGTGAGCACATACGGCGCACAAGGTGAATTCATCTTAAAAAAATCATTCGTATATTGTTTTGTTTTTTACTTGTACACGAAGTTTTATTGCCGACTGTATGTTGATATTTCTGTATTTTGTCATACTTGGGCGCCACACACTCTTAATGGGTCTTTTAAAATGCCGCAATTATGATGAGAAATCGTAGTTGTTGAAATAATCAAAAGCGGGCCAAACACTTAAGCGAGAGCGCTATTTCGATAGAGCGCCGAAATGAGCATGAAGTGAGTAAAGTGCCTCGAGAGTATTTCGAAATTTGGTCGATTTGAAATTTATAAGGATTTTTGGGAAATTTTTGAAACATAAAATGTTGAATAGTGTTTTTAAAATTTTTTTTGGTAATGAAGATGATGTAGATAATATTTGAAATTTTAATTAAATTAGTTTTTGGCTATTTGAAAAATATTTAAAATAACAAATTTTGAAAAAATTGATTTTAAACTGCTAGGCATAAATTTTTTGTAGAAAAAAAGTATTTAATTATACATAATGTGTATAGATAATATTAGAAATTTTATTTAAAGTTTTTTGGTCATATGGAAATTGTTTATAATAGAAAATGTTGAAAAAATGGAATTAGAAAAAATTTTTGAAATATTTTGCTATTATATACGGATTTTGTAAAATTGGAAAATTTGTAAAAATGGAATTGGAATACATTTTCTTTTAGAAAAACATTTTTTGAAATAAAAATTGTTGAACAAATTAATGTATAATACATTTTATGGTAGAAAAATATTTTTAAAGGTGCCTTTTTTATGGAAATAATATTTGAATTTTTTTTTTTTAATTTTTTTGGCTTTATGATAATTTGTTGAAATACAAAATTTTGAAAAAAATTGATTTAAAAGTCAATTTTTTGCAGCAATAGAATCTCATCAGTTATGCAATATGTAGATAATATGATCTAGAGCTACATTATTTTCACTATAAATGCGTAATTTCATCAAATTGCGAAATACGAAGATAAACAATTAACAAACTTGTTGAAATTCGTCACTTTACGAAGTGCTCACATGACTCTCTCGTACAAAAACATATCACTAGCGTTTCAAGAATAATATAACATTGTTAATTATAATATACATATTATTAATTTTATATTAATTAGCGCAACTTTTTCTGCTTAATTATATGATAAATAGTAAATTTTGGAAAAAAATTCAAAACTCATTCTTTGAAATCACATTGTACTTTACTCGCAAAAATTTCAAAATTCATTCTCTGAAATCGCAAACCAACGACTTCCACAAAAACTTCGTGTAGCGCGAGCGCATTCGCTGTTATGCCATAAATGTTGCCACAGCTTATCCGGTAATTGAAAGAGCCACCCACCAATTTACACAACGGCGAGTATCAGCATTGCCTAGCCTCTAGCCAGTGGGCAAAGAGCCATCAAACCGGTCAAAAGTATATAAGACTTCACCGACCGCTTTCGGCCGGACATTGCAATGCTCATTTAGAGGAGTTGAGACAACAAACAAAGCCAACTCTTTGCATGGTTTGCAGCCACTTTTGCCTGCTCAGCGCTCTGTTGGCGCTCTCTGTAATTTCATGAATTACAATTTTAACAATATTTAATTGTTTACATTGATTTAGTGTTGCAATGACTCGGAAAAACCATTTAATCCGCTACAATTTTACAGTTTCAAATTTACAACAGTAATAAGTTACAACAAACAATTTTTTTAGAACAAATATTTTTTTATAACAAAGATATTTTTTTACAAATGTTTTTTTTTTAATAATTTTTTTTTAATAATTTTTTTTTTTAATAATTTTTTTTTAATAATTTTTTTTTTTAATAATTTTTTTTTTAATAATTTTTTTTTTTTTTAATAATTTTTTTAATAATTTTTTTTTTACTAATTTTTTTTCAACAAATTTTTTTTGCAACAAATAATTTTTTTTATTTTACAACAAATATTTTTTCCTACAGCAACAATTTTTTCCCCCAACAAATGTTGCCACATCTACACAAACTCTGTCACTCAATTCAAAAATGCCAAAGCTTTGATGAGAAAAAACGCATCAAAAACTGACAAAAAATGTTGCCAACATTACAGCAACAATGTGCCTTGGCATGCCACGCTACTTGTTTGGCCACAAATCATTGTTGCCATGCCGTCGTGTCATGTTTAAGCAACATGCTGACGTTGCCGCTGCCTGTGCTATTGCGACAAGAATTTTTGCGCTTGCCCGAGTGCCGCAATTCTTGTTCTAGTTATTATCGTTGTTGTACACAAGTAGTTGTTTGCTTTTTATTGCTGCTGTCTAACACCAATAACGCAATCAGTTTGACTTGTTGCCAACGATTTCATATTTTTGCTTTACTATTTTTAACAACTTGCGCTCGTACATGAGCTTGTATATACATATGTATGGTTGGTTGTAGTTGTAATATTTTTGTTATTTTGCTGTTGCAATTATTTTTTTATTTCGTATGTTTTAATGTTTTTTGTTGTTTTTTTATTTTGCTCTTGCTGGTTTTGTACTTTTGGTGCCATTGCCATTGCAATTTGTAAATTGCTAGCGTTTTCCGCTCTTCTGCACGCTGTTGCTACACACACTCAACTAGGTGTTTGTATGTGCATAAATGTTTATGTGTGTGTGTGTTGCTGCCGCTATTGGCGTTTTGTGTGGCTGCCACTGTCAGTGCTGGCAGCAAACAAGCGCTAGCAGTGATGACCATCATCGTTGCCATTGCGCATTTGCGCTTTTTGTTGCTATTGCTATTGTTGTTGTTCTTGCGGTTGCCGTCATGTGGCAATAAGCGCAAACGCAACAGTTGCTACTATTTGTTGTTTATGTTGTTGCCTTAGTTTTATTCTTAGCTCATGCGTTGGCTTTGTTGTTTTTATTGTTATATTTTTTGTTGTTGTTTTATTTCTTCTTTTATTTTTATTTTTTTTTCGAGTTTTAGTTTTTGTTGTTTTTTTGTTATTCTATTTTTTTATTGTTATATTTTTTGTTGTTGTATTATTTCTTCTTGTTTTATTTTTGTGTTTTTTTTACTTCATCCGATTTTTGTTTGGCGGTGACGTAGGCGTTATTGAGGTCATTAGAGCTGTGGCAACAGTAGCGCGCCGAACAACGTTGTTAGAGCCGTTTGACAAAAACTGCGGCGAATGAATAAATTATTGTCTCAGTGCTCGCCCTCCCCATTGAAATGAGTCTAAAATTAGCGTTTTTCCATTTAAGTGGCATAAATTGCTAATTTATTTTGCAATCGCCATTGCTCTTGTTCTTGCAGCAGTCAATTACGTCATATACAAAAAGACTGCATTATAACAGTAGTATTATATAAGATTATGGCTGACTCAGCAGTAATAATTGCAACATGCTTTTAAATGTAAAAAGTTATAATCCAGATTTAAAGGAAAAAAACTAAGCCTCAGCTATGCTTACAGCAAAAAAAAAATTAAAAATGCGTTGCATACCTCAAGGCGTGTACACATTCAACTTACATAAGTCTCTCAGTTTTTGAACTATCGATCTGAAACTTTGCACATATTCTTGTTTTCTTAAGAAACTGCTCATTTGTCGAAACCGCCAATATCGCACTACTATAGCATATAGCTGCCATACAAACTGAACGATCAAACTAAAGTTCTTGTATGGAAAACTTTTTTATTTAATGAGCTACCTTCACGAAACTCGGTACAAATTATTTTTAAAGACAAAGTTATAATCTCTGAAGAAATTATTCAAATCGGACTACTAGAGCATATAGCTGTCATACAAACTGAACGATCAAAATAGTGTACTTGTATGGATAACTTTTTCGTTTGATGAGATACCTTAACGAAATTTGGTATAGATTATTTATAAAAACAAAGTTATAGCTTAGTTCACGTTTTTTTCTTTAATATTCAAGCAAACTTCAATAACCAGCAGCTGTCATACAACTACTTCATTTATTATTGATAAAGCTTTCCGCTGCATTTTATTCCATCTATTATGTTTGGTTAGCACATTTCGATTTACTTGATAACCAGCATAATTTGCAACATTTTACAAGCCTGTTCTACAAACTGTCAGCCAGCATTAACCGTTTTCCCTCACTAAATACATATTTTTTACTACTTTTACTCCTTTCCCATTATAATTAGTTACTGCACAATATTTAAATGCAAATTATATATGCTGCTGCACTGCATTTTCATGCTTCATTAGCGCTGCCTAATCCAATGCCAGCACTTGAAGATATGCCTAAGCTGTAAAACAACACAAAGCCACACTTATTCTTAGCTGCAGCACATTAAAAATGCACTCTGTCATTGTCACTTGTCAGACAATTGCTGCATGACATGCAATTTGCGAATATTTTGCACCACAATCCGTTTAGCGCTTTGTTGCCAACTCACCACATTGCAATTGTTGTCTCCATACATACTTAGGTACATACATATATTCATGGCAAGTAAGCATTTACTTTAATCCGTAAGGGTAATATTACAAAAGTTATACACTGAAGCATGTATTTGGCAACTTTTGTCCTGTGCCACCTTTGTTCAGCAGTTACAGCGAAGTCACGCAAGCCTAAAAGGAGTCATCAACTCACGTGAAGGGTTGAATTTTTCTCATTTACATGCCTTGTTGCCAAGCAATTGTTATGCTTAGACAAACACAAGCACGAATTTACATATCTGCGTCGTGTTTTTTGCAACACAACGCTACAGTTTTCTTTACAGTTATAATTTTTTACCTTTGTATTGCTTTTATATGCTGCTTATGCACATACCTTTGTGTTTAGCTTAGTTTTTCCGCTTTTGTCTTCCATAAAGTATTCTTTATCAGCTGTTCTTGGCTGCTTTCGCTTTTGTGTTGCGCACTGCTTGTTGGCTTTTCATTTACCACTTTCATTTTCCCATTGCTTTTATTATGCAAATCAAGAATTTTCTTTAAAATCGCTTTTCTTTGGTGCCACCTTTTGCGCACAACAAAGAAACCGGCTATTGCGTGTTTGCCTTAGCGAACTTGTTGTTGGCCTCAAACGGCGTGTTTGAGGCTTGCGAAAGTGATTATATCTGGTTTTTGGCGATCGTCGCAAGTGATTAGTAATGTATGCCTAGGGTTTCGCATAATATATGGAGGAAGTCGACAGCATGCTATTCTCGAAATTGTTTTACAATATTGTTTAATCAATTTATTATTAGCTTTGCCTTATTATTTATGTTTTAAATATCATTTTTTATTTTTTTAATGCTAATTTTTAAATTTTTATATTTTCTTAAATTTTTTTTTGAACATTTTCAATATTATTTTTTAATATTTTAATCAGATCAATTTATTATTAGTTTTGCTTCTAAGTTAATAATATTTTATATTATTTTGAAATATTTTTTATTTAATTTTTTTATATTTCTTTTAAATTTTTTTAAACTATTTTTTTAGATTTTTTAATATTTTGTTATATATTTTTTATTATTATATTTTATTTCATTTATTTTTATTTTATTTTTTATTAATTTTATTTATTTATTTATTTATTTTTTTTTTACCTTAATTTTTATTATTATTTTTTTTTTTTAGTTTTTATACTTCTTATTTTTTTAATTTTTTTTTTAAATTTTCAATATTATATCTAAATATTTTATTTTATCTATTTTTTTTATTTAATTTTTTATTTTGTTTAATTTTGCTATATTTTATATTATCTTTTTATATTATTTTTTGATGTGTTTTAATATTATTTTTAAGATGTTTTTATATTTAACTTTTTCGTATTTATATATTTTTCATTTTGTTATGTTATTTGTTAATATTTTATTTTTTTTATATTATTATTTTTTTATATTTTATATTTATATATACATATGTACATAGCCATGATAGAAATTGGCAGTATGCTGTTTAAGAAATCAATGCAAAATATGAACTTATTTATTTTTTATTCATATAAGGATTTATTATGGTTTTATTCTAAGTTAATATTATTTATTTTTTTGCCTATATAATTTTTAATATTTTATTTAATCTATTTTTTATTTTTTTTTATATTATTTGTTGTTACTATTGTATTATTACAAAAAAAAATTATTTTATTTTTTATAAATATATCGCTTTCAGATTTTTTAATATTTTATTTTATTTTTATATCTAGTTTATTATCTATTTTTTTATTTTTTAATATTTTTTTGAAATATATTTTTAGTTTTAATATTTTAATTTAGTTTCTTTTTTAATTAAAATTATGTTAGAAGAAAAAATTCAAATAATATAAAAAATAAAAATTTAATTTTTTTATTTATATATGTATTTTTCATTTTATTTTTTTATATTATTTTTTTTATTATTTTTTTATATTATTTTTTTATATAATTTTTTAAGTTTTTTTTTTTTTAATTTTCCATTTTATGTTTCATCAGTAAACTTGAATCATAATAAGTTCCCATTCTTATCTACATACATATGTACATATGTATGTACGTATGTGTGTACATAAAATTTTAGCGTTTCTAATTTCAAGTTCATTTTTATTAGCACATTCGTCATCGCCTTTGTCTCATTGTCGACATTCAATTTTTAGCTCTCATAGACACACACGACAGCCATACATAAAAACATACACACATGCTTACATGTATACATATACATAATTGCGTGTCTATGACAATTTTCATTACCTGCAAGGTTCATTTTCTAAATTTATGCATTTTACTTAGTTATTTTCACAATATTATTTAATTATTTCTTTCCGTGTACCGCAAATTAGCTGTGTAAGGCGGCACAACTGTAAATTTCTACATTTTCTCATGCCGTTTCCACTTTAAATTCGTATACAAATTATGATTTCTCTCGCTTGCGCGCTTTGTATTGAAAATTTTCATCGCCCAACAACTACAATATGCAATTGACCCTGACTCTGATCTACAAATTGTAGTCTCATCACTACTTCTGTATGCTTTTCTTGAATTTAAATCACACAAAAATTGCTTAAACATGCAATGGCAACAACAATTTAACGCAACTTTGGGCAAGTGCGTTCAAGAAGTCCTTCAAATTTAATTTTATTTATTGTATTTTATTTTACATTGGTGCTTTAGCGAGCTAAGAGCTATAAAAACGATACAGTATGATCAAAAACATTATACAAAATTAAAATTAAAACAAAATTTAAAATTAAAAAAAAAAATTCAAAATAAAAAAATTGAAATAACAAATTAAAAAAAAAATGAAATAAAAAAATTTAAAATAAAACAAAATTTAAAATTAAAAAAAAAATTTAAAATTAAATAATGTAAACATTCACACACACATTGCTTGTTGGCGCGCTCTACACGTGTCTCTTACAACACCGCTGGCTTATGCTCTCTGACGCCGCCAGACAACAAAGTGTGTAGTCGTGCCTCCACATGATTACTCATATTTTATTTAAGAAAATCCAAAAAAAATTATTGCATTGCAAACATTAACAAAATAATGTGTAATATGCGCGCGCTCCTCGATTTTGCTTTTTAATTTTTTGAAACCACTGCCTCTCTTCAACGCATTGCCGCGAGGTCAGTTGGTGAAGATCACTAGGCAGGCCGCGCTCTCGCGTTCGCTTATGTTTTTCTGTTGTCTTTTAGCTGCTCACATGCGCATAAGTGTATTTGTTGTAAAATTTATTGCATTACCCCCACTTGTTGTAGTGCTGTGACTATTACAGTTGCTAGTTATAGTGGTAATATCAGGGTCAGCGCGAGGTTTTTCGTTTTTCGTTATTCGAATTCAGTGCTTCTTTCATGTGCTCGTACACATATGCCATATACACACACATACATACATAGATATATTTGTAAATTTATTTATATTTTTTTTTTAGTTTTTCTTTGCTCTTCAATGCTATGTTTGCACCGCCATACAATTTGGCGTGCTTCCTTTTGGCGCTGGTTTCTTGCCTGTCTGCCTGCCATACCAAGCCCATTTTGCGCGCTCGCCGCTTGCGCTCACCTGCCATTTATTTCCTAACCGTGCTATTGCTCTATTATCTTATAAATGACATTTAGTCGAAGTTTTCTGCCTGTAAGTTTTTAACGCCGCGCCCGCTTGCAGCTCGCCAAGCAAGCTGTACGCGCTTTCAGGTCATTGGGTCATTGCAGTTTTGTTTTAGTTTTTTCTCATGCGCGCTAGCTCAGCCAAAGTCAGTTTGGGCCAACGCCTACTTCATATCATTTGTGTATACAAATTAATTCCGATTTGATTTTGTTTTTGTGAGCAGCGCTGTGCTACAGTTATGTGCGCTGCTGCGGCTCATTAATTTACGTCATATTAACACTTAGCGCTATGGATTGGCTCATTTCAATCAAGATTGATTTGCTTTTGCTCAATGTCAGCGCTGCTACATAGAAACATATTGACGCGCCACACAACTACACACATATTTTTGAAGCGCTTGCGTACCGGATGACGCGCGTTTGCACAACAACGTGAGCTCACTCATTACTGCGGTGTTTTGGCTCAATCAATCGTCGTCATTTTTGTTGCAATTATTTCACAGTCTCAATCACATATGCTTTGCGGTTATTGCGGACGGGAAAAAACAGCGTTCATGGCATTAAGCGTTCAGCTTCACCCGCTTCTATTTGTTGCGCGCATAAAGCCAAACCCTTCACACATCGCGTACGGCTATTCGAAATGCTTGCTTGCTTCATTGATTATTTGACTTTTGACGATCAGTTGATCTGTTGAAAGATCAGCGCACGCAATAATGGCGCGCTGTTGCTCCATATCTGCTGCTGAGCGCACTCGTTTGCTGCCAGCCACAGAGGCCTACAGTTTGCAGGCACTTTTCTGCTGGTTGTTGGCTCCACGTTGCGCTCTCAACTTTGTATTGAATAATTGATTTTAATTTGTTTTCATTTTTAATTCGTTTACTTGACGCTTGTCGTTGTTGCTGTTGTTGTGGCTTACTCAATTACATTTGAACGCCGCGTGCGCTGCCGGCCGACATTGAATTATGTATTCAACGCTTTCAAAAGTGTACAATTGCACAAAACACATTTCGATTATTTATTGTTGGGTCAGCGATTTTGCTGTTGCATTATAGTGGGAATTTTCGTGTTGAAAGTCATACACGTTTTTTTTTTTTTGTTTAACAACATAAAATTTTATACTCAACCAATTACTTGTGAACAACACTAATTTCTCCTTTTTTCTTTTTATTGCTCTTATTTTAGAACGAAAATCCAGTATGAATCGTTGGAGGGCTCGATGATACTCAACGATCCCGCGGATGACACACTGAGCGACAAGATCGGCTGCCCGCTCTACACTGCGCCCGAACTGCTCTGCCCGAACCCCACATATCAGGGCAAACCCGCCGATATGTGGTCGCTCGGCGTTATACTATATACAATGCTTGTCGGCCAATATCCGTTCTATGAGCGACCCAACTGCAATCTGATTACGATCATACGGCATGGTCAGGTGCAAATACCCTCCTGTTTACCGCGTCCGGTGCGTTGGCTGCTTTTGTTGCTACTTTGTAAGGACTACAAAGAACGTCTGCATGCCGATGAGGTATTCTTAACGCCGTGGCTGAAGCAACAGCGGCCACACGATTACGTTTACCTCTCGGTCGATACAAATTTGAATGATTTGGAAATGGAAAGTGATGATGATGACAGCGATGTGTTGGAACAAACACCATCACGTGTGGAGGGGGGAGCACAGCGAATGCATTACACTAAAGACTGCCAAGCGGACAACAATAGTCAAAATATTGCTGCCGCACACCACTTTGTTACTGAAGAAGACTGTGAAGAAGACGAAAACGAAGATGCTGACGACTGTGATATTAGCAATACGGAGCCGTTGAATTATTCGCGTACACATACAACTGCCGCCGGCAATAGTAGCCAGCAGCATGCAATTGTTGTGGATGATGACGTCGAAATGAGCTGATTACACATGCGTGTGTATTATATATGACGTCGACGATGTAGCAACAGCGGCAATTGCAGCGTTGGTGGTCGGAAAGTCAACTACGTGTACATTGTGGTGGTCGGTGCGGTAGCTGGATATCTAAGCGCAGGCGCTGTATGATTACGCCATCCTACAACTCCTCCTCCACCGCAGCAACAATTACACACACACACACACATATGCAGGCATAAACATACTTTCACATCATGTTGTTTGTTGTTGTCGTCGTTTGTCATCACACGAAGTTTGTTTGTCAACGTTGTTGTTTGGTGCACTGCAAGCAGCCAGTTGTTTGCCGGCGCTAAGGCAAACAACTCAACTGTCGCCGGCAAACAACTCAACTGTCGCCAGCAAACAACTCAACGGGCCGGCGCGTCAACGTTAGCACCAAACACGAACGCGCGCGGCCTACATGGACGTATGCAGTTTGGCAGATACACACACCGCGGCGCTGGCTGGGCCTCTTCTGGTAGCAGGCGTTTTGCTGTGGCGTTAAAGCTCTTACTTTAGCAGTGCTTACCGTAGACAACGTTGCAGATTTTTATTATTGTTCCTCACGTCACCACCCGCCTTCCATTTTTTTTATAAATTAAATACTTAGTATTTTTCCATTCAAAGTGATTTATGTAAATATTTAAACAAAAAGTAACTCAAAACTGCCTTTATATAATGTATTGTAGTTGCAGTGAATTTACTGAAGCACTCGAATTCTTGATTGTTGTTGAGTTTTTACTTTGCTCCTAAACCGAAATGTACAATTATTATAGCGTATTATGTAAGTGTGTGGAAAATTATTTTGCAAAAAATGCAACACTGTGCTATATTGGTTAATTTGTAGCCTTATTCCTTTCTGCGCTAAAATGTATAATAGCCACTGAATTTTTTAATTATGTTGTTTAAGCATTTGTTTTGATTTGTATGCGTTGTTTTATAAAGAAAATATTGAAACAAAAAAACACAAAAAATTCAAAAAAAAAAAAAAGAAATTCAAAAAAATTACAGACGAAGAAGCAACAAAAGCCATAAATTGAAATTCAAAAATTAAGAAATAAAAGGTTTGAATTTGATCTCAGGCGGATTTTAAATATATGCATTTTTATTTTCAAACAGATACTGGGTGTATGTATCGTAGAAGGTAGTATTATTATTATATAAAAGTTGAACCGTTTCGAGGTTCCCTCCTTTTTTTTTTTTAAGAAAAAACGCAGAATCTTCAAATTTACTGGTGAATATTTATTATCATTCTAAAGAGCATTTATTGTCATTTATTTTTTGAAGATTATCTCCTTCAAATATTGGCTGCGGCTCGTCTCAGATGTACCATCCGTTGAGTACAATTTTCAATAACTCGTTCGAGCATTTTGACTGGCAACTGGTGATTGTGACGGTTTTGCTCTAAGGCCTGAATCGAAGCAATGTTGTCCAGGGGGTCTATTCTGTAACTCAATTCGAAAAAAAATTTACTCGAATTCGGATTTTTTATATTCTGTAACTCGATTTTCGGATTTTCAAGCCAATTTTCGAATAAAATATTCGTTAGCTTTTGAGTTGTAGAAAGCAAAAACGAAAATTGTACGTATTTATTCTGGCACAGGGTGGTACAACATTCGCATAATTATAAAGTAGATCCGAATTTCGAATAGAATACAGTTACGAATCGAGATACAGAATAGGGCCCCAGATAGAATTCAGACTTTACATATCCCCACTGGAAAAAGTCTAACGGTGTATTATCACACGATCATGGTGGCCAATCGGCCAACCAAAAACGTGAAATTGTCTGCTCGCCGAATTGTTCTCTCAATAAATGCATTGATGGATGCGATGTAAGGGAAGTGTCGTCGAGATCACAAGCTTCCATTCAAGTATCAAATAGTCGGTTATCATGATTACGGTCGCCATACGCCACCGGCTTACAAACCACACCAAAACGTTGTTTTTTTCTGGATGAAATGACAGCTCTTGAATCCCTTCAGATTACTCTTTGTCCCATTGCGGTTATTTTGATTGTTTACATACCCATTGAGCCAGAAATGAGCCTCATCGCTGAACAAAATTCGGCTCGAAAACGGCAGATCTTCTTGAAACTTTTCAGTAGGCCATAGAGCGAAGCGATGTCGCTTGGAAAGGTCGAGCGGCTTCAGGTCTTGCACAAGCTGTATTTTGTACGCCTTGAATTTAAGATCTCGACGTAAAATGCGCCAGGTTGTTCCATACGTCAGTCCGAGTTGCTGCGAACGGCGCCGAATCGACTCGCCATGGACTTCCTCCTCTCAGCTACGTTTGCTATATTTTCTTATACTCTTGCTGGACGTATTCTATTCGGTCAAATAATATATTATAATGAATGCTGGGTCTCGGGATGGATGATGGTGTTGCGAATAGTATGCTCAGTAGGCCGATTACGTTGACTATAAGTTGAGAGAAGCGCGAGAAACATATTCTTTACAGAACGACTTAATAAAGTCAGGCGTAAGTTTTTCAGTGACGAAATGCCAAACAATACTGAACAAAAATAACTTGCCAGCTGACACGACTCACGCGTAATCTGTCAACAGAAGTCTTCTAAAAAAGTACATCTACTTGGATCACCCGTTCTAAAATGGTTTGGTATTAAACTTGGTTACTTCATTTACAAGGGAGATCGATTGCTGAGAACTGTTTTCATAACTAATGTCAGAAACTGTATATTTCTCGCATTCTTGACAATAATTCTCTTAAAGGCGAACGGTTCTGAGAATACAAGAAGCGCCATTAAAGAAGGGATTCGGTTTAAATCGAAAATCTTTAATGCAAATCAACGCAGTAACCGACAGGGCCTCTGTATTCTGGCTGTGTGTTAGAACAAAACATATGTATACATATTTAGAATTCATTCAAATTAGAAAAGATAACAGTCACTCAGTTTGAGATATTTGGCGTCTCGTCAATCAGATGGGAATCTCGAAATAAATCAATACAAAATATGATATATAATATACATATAAACAGCCATAAATAAATATAATTAATATAATTAATGAAATGAGTAGGTGGGTAGAGTGACCCTTAGAGCATAGAAGGTCTAGTTTTAAATTGATCAATTTGGTACGTATGTGTTATGTGAGTTAATATTATACCATAAGAATGGGTTGGTATTGAACCCGGTTATTTGATTCACTGAGAAGATCGATTGCTGATAGCACTTTGTCAGAAACTGTATATTTCTCTCATTCTTGGCAGAATTTCTCTTGAGGTCCTGAGCTTGTTAACAAAAAACGTCAAAAAATTACAGAATCTGTAAATGGAAATCACTCTTCTCTCAAGGTCATCAAGTTCTGAGGCTAAAACAACGTCTCAAAATGACGAAATGGTGAATTATAAAGTGTATATATTAAACCATAAATATGATATTAAAAAAAATATATAAATATAGTATAGAAAGTATATATAGTATATAATACATACATTTGGAGCCCAATATACATACATATATTGAGAACTCGTTGGAATTGAGGAAGATGAGAAACACCGAGTATGGCAATTGTTCGTGATCTCGAAAATATCAATAGAAATATGAAAATTTAAATGTTATATGGTAATAATGATTAATTAAATGAGTAAATGGTTAGAGTTTCTCTTGAAGGACATGACAAAAAATTTAAATTTTCCTAAAATCAATTTAATTTATATACATACATATGTACATACATATATTGGAGAGTAAAAAAGTACATTTCACATTGAGAGCATTTCAGAATAGTCATGTTATTGGGAAAAATGTGTGTTTAATTTGAAAACCTTGCAATTATATATTGAATTTCGCACAGTAATTTCACAATTCACAAGCGCGAAGCAATAATCTACCGCAACGGATGGTGTTCGTGCGCGCTCACACTCGCTCACTAATAGCACATGACTTGGTAGAGTGGCTGTGAAGGGCGCAAGCTATTGGCACGTTGAAGCCGAGTAAGCGCAAAGTATAATTCCATAAGCGTTTGTTAATGATTTTAAGCTATTCGGCAGAGGGAACTAGATAAGGGGCGCATCTATTTAATGGAAAATGTAAAAAATAAAAACTTTTTTCATCTCAAATAGT
Source organism: Bactrocera zonata (assembly GCA_037783105.1). NCBI lineage: Eukaryota > Metazoa > Arthropoda > Insecta > Diptera > Tephritidae > Bactrocera > Bactrocera zonata. The sequence goes on along the minus strand of JBAWJQ010006296.1, from coordinate 102,630 downwards.
TCTCGAGTTACAGCTTTGTAAAGTGTAGTCGCTCTGTTCGATCCCCTCTATTAGTTTATCTTTAAAAGGGGTTTTCTCAAAGCTGTTTGAAACCATATGCTCAAGTGATTACTCGGAGACAAATAATACTATCACAATCAACGATCAATAAATCAAGCAACTCATTCATAAATAAAAAGAATAATCTCGCCGGCTTGAGAGCTGCTATTTCCTTACATTACAATCGTCTAGTCAAAGTTCGCCATAAAATTGTTCTACGAGCACAGCAAGTAGTCGTAACACAGCCTACCAGCACGACTTTGGTCAAGGGGGCAATCGGCAGTCAGTCTAGCGATTTCTGCTAGTTCAAGTAGTCACGTTCGCAACGATTTTCGCGAGTTGTTAAAAGCTTTGTTGCCACTGTCTTTATGAGCAGTGCGGCAGCGGTGAAGGGGGTTACGCCGAACGAGCTCTTCGCACAATGGAGCTGAGCGTGTGCGCAAATGAGCGCGTGAGCGTATCACAAGTTGTGCTTTTTTGTTTATTTTATTCATTTAGTACTGCAGTAAAATGATAAAGTCAAATTGCAAATGAACACGAGTACAGACATACACATGTATACTCACACACACAACCATATATACAATCACGCATGCATACATACACTGATACATAAATATTTACGTACTCGAATTCCAACTCTATATAAATAAGCTCCAATGTATTTGTTTGTGTTTAAGTGTGGAAAGCATTTCGCAACTTGACTTTGAAAATATAATTTACAACAAGGCGAATGGCTGTACAAAGGCCCAAGTGTGTAATATATATGTTTATATGTATGTTTTAGGCATAGTAAAATATTTAAAGGGCAGGCGGTACTTGTAGGAAATTCACAAAGCAATAAATTAATAAAGTAATAAAATAAAAAGCTTTTAAAAAACCATGTTAATCACAAATTATATAAATTGAATAATAATTAATATTGTATCATCTATTAATTATGAATGATTGAAAATTACAAAAAAAAAAAAAATTAAAAATTAGAAAAAAATAATATTAAAAAATTATGAAAAAGCTAATTAAAAGAGAAAATTAAAAAATAATTAAAAAAATTAAAATTAAAATATAATTAAAAAATAAAATAAAAAAAATTTAAATAAACTGAAATTAAAAAATAATTAAAAAATTATAATTTTGCAACTTTTTTAGGCATAGTAAAATATTTAAATGGCAAGCAGTACTTGTCGAAAATCACAAAACAATAAATTAACAAAGCAAAAAACCAAAAAAAAAAATTATAATTAAAAAATAAGAATAAATTTAAAAATTTTAAATTCTTAGGCATCAAAAATTATATAAATTGAATAATAATTAATATAGAATCATTTGTCGATCGTTCATGATTGAAAATTACAAAAAAAATTAATAATTAAAAAAAAAATTTAAAATAATTAATAATTTAAAAATTAAAAAAAATTAATTATAATTAATTATGATTAAAAATAAAATTAAATTAAAAAACAAAAAATGAAAATAAAAAAAAATAATGAAATACTCTAATAATTAAAAAAATTAAAAAACTTTAATTGAAATCAGAAGTTAAAAAAAATTAAATATTATTGAAACATTTTAATAATTAAAACAAAAAGTTAAAAATTATAAAAATTTAATGATTTTATTAGCAAAATTAAAAAAATCTAAAGAATAATAAAAATTTTTTATAACTAAAAATTAAACTTAAAAATTATTTAAGAAATATCAAAATTAAAAAATAATGAAATATTTTAATAATTAAAAAAATAAAAATCATGAAAATTTTTCAAAATTAAAAAAGCTTAATTACAAACTTAAATAAAAAAATGGTAAAATTAAAATTAAAAATTAATGAAAAATTTTTAAAATAAAAAAATTTAATTGTAATCAAAAAAGTAAATAAATAGAAATTAAAAGAAAATTAATAACCAAAAAAATTTAAATTAAAGATTAATGAAAAATTTTAATAATTAAAAATTATAAAAATAAAAAAATAATAATTTCAATCAAAAGTAAAAATTTAAATTAAAAAAAGAAAATTAAAACAAGAAAAAAATTAAAGATTTATAAGAAATATTAATAATTAAAAATTATAAAATAAAAAAAATTATTACAAATAAAAATTAAAAAAAAATAAAAGATTATTAAATATCTAAAAAAAATTTATTATAAATAAAAATTATAAAAAAAAATTAAAAATTAAAAAAAAAGCTAACAAAAAATAGTAAAAAATAATTGAAAATTAAAAAGAAAATAATCTTTATATACATGCATGTCTACATATGTATGTATATTCTGCGGTCTTCTAAGTAAAATTCTTCGAAAATTGCCTTCAATAAAAAAACTGCCTTACAATTTCGCAACTTTTTTCACCTCATAAATAAACCTTGATTTACATTATCAGTTCACTCGTCTAATTTGAAGAAATTCACCTGCTATTCAATGATTTCTGATAACGAAAATGGCCGATTCGAAAATGACGTAAGTAAATGGTAAGTATACACAACATTGCGTTTTCAAGTTCATTGAACAATGCAGAAGAAAAAATTGAAATGTCCTCGAAATGCCTACAAGTAACACATTGATATACTATACACATGTACATTAGTGGTCACAGTGAGTTTCGTGTGCTTATTACAACACATGCACAGTGGGTGTTAATTACCAAATGGCTGCGAACGGAAAGGTTAACAGCTGACCTGAAAAGCGATTTTTAATTAAAAATTTCAAGTGTTCGTATGTGCGCAGCTGAGTCAGTACAATTGGGCAATTGCAGGGATTGCATAGAAATTTGTACGAAATTAGACTTTGAGTGCGGGCGACATGTGGAGCAATGGGTTAAGGTATTTCACTGCACTTATCTGCCGCATATTTGTTTTTTACACTATTTAAGGTTATAGCAACCCACTATCTGAGATAAGTGCATATGAATTTCGTGTTGTCTCGTCACGCTGATTCGCCTAATTGGGCATGACAAAGCGCATTTGACGCAATTTTCACCTACTCATTGTTGTTACAATTACTATTTACCCCGAAAGTTGTGTGTTTCATTAATGTGAACGCAATATTTTGCAATCGCGGCCCAACAATTCTCACCACGCCACCACTTGAGTGTGTAAAAGCTCGTGGAATGATACTATGGGTATTTTCAAAGGTAGATATTGTTATAAATTCACATGTACGTACATATGTATGTATGTTTGTGTATATATAAATTAGTGTTGTGAGAAATTTTTGAAATTTCAATGTCAGTCGAGCAACACCACCGTTAGACAATTGAAGCACGTAATAATGCCGAAATTCACGAGGAAATTATCAAAAATGTTTTATCAAAGTGGTGTGTTACGGCCTATGTACATATATATGTATTAAAGCGGGTTGATTTAGAGGCAGCCAAAAAAATGGAAAGCGCGCTTATGTGGGAAATGTTTTACGATGCATTCTGAACAACTTCGCCTGAGAGACTATGGGTCTAAAACCAAGCCAGTGATTTTTAAGGCGAAGTTTTTTAGGGATCATAAAAATTTGTTCGTCAGTTTTTGAGATATTCGCACGAAATTTAATACCTAAAAGTTGTTCACAAAAATCCGTAAAATATTTCCTGCATGTGTGACTTTATAGAAAAACGAATCGACCCGCCCTGCTAGGCTTGCATATATAAGTACATATTATATGTACATATGGGGTGATATTTATAGTAGGGAGTGCTACGCACAATATTTGAAATTATTGCAATAACCGAACATGTGATTGTTTGAGGTCTGACATTCACTCGATTCATGTTCGTATCCCACCGAAGCTACCATACACTTCATAAATAAAGAAATACAAGAACTTAATTTTGACCGTTAAGTTTGTACGGCAGCTATGTGATATAGTAGTCCGATCTGGAAAATTTCTTCGGATATTGTAACGTTGTCTTAGATAATAATCGATGCATTGTTCAATAAATAGCATTTCCATACAAGAACTTGAGTTTCTATGGTCGTATGTATCAAAGTAGTTTGATAACGGCGGACCCGGCAAATGAATAGCTTCTTGAATAGGAAAGGACGTGTGCAAAATTTTAGGACGATAGCTTAAAACTGAGGGACTAGTTCATGTACATATGTATATGTATATAGACAGACGGCGGGATGACGGCCATGGCCCGACTCCGCTCATCAGGCTGATATATGCATTAGATAGATAGACGAGAATTGCATCGCAGCCTTAGGTCTATTGTGATTTCTTTAATTTTCTTGGATCGGCTTTGCACCAAGTTTATTGTAGTGGATAATGCGGACCCTCTAAGGTGCCGTACAGTGCGCGCTGAAGACAGTATTACTGCTGTAAAGCAGAGTATCGAAAAAGACATTAATAAGTCCATCCATTTTATGGAAGATTTTACTAAAAAATCTTGGTTTGCGGGCTTACAAAATCCAACTCGTGCAAGAATTGAGCCCGAACGACTATCAAGAGCGTCGCACGTTCGGTGAATGGACACAAAACGAGATGGCTAACGATCCGGATTTTCACAAGAGTATTTTGTTCAGCGATGAAGCTCACTTATGGTCGTTAATAAACAAAATTGTTGAATTTGGACATATGAAAATCCACAAGCAATCTAAAAGTCACTGTTTGGTGAGCTCTTTGTGCAAAGGGCATCCCAATGATGCTTTACTACACATCGGCAAAAATGAAGCCGACCATAAGGTTACAGTTAATGGAGAATGCTTTAGAGCCCTGATTAATAACTTTTTTGTGACTGAATTAGAGGATATTGATCTGGACGATCTTCGTTTCCAATAAAATAGTGCTACTTGCCACAAAAAAATACACAATTTATTGAAAGAAACTTTTGGTGAGCTCATTATCTGGCGATTTAACATCGCTGGTCTATTTTTTGTGGAGTTATGTGAAGTCGCTTGCCTAAGCAGCTAAATTCGAGACGATTGACCCCTTTGAAAATAATATTTAGCGCTATTAGGAGAATATGCCCGATATTGCTGACATAAGGGTCCAATTACCGCAAAAATAAATTGGATTTCGCGGCAGGAAGAATTTATTGGAACCAGTCCCGGCGCTCACTTGACCGAAATCATTTTCAAAATATAATAATATCTTTATAATAAAGTTAAATTCTTGCCATAACATCAAATTATATACATTTTATTTCTCCTTGAAAACCACAAGTCTAAAAATACTTGCATTATTATCGCCACTACGTGTTTAGATTTTTGTGAACTAATCTCCAAAAATTTTTTGTCACCCCCCATAGTTTAATGTCGAAATTATATCAGCTGCACAATCGCAAATTTCGTTTTCATGGCAAGTGCTCAAACTCACGTTGTCATTTTAGCGAGTAAAATTGTTTTATCACTTTATTACTTAGCCCTCATTATCACTTATCAAATGTTTATATATTTGTTTTAGGCAAATTGCAATGTACACAAAGAAAGTGGGGTGTTGAGCACATATAAGCATACATACATATGTATATGCTGGGAGAGTGTACTTGAAATTAATATTCGTGCAGCGAGTCTCGTAATATAGAACAGTATGTCTATTATCTTTATTAGAAGCGAGCGTCAACGACCACCCAGGCACTGAACCTGCAGTGACCACTACTCGGTGGCTTGTGGATTCAAAACACAGCGCAGAAAAATATATAAAAATAACTAAGCTATATCGGAGCATAGAGTTGCATTTCTACAATGGCAAGACTTCACTTAAAAAATAATTAGAGTTGGAATCCACAATATATGAAGAAAAGACAAAATGTCTGCTACCAAGCGGAGTAGAAATTTGGCCAAATCACAAGCAACTGATGAAAAAGTCTAACGGTTTGATATCACACGATCTTCGTGGTCAATCGACCGAGACAAAACGTGAAATTATATGCTCACCGAAGTGTACTCTCAATATAAATCAAGCGACTGATGCGATGTGTTTGAAGTCCGTTCCCACGACAGTTGGGTCTACGTAACCGGAACGAAACCGGATTTTTATCCGGCCAAGGACGGCAGAATTCTGCTGCTACAACAACAACATGTGTTTTAAGTGGCGCCGTCTTGTTGAGATCAAATAGCGCTGAAATCACGAGCTTCAATTTCAGGCATCAAATAATCGGTTATCATGGTGCGATAACGGTCGTCATTGACGGTTACGTTCTCATTGGTATCAATTTTAAAAAAATATGGACCAATGATTTCGCCGACCAACAGACCACACCAAACCGTTTTTTTTCTGAATGAAATGATAGGTCTTGAATCTCTTCAGATTGTTCTTCGTTTCAAATGTGGCAATTTTTCTTGTTTACATACCCATTGTACCAGAATGTGCTCGTCGTTGAACAAAATTTGACTCGAAAACGTGGGATTTTCTTGGAACTTTTCAGCAGGCCATAGAGCTTCCATAAGATTTTGACGTAAAGTAAGCCAAGTCGTTCAATGCGCGTATAATAAAAAGCACCTCTACTTGGATCACCCGTTACATAGTATATATATTCGTGCATATATTATCAGTATCTAATATTACGAAAACACAATAATAATGTTTTTTAATTGATATTAGTGTATACAATATAATGATGGAGTCATAAATTGGTCTTAAAATTAAACTGAAGTGAATTTGTTATTACTCAGAACACACCGTAATTGAGAAACAGTTCTTATAAATACATATACTTCTTACTATAAGTATTCTTAGAATACAAATTACACAATGCCTTATCGGGTATATCACCATTTGTATTGGTATGTATAATTTCGGGAAGTGTTTTTATAAATATTTTTCTAACCAAAAGTAGTCTTAGCATACAAATTACACAATACTTAAACGGGTATATACCAATTAGTTTATGTATATATAATTTCGGTACTTTTTCCTCGACTTATCTATTAGGAAAAATGTGAAATTAATTTAAAATGAATTTCATCGATTCACGATCACTATAGAATCGTTGTTTACGTGGTGGAGAGGGGAGGTCAAAAGTATTAATAACCGCAAGCGCCGGCACTTAAGCCATAATTAGGCTCAATGTGCACCCAATCACAAATAACAAAACTAATCGTAAATATTTATAGCTGTTGCTGTTGAACTTCAGAAATAAAATACAGAGTAAAAAAATCTGTGGCATTGCGAACCAAAAAAGTAGTGTTGAACCACATCATTATTTTCAGTCCATTTTATAAATATTAGGTTGTCAAAAAAGTCTTGCGGTATTTTGATTGAATGATTTATTGAATTTATTGAAATCGCTTATAACGGTTATAACGCTTATAATTTGATGACTCATGCCCAGCTCTTGACCGATGCTACGGCTGCTACTATGCCGGTCTCTTTCGACCAATTCAGCGATTTTATCGCAATTTTCGACGACAGGCCTTCCGGAGCGTGGCGCATCTTCGACTACCTCTACACCAGAACGAAAACGTTGAAACCATCGTTGTACGGTGGAAACGAAAACTGTATCGGGTCCATAAACTGCACAAATTTTATTGGCGGCTTGAGATGCATTTTTGTCTTTATCGTAGTAGTACTGTAAAATATGCCGTATTTTCTCTTTATTTTGCTCCATGTTTGCGACGCTATAACTCACGAACGACTTAAAAGAAACTACAATCAATCAAACACGTGTTAGCACATGAAATGAGCTTTCCGAAAAGGTATAGCATGACCCGATGCAACGAATAAAACTAGAACTACGCGCTTTCAGCGCCAACTAGCGAAAATACCGCAAGACTTTTTTGACAACCTAATATGTACATATGCATATAGTACACAGTTTGTATAGAATTGTTATCAACATCTAATCTGCTTTTATTGTGAGAAAAATTTTGCGTGAATATTTTTTTCTGTCGCAGATAAGATTACCGTAAATATTTTGCAATTTCCGCAAGCTAGAATTTTTTTTCCTTTTATTATGCCAAGCACCAAGGCATACAAGAATTTTCGTTTATATGTACATACATATGTACATAAATTGCGAATTTTTTCAGTCTTATCTATCTTTTTAGAAATTAGTGTCTGCGCTTTAGTGGTATACGCTCATTGATGTCAAAATTATCACTGTGATTTCAAACACGCAGCCGGCTGGCTTTTTGATTACTGCGTTGAAGATTATAAAACCGGTTTCAGTAATAATTTAGGAAAAAGTACTTAAGCTTGACTAGCAATAATCTAAAGATACAGTGCAATTATTTTCGAAGCTTAAAATTATTTATTTTCGTAAAAATTTAGTTTGTTTAAACAGGTTCGCTAACAATTTGTGAGCGCCACATGCGTCAAAACATGATAAAAATTTATATCATGTGATTAGCAAACCAGCGTCTAAACATTTGAACAGGTGCATAAAAAATTGCGTCAGTACAGCTATGACACGATTAGAGCAACAATTTCGCAATTGAAAGCACTAACATTGCCAAAAATCACTTTTATAAATAGTCAATTGTTATAACCTCCAGTATAAGTCTCAGTCCAGCTGAGTGCTTTTAGACAAGCTATGAACATGAAACTTTATTTTTACTGGCATTGAGTAGATAATTCGATAAAATATTATGGAACTCGTCGATTTGCGACCAGCAGTTCGAAAATTAAATTTCAGCAGTGAAAGATAAACGCTACTGTAATTTCCTGGCTGATACAAACAAGTCTTCACTGTACTTTTTCACGAGCCAATTAGCTGGAACTTAAAAAACAAAAATGTAACTATAAAAGTACAAAGCCATGTTGCGGAAATCATTATTCATTATAGCGTATTTATGTACATTTGTACAATACATATATTATCATATTCGACGTTCTAATAATTTTCATAATTTTACGTTTTGCAAGGCGCTTACGAATATTACTCGGGTATATTAACTAGCTAATTTACGGAGACTAAACTTTTTCTTTAAGTCAATTAAAATGTTCAAAGTAAACACAAGTGTTTTGAGAACTGTATTTAGTCACGTATGCTTCTCAAGAGAATATCTAGTTAGATATATGTGTGTATGTATGTAAAGGGTAATCCATTTTAAGGTTCCCTACTTTTTTAAACAAAGAACACAATAACTTCAAATTTAAAGGCGAGTGATTATTATCGTTCGAAAGAACATTCGTTGGTATTTACATTATCTTTTTGAAGATTATCACTTTCAAATGTTGGCTGCGGCTACGTCTTAGATGGTCCATCTGTTGGGTTCAGTTTTGGATGACTCGTTCGAGCATTTCGACTGGTAATTAGCGAATGTCAAGCGTGATGTTTTGCTCCAAGGTTTGCATCGACGCAGGATTGTTCGCATAGACATTCGACTTTACATATCCCCCAGGAAATAGTCTAAGTGTATGATATCGCACGACCTTGGTGACCCACCGATCAGCCCGAAACGTAAAATTTTTGGCTCCCCGTACTGTTCTCTTAATGAATCCATAGATTACTGGGATGTGTTGGAAGTGTTCAGGCAACAAATAGTAAGTTATTACTTTTAAAGAAATATGGACCGATGATTTCGACGGCCCACAGACCACACCAAACCGTTGTTTTTTCTGAATGAAATGGCAGATCTGGAATCACTTCAGGTTGATTTTCGTCCCAAATGCGGCTATTTTGCTTATTTACGAGGTGTGTTCAAAAAGTATCGCGAATTTTGTGTTTTTCCAAAAATAATTTATTTATTCATGAATATCTATTTTGTCCCCTTCAAAGTAATCCCCATGAGATATTATACACTTGTGCCAACGGTTTTTCCAATCTTCGAAGCACTTCAAAAAATCATTTTTTTTTTATCTTCTTCAGCTCCTCCTTCGATGCCGTCTTTATCTAGTCAAGAGAAGCGTAACGTCGTCCTTCCATGGGCCTCTTCAGTTTAGGGAACAAGAAAAAGTCACAGGGGGCCAGATCTGGGGAATATGGCGGCTTCGGCATCATTAGTGTGTTTTGTTTTTGGCTAAAACGTCGCGCACAAGCAACGATGTGTGTGAGCAGGGGCGTTATCGTGGTGCAAAAGCCAATTTTTGTTCTTCCACAAATCCAGGCGTTTCTGGCGGATCGCTGGCGCAAATTGCGCATAACTTGCAGGTAATATTCCTTATTGACCGTTCTTCCCTGTGGCAAGAACTCATGATGCACCACGCCCCTGCAATTGAAGAAAACTGTCAGTTACGATTCGCGATACTTTTTGAACACACCTCGTACTTACTAATTAAGCCAGAAAAGAGCTCGTCGCTGAATAAAAATTTGACTCGAAAACGTCGGATCTTTTCGAAACTTTTTAAGAGCCCATTAACGATCTTGAAATCACACAGTGTCCCGCCTGTGTCGAAGGAATTGTCCTCTATGAAGGGTTGCGAAAGACTTCCTTTTGAAAGCGCCGTTACTGGCTAAGGACGGTAAGCTTGTCAGCAGAAGCCTGCCGAATAAATGCCTAGGTAGGGCTGAGATGCGAGGCGGAATCTCTAACACTAGCAGAGGAACCGCTACTAGGTTCATGGTGGATTCGGGGCCCACATGCAAATTTTAAATCTCTAGTATTAAGCAGGAGACAACAGCAAGGAAGTGGAAATCGGAGCGCCACATGACAGCAAAAATAGTGACCTGCTGCGGTGGCAGGCAGACTGTTCAGGCATGTGAGCGACATGCCAGCATACTTGAGCGTGTTGGTTAGAGTGATTAGCGGCGGCGCGGATGGCGGCTCAGCGAATTCGAGAGGTTGAGACCCTCTTAAGCAAGTAAATTAAAGCAAGTAAGGATAGTAGCTCCCTACGGTAGCTGGCAGACTGTTAAGGAATCTGATCGACATCCCAGCACACTTAAGTGGGTTGGTAAGAGTATTCCTCGACGGCGAGGATAGCGCACTTGAGCGGCTCTCCGCCTATAATTTAGTGACAGAAATCGCTCCATCATCGGTAAAAAAAAAACCGCAAAACGGTCTGATTCAATAGAACTGGGTGATCGGAAGCTCCGACGTGGAATGAAGTTCTTATGAAAACGATTAAAGGAAGGTCCCGGCTACTTCCTAGAAGTGAAAGGTTGGTTGGCAACGTGTTATAAAAAGCTGATCAAGTGTGCCGACAAGCGATCGTGCTCGCTAAATAAGGACCAGAAATAAGAATTAATTCCATCAATTGCCTTACAAAATATTTTCTGTTCACAAAGATGTATGAATAAAATACAATTTTTTCCAGTTTTTAATTAGATTTTTTATGCGCCTACACATATACTATATATCCCACATTTACACCTTAAAAACCTTTGCTCTATGCTAATACCTATTATCATTGGGAAACCCATAAGTACTGGCCTACAATGCAAATGATTCTCGGTATATTTATGGAGTCACCAATTGTGCGATGTTAATAAGAAATCACCCACATTTGAATGACCTAAATATCAAATATTCGAAATTTCAACACCTACAAATTGCCAAAGAAAAGCGATCAAAATTTGAATGGAGCAAGAACATAAATTTACCGCGCGGCTGGCGCCAATTCACCAGAACCCCAGAGTTTATGGTAAGTACTCGATACACATGTGCATAAAGATATGCATATGTAAATAGTATGGATATATGCATGTGCAAACGGCGAAGTAGAACAGAAATACATCGCAAGAATTTCTCAAAACACTGAATCCAATGCAATTGCAAAAACAACAAGAACGAGCTGCACATGCACGAGTATGTGGCAACATTTCGCAATTTTAATGGCGCAATTTATCGTTGTGGTGCAAAACTGCAACTGCAACGGCAACAACAACAACAGAAACAGCAATAGCAACAACAGTAGATACAGCAATAGCAACAACCATATCAACAACAACAGCAATAGTCACAGCTGCAGCAATAGCAACAACAAAAACAACAACAACAGCAATTGTCATAGCTGCAGCAATGACAACAACAACAGCAACAACTCCAATAATAACAAAAACAATAATCACAACTGCAGCAACAACAACAGAAAAAACAACGTCAATTGTCACACAGCACCACCAACTGCAATTGCGAGCAACAGTTGTATTGGCAGGCTGCGTGCAACATGTGGCTCGCCGTATGCACAGCATGCGCAACGAATCAAATTTTATTTATTTATGCAAACATAAAACGCAGTGAAAATTGAATTTTAGATATTTTTGAATGCGCAATCTAGATTGACTAACTGGCTGGCTGGCTGGCGCGCTGTCATGAAGGACAAGCAAGTGGGCGGCGGTTGGAGGCTGGAGGCAGCGCGCGCGCGATCAAACGAGCTGTCGTCGAGAAAAACAGTTGCTTGCGCGCACAGGCACACACACACACACACTCACTCCTAAATATCGCTGCATTTGCATACTTCGCCTGATGCAGTGCGCACACGCGCTACAACAACAACAAGCGATTTCTAAATAGGTAATTGCAATTGTAATGAGACCCGAAGGTGGGTGGTTGTATATTGGCGTAATTGGGCACTACTTTGTTGGGCGCAGGTAGGAAATCGATTGCAGCCGGCAGCAAAGCAATTGACAGCTGTACGGCATACGCCCTGGCGGCCCTCTGCGCCGACGTCTAACGGTGTAAGTGGCACGTGTGCGCATTGGTTCGCATGCAAATTTATTCGCTATATGCACAAGTAAATGTGGACAATTGCATATACATATGTACTTGTTTGCGTTGCAGTATGCATTTAATAAATAGCCTGGTGGCTGGTTGTTGGGCCTGGCGGCCGGCGGCTGCCGCTGTGGATACGTGCTACTTTTCGTGGCATTTTTTTATTGTTTAATTGTCTATTGAATTATGCACTAATTTTGTTATTTACTGATTTATTTTTGTATTGTATTTATGTATGTATTGTTTATTGCATATTTAATTCATTTATTTAAATATAATTGATGTGTGTTGTTGCTAACTTTAATTAACTTTGGTATTATAAAACAAAAAACAATAACAAAAATTTAACTTTGGTTGCACTGAAACAATAATAACTTTCACAAATAAAGAAGTCTCCATATAAGCACTTGATTTTGAATGATCAGTTTGTATGGCAGCTATATGCTATAGTGGTACGATCTAAACAATTTCTTCATATATTGTAGCATTGGCTTCAGCAATAATTCGAGCCGAATTTCATGCGAAAATCTCGTCAAATAAAAAAGATTTCCATACAAAGACTTGATTTTGATCGTCCAGTTTGTATGGCAGCTATACGCTATAGTACCCCAATCTTAATAATTTCTTCGTACATTGTAGCATTGACTTGAATAATAATTCGAGCCAAATTTCGTACGGATATTTCATCAAATAAAAAAGTTTCCCATACAAGGACTTTTTTTTGATCGTTCAGTTTATATGACAGCTATACGCTATACTACCCCAATCTTAACACTTTCTTCGGATATTATACTGTTGCTTAAAAAAATAATTCGAGCCAAATTTCGTATTAATATCTCGTCAAATACATAAGTTTTCCTTACAAGTATTGAATATTGATCGGTTAGTTTGTATGACAGCTATATGCTATAATAAACCGATATGAATAAATTCTTCCAGGATTGCACCTTAGGTTTGGAAAATATTCTATGCCAAATTTCGTGTTGATATCTCGCCAAATAAAAAAGTTTTCCATATAAAAACTCGATTTTGATTGATCATTTGGTATGGCAGCTATATGCTATAGTAATCCGATCTTGAAATCTTCTTCAGATACTATAGCTTTACTTTTAACAATAATTCAGGACAAATTTCGTGAGGATATCTCGTCCAATAAAAATTGTTCCCATACAAGAACTTGATTAGGAATTCATGGCAAACTTAGTATGACCAGTACAGCGTAAATAAAATTAGCTGAAAACTCACTGCCAAAGTGGACACCTGCCTTAATGTTCTTAAAAGCTATACAATATCTTAAATAAGCTTATCGTTATCGAAATCTATCGACTTTACTGGCATTACTGTCAGCGTTGGCGATCAATTTTCATTGTGAGCCATCCTAAAGAATTGTATACACATGTCTTTGAAAACAACGTAAGTAAATAATATGATTTATACTGAATTCAATATGTCAGAAAGTATAAGTAAATATTTTAACGCGTGTTCAGTGACCAAATTTATGTGTAATGCTACTAAATCTATCAAAAAAAGAATATTCTTAAAAAAAAAAAATACTATCGAACGTTTTTTTTTTTTTGTAATTTAATATCGATTTTAAGAACGTATATATGTGACCTGGTCTACGAAAAGGAGGCTTAGGTGTCAACAAAAAAAAAATAAAAATAAATAAATAAATAAAAAAACATAATAATAATAAAAAATTGAAAAAAAAAAAATGAAAAAAATTGATTTTTTGACACCAATGCGATGCGAGACTTGCTTCGAAAAACAACTAATTGTTTTAAACAGACTCACAGTTATAGAAAACTATCGTTTTATCAAAAAAATATTTTTTCTAAAATTTTAACTATAGCCTTTTCACTTTTGTTAGGCAGACTGACTCCATGCTGGACTCCAGTTCCATTGGTCGGCGCATTTGAAAAGAAAGTTGTCTTAATATTTTCCTACTTAAAAACTGGCACACCTTAACATCAATATACATAAATACATGCACATAAAACGCAAATAACTGCATACATATGTATGTATGTTCCTTATTATATCGCTGTCATTGCATATTCTGGCTGACATAATGCCAAATTTGTTGAGTCTTTCGAGTGAGTGTCCGCTTGCACTGATTGCATCATTCACATTTGCTAAAGTTCTCACTGTTGATTAGCCAAACTACAACAAATTGAGCGAGTACATTGTTCTGACACCTTTGTCAATATTACATCAGAATGAGCGTATTTAGAAGGGAGTCACATACATATACATATATAGAATTAGCTAAGTGCAAACACACGACGACCGCATGTTACAGAACTCATAAAAAATTAGCGACACGTGTAATGGACGTTTGACACCCTGTAGGGAAATTGCAAGTCAGTGCAATTTAATTGATTTAAATTATTATTGTTTTTCGTGCCTTCACGTGTGGTAAATATATAATTAAAAAATAGTTGTTAAACAATTAAAAGTAAACGTTTGTATCTGTGACCACAAGAAGATTAGCCTCCTAACTAGTTTAACCCTAGTAAGATAACTATGCCGCGAAATAGCTTACTAATTTTTGTTTACGCTCTCTCAGACATTCATCTATTTTCGTAGTAACTACAAACGTGCAGTTTGCTTACACATCTGGGCTGTAGGGCGGCTGCGGAGGCGTTGGGATGCCGGCCTTGGTTAGGTAGCTGTTCACAAGAAAGACGGTGTGAGCCGGCGCTTTTGTCGCAATTTCTAAGCGGCTGCGATGTTTTGTTGGACCATATTGGCCCTTCGTTTGAGTCTCTTGAGGACTTCCACGTAAAATTTGGCGTTGATAGTTTATCCAGGACCAGATCTAGACGGTTTATCATGGTTGACGATGACTTTGGTATCAAAAAAAGACAATGATCGTCCTTTTCACTTTGGATTTGCTAATTCTTCCGGTCTTCATCAGCGATCTCTTCCCGACCCGCCAAAAAGGCCTTGTGCCACCGAATCACACCACTTCTTTCTGAAGCAACATCTGTGTAAGCCTGCTTGATCATATAATAACAAACATCTCTGTCGTAGATTGGTCTCATAGAATTAAATCGCGTACCTCTGCTCTAACGAACACTACATTTTCGGCGTGCCACACTGACAGAAACACGTCGCCCGAAAATGTTTGTCCTGACTTTCCAGGTGCTTGGAGACAACTGACCAGCGCTCGTTCGTTAGCTAGGAACGCCCTCTGGCGAACTTAGTCGGTGCCCGCAGTACAGTCGCGGCGGAAGAAACTCAGTCTTATTACTTTCCGGACAAACACTGTATTTATCTGTGCGTTTTTCTTCCTGGTAATTAAGTATCTAAGCGTATATCCCCAAATAAGCTAATTCATCTGAGTATACATATACATATATTTATATAAAAATTTTTCCTTGCATTAGAAATAAACTCGTAACTATCAAGAACTGTCAAATAAGTGTCAAGTTGACTGATGTTCGGAAATAAAATCATTCAAAATATTAATCAAGATTATCATAACTACAACAAACTGGATGCTCGGTTGAATGTGGGCGAAAATATCAATTTATTACAGGCAAATTATCGCTGGAAAGACCTGGCAATATTTTTATATCTTGAACAGGATATATCAAGTTCTCCACGATGTTTGTAACAACCAAAAAGGAAAAGTCGCAGACCCTGTGAAGTATATATGTATATATAGAAATGATCACCGTGAAGAACTGATTTAATTTGATCATGTCGGACTGTCTCTCTGAACTAGTCCGTTTTGGAGATATCGGCCTGAAATTTTTCATACGTCCTTTTCTCCCCTAGAAGCTGCTCGGAACAGCCGATATCATATAACTATACTATATATGTAGCTACCATACAAATGGACCGCTCCAACTCAGGCCCTGCTATGGAAAACTTTTTTTTCGACAAGATATTGTCACGAAATTTGGCATGGATTATTACCAAAGATCTTCGGAAAAAATTTTCAGATCGGACCACTATAATTTATAGACTAATGTCTGAACAACGTTTATAAGTTGTTGAACTTTATTACGTATCTTCACGTTCTGTAAAGAATATGTTTCGGGATCATCGCTTAACTTATGGTTAACATAATCGGTGTACTGAGCATACTATTCGCAACCCCATCTTGAGACCCAGCATTCATTATTGAATAATATTCGACCGAATAAACCACATTTGGCACGCAGTGAAGAAAATATAGCAGCCGTAGTTGAGAGCGTACACGAAGACCGTAGAGAGTAGATTCGCGCCGTTCGTAGCAACTTGGACTGACTTATGGAACGATTTGGTGCATTTTATGTTGAGATCTTAAATTGAAAGCGTACAAAATGCAGCTTGTGTAAAAACTAAGGCCACTCGAACTTCCCAAGCAACATCGCTTCGCTCTATGGGCTCTTGAAAAGTTCAAAGAGGATTCGGCGTTTTGGAGCCAAATTTTGTTCAGCGACGGGACCATTTTTGGTTCAATTGCTGCGAAATTGTCGCATTTGGAAATAAGAGCAACCTGAAGAGATTCAAAAGCTCCCATTTCATAAAAAAAACACGGTTGTGTGGAATCATTGTTCCATATTCCTTCGAAACTGAAAAGGAACTTAATCGTCAATAGCGACTGTTATCGCGCCATGATAACCGACTATTTGATGCCTGAAATTAAAGCTCGTAATCTTGGCGACGTTTGGTTTCAACAAGCCGACGCCACTTCCCTCACAACGCAACAATCAATGGATTTATTGAGAGAACACTTTCTTGAGCAGTAAATTTCACGATTTGTACCGGTCGATTGGTCACCAAGATTGTGCAATATTCCACCAATAGACCTTTTCCTGTGAGAATATGTAAAGTCTAAAGTCTATGCGAACAATCTTGCTTCGATGCAGACCTTGGAGCAAAACATCACGCTTGACATTCGCTAGTTACCAGTCGAAATGCTCGAACGAGTCATCGAAAATTGGACTGAACGGATGGATCATCTGAGACGTAGCCGCGGCCAATATATGAAAAAGAGAATCTTCAAAAAATAAATGACAAAGAATGTTCTTTCGAATGAACTAACATTCCCAATTAAATTTGAAATTTTTGTGTTTTTCCTTCCAAAAATTAAGTGTATATCGAACGGGATCACCCTTTATAATCTGAAAGATTATTTAAAAATAATTTATATATACATATACTTATAAATAATGACCATATTGTGATAATGTATAATTAGTTAAGCTGGTTGATGCAATAGCTGAGCATGCTCAGCTTAGCACCGATTTGAATTTCACTGTGGCTTTTAAAGCGAAGTGGTTCTAATCAGGTAATCGACTCTATAAAATTAAGAGAATGTTTGAACATACCTACATAAGCATATATTTGTGAATTATAGAACGCTTAGAAGCTTAAATAACGAGAAGACAGCAAACGGAGTGATTTTTTATAATAAATGATTTTTTTTTCATACATCGACTATGGACTTTAATATATTCTTAACTTTTTATCCAAACCACTTTCAAAAACTTTTAATAATTGAAAAAAATAATAATTACAACTGAAACTAGAAAAAGGGGTTATTTGCTACGCGTAAGCTGGGCTAGGCAGCAACGTACTTGAACCAAAAAAACTCACGAAAAATGTTGGAATTTTAGAATGACCCAATGCTAGAATTTGCCAATCTTTCTAAGCGTTCAGCTCAAAGCTCAAGCCAGTGATTATTAAGCGCGGTTTAGCAGCAAGCGGAAAGTCGTAATTAAGTTGAGGGGCAAATTAATTTCAATTTAAAGTAGAACGAAAGCGTAAAGTGGCGCAAGAGCATGACAGAGTCCAAGAACCAGTTGATTGACACGGATTCCAAATGAAAAGAAAATGTTTGCTGCTGACATTTAAGTAATGCAGTAAGAAACAGAAAGAATGTGCTATACATACATATACGAGTAGTATGTATGTATGTAAGTTAAATTGTGCTGAAGAACTACTTTTGCGGCTGTAAATGTGGAACGGTGAATTATGACCGACAGTAAGTGGGCGAAAGTTAAATATATTATGAACAGCATATGAAAGTATATGACTTTAAAGTAGATTAAGCAGAGAAAATATGAAATTA
Organism: Bactrocera zonata; assembly: GCA_037783105.1. Taxonomy (NCBI): domain Eukaryota; kingdom Metazoa; phylum Arthropoda; class Insecta; order Diptera; family Tephritidae; genus Bactrocera; species Bactrocera zonata. Next base: position 84,000 of record JBAWJQ010006296.1, on the reverse strand, counting down.
GCTGTGATTAAGAAATATATTATGCTTTAATAATTACTTGGGAAAAAGTGAAAATGCTTAAGTTGCTTATGTGTACGAGTACATGCGCCATAAACACGAAAGCCTGCTTGTTGCACAATGGACCACATATGCTTATCATTAAGTATACACTACACGAGTTTTCTAAATTTATATTCCCATATCTATAATACGACACGTGCGGGATGGGATAGATACCGAGAGTTGAAGAGGGAAGCATTTGCAGACAAAAAAAGAGGGAGGCCGAAATGCATGAGTACGAAGAGCTTGACAAGCCCCGATAGGGGTAATGCTTCTCAGAAAATATGCGTCGATTAACAGAAGGTTTTAAGATTGGAGCCTAATCTTGTAGAACCTCTAGAGGTCATCTAGTGGCTAATGCCCAAAGCATACTAAAATTATGGAGATGGTAAACCTGATTCCCCACTTTATGACGTTGGAGCAGACGTTCCATTGCCCGACTATGGAAAAGTTCGAATAGCAATTTACCGTCCGAAGAAGAATAAAGCGGTAGAGACCGATGGATTGCCGGCCGAGCTATTCAAATGTGAACGAAAGCATGTCCGACGGTTGGAATTTATCTTAGAAAATATTAGTGAAAATAGGATCGACAGAAAGCACCTCTTCGTCGATTTCTAAGGTTCCTTTGGCAAGACGAAAAGGAGCTACATTTATGCCGCTATGTCTGAAGTTGGTTTCCCCGAAAAACTAATACGGCTGTGTAAATTGACGTAGAGAAATACCAAACGCTCCGTCGGAATCGGAAAGGACCCCTCCGAGACGTGAGCTGCACAAGATGTACGACGACATTGATATAGTTCAGCGAATTAAGAGACAGCGGCTACACTGGCCGTCCGAATGGATAAAAATACTCCAGCACTGAAAGTATTGGACGCAGTACCCGATGGGGGAAGCAGAGGAAGACTTCCACTCTGTAGGAAGAAAGAAGAATGTGAAGTCGCTTGTCTTCATATAAAAACCCCAAATGATTGAAATCTTGGAAGATAATATATGGCAATTGCTGCAAAAAGTGGTAGAAAAATGGGACTTTCGACTGGAGTCGATTCGAAATCATTTTCGAACTATAATTGCAGACCCTTTCTGCATAATAAAGTTAAATTCTTGACCATAATATGAAATTATACATTATAAGTTCTTATTGAAGCCCACTTCTCTAACGAAAACACCCTTTATATTTTATATTTACGACTTTAATCAACATCACGCAAAATTCCACATTCGCCCTGGTTTACTTTTCACCTCAACGGTGACCAAAGTTTTCAACGCCGCGCATAAATCAAACACACTTCACTTCAAATAAATTTTGTTAAAAAACAAATTTGGCTAATAAAAAAAATTAGAGCAAAGGCGGCAAGAACACATAAAAGTGAAAAATTTGCAAATTTGAAAGATTGAGGCAAGATCACAAGCATTTATGCGTTTTGGCAGCAAATCAGCGACAACGAAAATTTTAGTGGCAGACAGACAGATGCGTGCAACAAGCGCATCCAGCAAGCAACACGTCAACACATACAAACTTACTTTTGTATAAGTATGTATATTGTCACTTAAAATGTAAAGTAACGTAACAGCACTTTTCGCAATTTTACAGGTGAAGGAAGAACGTTTAATAGAAACCACTCCTGTTAAAGCTAATTTGAGTTTTGGTTATATGTTGTCATATATTGGTTGTCATATACTCATATTGAAACGAATTTTGAGTTTTGGTTATTAAGTGGTTATATATTGGCTATATTATTGGTTATATTATTGGTTATTATATCTGATAGTGGTTTTATTTTTTTTTTTATCATATGGGGTTTTGCATTTTAGCTGACGATGTATATATACATACATTGTTGACGTGTGTGATGATTGCTGCCAACTAATTTTCATCGGTGACAAATGCACTTAAAAGAGCGCTTCACGCACGCCGTTAATGAGGCAAGAAATGGGCAAGCTCATAAAAAAGTGTGCAAAAAAAGTAATATTGTTTAAGCATGCGTAAAGATGTGTGTTATTGGCAAAATAAAATAAAGAAAAAATTTTAATTTTACTAGCATGCTGTATGCTAAATTTCATTCATAGGAATAGAACTATGCGAAGTCTAAAAAAGAAAAAAATTTGAAAATATATAAAATAAATATATGCACATAAAAATTTCAATGAAAACATACATACCATACATATGTATTCACCTACATACTTATGTACATATGTACATATTTACACATATGCCTTTATTCTTACCGTAAACATTTGGCTGACGTAATAAAGATCTGTGCTGTTCTAAGCGCCTCTCGCGTAAATACACGCGCTCCAGCCACGAGTTCGGCGTGAAATCGTACTACGTGCTTTTGGGAACGCCACTCAATACGAGTACTACCTGCCGACCGGCAGACAGCGGCGAGTTCCTAATGATAACAGACTTTGATGGCGTTGCTAATATAGCCTGCTGATAACGAAGCTGTGCTCTATCGACTCTACATATAAGTATGTAAGAATTTTCGCGAAAAAAATTATTTATCGCTATTTTTTATATAATTCTCAATTCTCTTATTCGTAAATAAAGGTAAACTTTTTGTGGATAAACACACTTATTTGTTTGGCGAATGCGAACATTGCTCCAAAGCATATCATTTTTGTATAGTAAATATAAATATAAATATAAATATTGTTTAAATATAAATATAGATGCGGTTAAAAATAGTATAGCAAAAAAGTGATGAAATGCTTCGCGTAGCACGCTCAGCACTAGCGTATATCGAGAAGCTAAGCAAGGAAAAGCGTAAATTTGATCAACAGCAAGCTTTTGCTTTTGTTTTCATTATAATTTAAGCGTAAATATATGGCGGCTTAATGTTGTTGACACTGCTGAAGTGGCGATGTTGTTTACTGCATTCGATAAAATACTTATTCAGGTGTAAATAACTTTTGTGGTTAGATAAATGTACATTTATTACGCAGAATTTGAAATAATTGATTTCATTAAAAAGTTTAGTGTGAAAAACGTGTTTATAAAAGCTTGACAATTGCATTTTTTATAGCATAAAAGGGCATACAAAGATCTTTATCATGAATTTAATAATTTAGTTTGCCTAGCATTAAAATATCTCATAAAACAAAAAACTTTTCCCTACAATAACTTGATTATGGTAAATCAGTTTGTATCACAGCTATATGCTATAGTAGTCCGATCTGAAAAATTTCTTGAGAGATTGCTCATTTGGCTCGGACAATAACCAAAGCTAAATTTCGTGAAAATATCTCATGATATAAAAGAGTTTTCCATACAAGGGCTGGATTTTGCACGCTCAGTTTGTATGACAGCTATAAGATATAGTAGAACGATCTGGAACATTTCTTGAGAAAAAGTAGTAATCTTTAAGATAATAACCCTTGCCAAATTTCGTAACGTTATCTCATCAAATAAAAAAGTTCCATGCAATAACTTGAGATGGATCGGTTAGCTTATATGGCAGCTATATGCTATAGTGGTCCGATAACGACGATTTCGATAAATGAGCAGCTTCTTCACACAAAAATGGCATTTGCAAAATTTCAGATCGAAAACTCAAATGCTGAGGGAATATATGTAACCTGGTCTACGAAAAGGGGGCTTAGGTGTCAAAAAAAAAAAAAAATAAAATAAAAAAAAAAAAAAAATGTAAAAAATTGATTTTTTGACACCTAAGCCCCCTTTTCGTAGACCAGGTCACATATACAGACGGACGGAGGGTCGAGAACGCGGGGACGAAAAAACCAGGAGAAATCCAGGTCGGCCATAAACATTAACTGATGCACGAAATGGGCAAGCACGTCAATAAAATAAAGGAATTGATGCTTGAAAATCGACCGTCAACAGTCAGAGATCCTACTGACATCATTGGAATATCGAAAGGATCAGTGAAAACCGTTCTAGACGATCATTTGGGTCCAAGGAAAATACTATGCTTACGACCCGGAAACAGACGATCAATCGGCCGAATATCGTGGCAAAGCAGGTCAAAAATGCAGCAGGTCGTATGTCGTATTGATAGTTTTCTTAGATTATCGAAGTGTGATGCGCTCCGAATTCCTTCCGACCGACCAAACTGTAAACAAAGAATATTAAGCGTATAATCATTTTAAAATTTTAATCACAGTTTTAAAATCTTTGGCGATTTCTTCGTAGAAATTATTTACCTCGTCAACCTTACTAATTTTTAATGCATCAATTAGCGGTTCGCTACCAAATATGGTTGCAAACCTTACAAAAATTCTTATAGACTCATTAATGTGCTCCTCTCCACGGAAATCTTTAGTAAAAGGCGAAAGATTTATTCGACAACTGAAGAGAAGCCAGAGTAATTTGAAGATCACAGCAATAAAGTATTTCTTTTCTACTATTTATAAACCATATGCGAAGTATAACGTAAAATGCAAGTTAACGAAATTGCAGCCTTTTTAAGCGCAGCAGCGAAAGGGGTTGCTTTAATTGCCAGGTATGCACAGTCGTTTATATGTTGTTGGATATAAGAAGAATTATTCAAAAAAGATAATAGGCAAAGGTAGATAATTTTGGAAAATAAAAAAATCATAGTAAGATGAAATCAGGAAACGAATGATAACAAACATTAACAGAAAACCAATTTATGGGCGATCTAAAGCCGGGAGAAGACAACTAAAAACGGCTTCGATTTCAGGTAAAACCACGAGTATAGTAAACAACTTGTGTCCCCGCACTGTCATTGAAAAATATAATAGGTGTTGGCATGTGTCGTAATACCAACTGATAAGAGACAATAACCAACATGAATACAAATTTACAGCAATCGAAACACAACAGTTTTTTATTCAGGCGATCTGTTTACACAAAAAGTGTACAAAAAAATCCTTGGGAAAAATAAGCTAAAATAAAATTTCAAGTTCATTTGATTAATAAAAGCACGAACATACTTCTAGACGCGTTCTCTCTATCTACGCGGCATCTGTCAGTTTGTGGGAGGCATAAGCTTTTAAAATAAAAACCTACACGCATGCAATACTTGTATAAACACATAAACACATATTAAATTATTTCGTAAAGTTCGTAGACCTTATGAAACTGATGCTATAGCAAAAATGCGATTTTGAAATAAAAGTGTGTATATTTACATGTATAACATATGTATATGCCCTGTAGGAATTCGATGTGACCTAACAAAAAATAAAGTAAAATAAGTAAGGAAGGGCTAAGTTCGAGTGCAACTGAAAATTTTATACTTTCGAAATTTGCAAAGCTCAGGTGTAACCAAATCAAGAAAGAGTCAAGAAGATAACAGATTTCACCCCTTAGCAAGAACAAAACTGATTGGTTGCCGAACACGTGTACTAAATTTCGTCCAGATGTTTTAATTTTTACTACTTACACAGATGGAGAGAGGATTGGACGAACAGATAGGCAGTCACTTGAATTTCAAATCATCACTCCGTCCTGTTCACGTATATATAGTATGTATATATATAGAAACCTATATCTCTCTCGATTCGTTTTTCCTGCTGGCCTACTGTTAATAGTCGTATACTAAGTTATCTTTGGGGTATTCAAAACTTAAATTTTTTTCTACTGTGCTCTTTAATATACTAAGTTGTGTTTGAGATATTCAAAACCCATTTTTCCTTCTAGGCATGTCAGTATATACAATTTTGTTTAGAGATATTCAAAACCCGTTTTTTCCTTCATATATTAAATTTTCTTGAAGACATTCAAAATTCTTTTTTTCCTACTGGGCATATTAAGATGCTAAGTTTTTTTTTAAACATTCAAAAATTCGATTTTTCCTACTGGGCATGTCAGTATACTAAGTTGCCTTTGAGCTATTCAGATAATTTTTTTTCCTACTGGGCCTTTCAATTAACTAAGTTTTGCTTGAAATATTCACATTTCGATTTTTTCCTACTGTGCATGTTAATAAACTAAGTTTTCTTTAAAATATTCAAAACTTTAATTTTTTTCCTACTGGGCATGTCAGTATACTAAAATTTCTGCGAGATATTCAAAACTTATTTTTTTCCTACTGGGCATATTAAGATGCTAAGTTTTTTTTTAAACATTCAAAACTTCGATTTTTCTTACTGGGCATGTCAGTATGCTAAGTTGCCTTTGAGCTATTCAAAACTTCGTTTTTCCTACTGAGCATGTGAATGTACTAAGTTTTCTTCGAAATATTCAAAACTTCGATTTTTTCCTACTGGGCGTATTAATATGCTAAGTTGTCTTTGAGCTTTTCAAAACTCTTTTTTTCCTACTGGGCATATTAAGATGCTAAGTTTTTTTTTTAATATTTAAAACTTCGATTTTTTCCTACTGGGCATGTGAGTATACTAAATTTGCTTTGAGCTATTAAAATCCGACATTGCATATTGTAGATATTACTCACAGCGTCGATTGAGAAATCCACATAAAATCGTTTAGGTTTGCCAAATTTTACGAAATTTCGTAAACACTTTTCTCATTCTTTGCTGCTTCGTCTTGCATTTCGAAATTGTATAAGAATACAAAACAAAATTCTTATTTTCGTTTATTTTACTATTTAAGCACATGTTACATGAACGTATTTCCACAATGAAGAGCGAACAAATTCAGCAAAATTTACTTTGAAAATATGCCTACACTTTGGTATTGAACTTTTTTATATTTTATTTATTTATTTTTTTTTTCGATTATTCTACGAAAATTTTGTTTAGTTAAAATATCAAAGATATTTCTATGACTGTGTCATCATAATTCGTTGGTTTGTGCTTCGCAAGATATTTTTGTGAATATTACTTTACGATTTGTCTAATTTTAGCAGCTAATTTGAGATTTTTTCGAAATTTCAAGCCGTAAAATTTTCAAAAATTTTGTTGTATATTTCTTTTAATAACTTTTGGTTGACATTTGTTAATTAAGAAAGTGGACAATAAATGAAATAAAAACGAGAATTTGGATGATTAATTTAATTGTTATGTTTGAGAGAAAAAAATTTGTGCAAAAATTAGAAAATATTGTTTGTTTATGAAATGAGAAAATGGGCGTATGAACGTTGATTTGAGGTTAGTTGAGTAGAGAAACTTATGACTTTTCAATAGGTTATTTAATAGGTTATTTCGATGAAAGGTAATTTATTTTTCACTTGAAGATTTTAATCAATTTTTTAAGTGGGTTATATTGATAAAAGGTAATTTTAATACATTTTTTAACTAGGTTATTTTGGTAAAAGCTTGCCTCAATAATATTTTTTAAGTGGTATAATTCTTTAAAAATGTATAGTTAATATATGTACGTATTACTTAAGTAAGAGAATAACTCAGCTGAGTTTATATACGCGTAAGATCTCTAACGAGTCGAAGAATAGCTAGTGATTTACACTCCGCCTTTGATAGCCATGTCTCTGACCTCGAAAATTGCATTAATCACAATGTCAATTAACTGTTTATGCCGCTAACAGTACTCCAGAGCGCAGCGAAGAGCGTAAACTACAAGTATAGCGGAAATTTTTGTGGATGCCGTCACACTGTGAGGTCAACGAGTGCTTAACTGTATGAAGGGTAGTACAATATAAACAATGATAGGAAGGAGATAAGTGAGCTAATTACAATGCTATGGAAGTTATGGAGATGACAAATTGATGACAACAAATATTAGTAGGAAAAATAATGAGAAATTCAAAAAAAATTATAGAAGTCAAATGTCATCAAGGGTATACGATACGCCTTTTCAAAGGCATGAGTCAATTATTACTTATATTTGCATTAAAACACTGGCTGCTTGATAATCAAAAGCATTGACAAATTGAGAATGACAGATCAGACAGCTTACACAGCGCTGTGACAAGCAAATTTGCTTTACATTTCCTTATACATATGTACATATGTATATATGTAGATGTATGTATGTATGTAATAAATATATGTATTATGTACATATGGATGTAAATTTATGATATACTCTCTTACATGCAAATGTTGAACAATGAGCTCTACACTCCACTTGCATTTTATATTTTAGCAGCATTTCTCTTACACAGTGATAAATATGTACATATATGTATGTATTTTGAATTTAGCGTTTCTGACAATTTTAGAAAATTTATGAATAACCGTATTTAATGCACCGCAAAAGCATGTAACGCCGAATTGGTGCTTAAGTGGCAATAAAAGTTGGCAGCTATGACATGTGCTGAGATTTACACTGTGAAAAAAGTATACATAATAAGGCAGAGACGTCAATTGTTAAAGGTAAAATTGGTTAAAAAAATTGAAAAAATTGTAAAAATTAAAAAAAAAATTAAAAAAAAAATTAAAAAAAAAATTAAAAAAAAAAATTTAAAAAAATCAACAGTTTTGAGGTTAAAATGAACATATGAAATTAGACGCTGAATTCGAAAATATAATTTTTTATCAACTTATCGTTATTGAATATAAAAATTTAAATAAAACTTACACTTACCAAGCTTTTATGGTTAGAATGATCAAGTGGAGTTGGTATCTGAGTTCGGAATTCTCCTTTTATTAAGGTTCGAATCAGATGCCCATGTTAAAATGCTCGCTGAGGTAAAATTTGGGCTGAGACTTACACTGCAAAAAAAGTACATATAATTAGCAAATGATGAAAATACTTAATTATAAAATTAAAAAAAAATATAAAAGTACATATGTATATTTTAATTCTTAAGCGTAGAATTTATATAAAAATGTAAATAAAATTTGCAAAGCTTTTGAGGTTAGAATCGGAAACCAATGTAAATTTGGTCGCTCCATTCGAAATCCTTCGTTTTTTATCAAATTGTTATTAGATTGTGTAAAAATTGTAAGAAAAAGTCTATTATATAATTCTGAAAGGCAAAATTTATTTAAATATTAAAAAAATTAACAAAGTTTTTGAGGTTAAAATTGGAAAGCAATATAAAATTGGTCAAAACCCTCCGTTTTTTATCGAGCGGTTTTTTGTTGTATTTAGAAATCAAAAACAAAGAACTAAAAAAGGTTTTAAGGCTAGAATTATATATCCTACATGCCCTTGGTCGCTGAGTTGGATATTTCCCGCTCTTGTCTTAACTTATTTTCATATATGAACAAATATCTCTTTTGTTAACGGAAATACTAAAAACAACCTTTGTCCGGGGATGATTAAGGTCACTTCCTAATTTTTGCTGTAATATTAATTATTTAATTAACAGGATATACTAAGTTTGCCACGATTTTGTAAGACTCCAAGGAAACGTCGGATAAGCTAAACGGTCTCGCTTCTTTTCATCTTAAGAAGCTGCTCATGTGTCGGAACTGCCTATATCGGACCACTATAACATATAGCTGTCATACAAAACTCCAGATGAAATACATGTTTTTGTATGAAAATTTTTTTATTTGACAATATATCGTTACGAAACTTCACCTGAACTATTGTCCAAGTCAAGGCTATAATTTCTGAAAAAAAATTCCAGATCGGATTACTATAACATACGCCTGCCATACAAACTGAACGATCCAAATACAGACTTAGTATGGAAAACTTTTGTATTTGACCAGATATCTCCACAAAATTTGGCATGAATTATTTTTTTAGACCGTGGTATATTCTCCGAGAAAATTTTTCAGATCGGTTCACTATAGCGTATTGTTGCCATACAAACTGCACGATCGGAATCAAATGCTCATATAGAAAACTTTTATATTTGACAAGATATCTTCACGAGAATTGACATTGATTATTATCCAAAGCAAAGATACTATTTCCGAAGAAATTATTTATAACGGATAACTATAGCATATAGTATGTACATAGCTGCCATACAAACTGAACGATCAAAGTGTAGTTTTGGTATGAAAAAGTTTTTTATTTGACAAGATATCTTCACTAAATTTGGCACGAATTATTTTTTTAGACAGTGGTATGTTTTCCGAGAAAAATTTTCAGATCGGTTCACTATAGCATATTGCTGCCATACAAAGTGAAGAATCAAAATCTGGATCTTTAGAGAATTTTTTGTATTTATGAAGGGTATTTTAGCTTCGCTGATAACGGTTTTAACGTATTCTTTCTTGTTTAAGCTAAAATTCAATTATTTGTACATAAAATTATTTTACTTAAAAATATTATTTACTAAAATAATTTAAATTTCTATTAAAATAATTAATAAAAATAATTTAAAATAATAATACTTTTAATTAATACTAATTTTAATTGCACAATATTATTATTTATTTAAATAATAATAATTTTAATAATAAAATTAATTCACAGATATTTTTTTTTTTCAACCTCAGCAAACAACAAATTTAAATAAATTTTCTTCACTGTAAACTGAACTACTCCCAACTGTAATTTAGTGCAGCAATTTCATATAAATTTAAATACAGGAAATTACTTTGTCGACGGTAATATATAAATAACTGCATATGTATGTACGTCGAAGGCGAGCAAATAAGCATTTCGCCCACAACAATGCAAAAAATGCGAGAAATGTCCTATTTTGCAATAGTTGTATATGTATGTACTAAATCAAAGGCACATTTCAGCACACACAAATGCAAATGCACACTAGTATGTATGTAGATATGTATGCGTGAATGTATGTACATATGTGTGTTGTTGTAATATATTGCCAATTTCGGCACCAGCTTCAACACAGCAAAGTCCAGCCACCTATCCAGCGAAATTATAAACATACATGTCTATATAAGTTACCTCTAGTGCAATGGCTGCATTCAAGCACACACACCCACACACTAACACATGTGCGCATAAGTATATTTATTTCTAAACAATGTTGCGAATTATTTAGCGCAATTCTCTGTTAGCTTTATCTACAATGTATCTGGTTGTGTGTGCCTTTCGCGCTTTTAATTTTCGCTGTTGCATGCCACAGCCGCAAGCTAATTGTGCCAAATTGTTGTCGACACATGCTGTTGGCTGTGCGGAAGTGCGGTGCCTGCAAAGTAAGAACGCAGCAACTTCACACACACACACACACACACACAAATACTTATTTTGTAGACGAAGCGCTGTGTCTGCTGAGGAAGCTGCACCATTCTGCCCGCTTTCCTCTTTGCAATTTCTCTTGCTCGCCGCATTCTAACACAGCCACTTTCAACAATGTATTCTTAGCCCACTCAAGTGAGCGAAATATTTCGTAATCTAATTGTTTTTTTAAATCACAACGTCAGTTTGTGGTATTTAGAACAGGTGGTATTAAAATAAATACACTGCAACCCAAGGTGGCAGGAGGCGGCAGGTTGGTGCGGCAAACTTTGCAAAAATCTGAAATTTCTATGCAATTCAATTTGCATGCACACGTTTTCGTGCTTAACGGTACGGTATTTATTGTTGCAGTGGAAATATTGCGATTGTAGGAATGCCTTTTGTTTATTGGCTGTGCGATTTCCGCATTCTGAGTGCCAGAACTCATTATAAATATTGATTTTTGCTTAATTAGGAAAAAATTTTAATGCTTGAGTTTATAGGAAAATAATTTAAGACACACAGAGAGCAGTGGTTGAAAGGTGAATTTGCTTAATAAATAGTGCCAATGAAGGGTGATAGTGGACGGTGAATTTATAGGCTCCTGTTGCGCGTGGATCTTGGGAGTGTATTTAGCTCACTTACAGTTTAAGAAAGCTATATGTTTATGGATCCTGTAGTGTTTTCAGCTCACACATATGTACATATGTAGTTTAAGAAAATTATACTTATATACATATATGTGATTTTCAAAGCCTACATTAACGAGAAATCACTCAAGCTGGACTGTGAAATCGAAATTAAACTCACGCGAGTCGTCCATGGAGCTTTTTCAACTTCGATAATATCAAAAAAGAGATAAAAATTTGGTTAGAAAATTGTCAGAACAAAAAAAAAACATGAAAATAAAAAGTAAAACAAAAAATTCTCTAAAAAGCTCGCAATTGTGAAAGTTCTGGAACACCTATGATGATGATAGAAATAGGAGAAAAACAAAACTTTCACTGAAAAGCAATAGTGAAAGCTCTTGCATACCGACTAGGAAAACCAAAAAGCCAAACGATTAAGTCTTGAATAATATCGAAAGGGCCCTTGGATATAAGGAATATAAAAAATTCTCTAAAAAGCTCGCAATTGTGAAGGCTCTGAAACACCTACGATAGTTAGGAGGAAAACAAAACTGAAAAACTCGCAATTGTAAAAGCTCTAGCAGACCGACTAAAAAAAAGCAAAAAGTCAAGCGATTAATTTAGGAATAATATCGAAAGGGGTCTTGAATATAGGGAATACGCTTTTGGAGCATTCCTGAACATTTCTGGAGCGTAAAACAAGGTCTCTATGGAATCTATTCTGAATAGTATCCAGTCAATAACTGTTGATTCTGCTTTATAATGCTGGATTCGAAGACTTCTAAAAGGAGGAAGAATGGAACGACGCTGGGATTACTAAGAAAGTCTGTGAAGGTACCTCGAAAGGTGAAGTATTATCTCCGCTTCTATGGATATTAGTGGTGAACAAACTGCTAAGGAACTTAGACGACAAAGCCCCTAAAGCAGTGGTATAGGCGAACGGTATTGTCATCTTAAAAACGGGTAGGTGTCTACAAACCATCAGCAATATTATGACCACCACTCTCAATACAGTCCAGAATCAGTCATCGCAAGCGGGTCTGGTGTTGAACCCGCAGAAAACGGGTCTGATTATGTTCACACACTAACCACAAAATTACTCTATAGAGGCTTCCTTCAAAAAATGAGACACAACTCTCTCTCAAGGACCCCACCAAGTACCTTTGGATAGTCTTGAATAGCAAACTGCTGTGGAGGAAAAGTAAGAAAGCAATGCTTTATATGCGTGCAGGGAGCTGCTCGGCACAATCTGTGGGCTCTCTCTCTCTTTCATGCACTGGTGCTATACAGCTATTGTAATACCAATTCTGCTCTACGGTGCAGTAATGTGATGGACAGGCGTACGGTAATCCAGCTACCGAAAGCCAATGGAAAGGGTTCTGAAGCTCGCTGGGCTGTGCTTTAAAAACAACTCCAACGGCGGCTTTTGAACTGGAACTAAACCTGCCACCTATAGACCTCTTCGCTGAAAACTGCGCAGCAAAATCGGCGGAACGACTACTGGTTAGGGGAAAATTTAAACATAGAACCTTCGGGCATAGCTCGATGGGTAATGGCGGTTTGGCAAACACCGACTGCATGATCCCACTTTTCAACTAGAAAAGAAGGTTCAAGGTAAACATAGAAACAGAAATAAAATAGATGGTTGGCGTAAAGGTGTTTTCGCTGCGCGCAATACTCTAAACATTTATACGGATTAACGGATGCTCGAATATGAAGGATGGATATACTGTCCAGACTTAAGCATAAGGCTACATTTTAAGATGCCGGACCACTGCAGTATGTTTTAAGCTGAGGACTTTGCTATTACGAAAGCCGCGGAGCTGGCCTCTAATGCTCCTACGGGCAATTCCAGAGTCAACATCTCCAGCCGAGCAGTAATCAAGGTATCGCATCGCATAACGGCCAAAAGTGTCTTGGGAAGCAGGACAGCAGTGGAAAGTGTTGTCAGAAGTAAGCACTAACGGCTAACACCCGAAAACGTAATCAACATTAGGAGACTCATGCATTGTTTATACGCAGATCTGGACAGAAGCATGGTAAAGAAAATCAAAACCAGATGGAATGAGCTACTTGGATGCAAAACTGCAAAAGTCATGAGCAAAATGATAGATCGGAAGCACACAAAATTTGTATTAGCACTCGATAGAAGAGACTCTAAGAACATGATCGGAATACTAACTGGTCACTGGTCTAGTGGCAACACACGCTCGTAGAATGTGGCTGACAGGTCGAGAAGATTGCAAGAAATCTCTAGAGCAAGGCACTAAGTAAGCAAAGGAGCATCTCTTGTCGCGTAGACAAGATCTAAAAAATAAAAGTCGAATGCCGAAACCTTATAAAGAAAATTATAATTTTTTTATAGTAATCCATAGGTTCGAAAGATTAGTGCACAGGTGGTAAATAGAGTATGAAATCTTCGTGAAACCGTCATAATCTATACGTAATCCGTGAAATTATAGAAATTTTTTCAACTACATAATCCGTGTAAGCATGAAATATTTAGTATAGAAAGCCGTCAAAAATGAAATAATTTATTTTTTTTTTTAACTTTTTGAAATTTTCAGCTTGACGAATTCATAATTACAGCAATTTTGCAAGAAAAAATGGAAGTGAACACCAAACCAACAACGAGCGGATGTATTGAAAAAGATTCATGTGGCTTAATTGCCATTGCAACGCCCGCAAATCCTTTAAACACAGCTCTAGCCGTTCCTAATCCTACGCAAAGTGTTGCGGCATGTTGCCGAGTATCGGGACACAAATGCGGCACTTGACCTTTATCATTTTTTTTTTATTTTTTCAATTTTAGATTTTGGATTTATATGTGGTTTTTGTGCAACAGTCAACAGCTGAAGCGTAATATTCGTAAAGCGGAAAAAGCGATTAAGCGGAGAGGTGCGAAGGAAGAGCATTGAAAAGTGAATGGCAAGCAACAGCTGGCAAGTCAATATAAAAAAAAAAAACACAAAAAGGCATATAAAATCAGAGGTGTCTTGCTGCGTTGCAGGTTGCATGCGCTTGTTTGGTGGCATACACGGCAAGTAACAAACACAACTGTACCGCCACATGGCATCCTGGCAGCATATACAATCGCGCTTGGCCGCTAGAACAACAACACTCGGCAGCAAGGATCAACAGGTGGGTGCCATGACAAGAAGGAGCCGGGTAAAAGCGTGCAGTGCGGCGCATTGTGAGAGCAAAAAACAAACGGCGAACGCAGAAAATATTTACGTTGACTTTTTTTGCGTGTGGCCTTTTTAGTAAACAACTCTATTTAAAAAGCGCACATACAATGGATGGAAAATATAAAAACCCATAAATTATTGAATATAAGAAAGACTAGGCTTTGTTTTAGGATTATGGCAATTGAATTTCATGAATGGTGGCATGGCTGCAGATTTCTTCAAAACACAGGACCTCACGCCGGTATTGTTTATATATTTTGCAAATCACGCTCTTGACAAGCATGCTATTCTTTACTAAAGTCAAATAAGTATCATACACAACTCAATCGTGTTCAGAAATTACAAAATTTTTTCGCAAAAAGAAAAAAAAAATGTTTAACTAAAAGTGGCCACCGGCAAATGAGCTGCAGTAAAAAAAAAAATGTTTTTTGCCAAATTTGTCTTTTTAAGGACCACCTCGGTTTCAGTAACTGTTTTATGGATTTTTTTTGTTTGTTCTTATTATAAATTCTGTCGAACTCGTATTCCAAAGCCTCATGGGATCAGTTGTTTACTACTTTCACAATAATGTCATGCCTTTTGTGTTCCACATATAAATCAATAGTTAACAATGCTAGTTAAAATAGAGTTGTATAAATATTTTGTTCCCAAAATATGTCAACCGGGAATGGCGCTTATTTGTTTTAGTTGAGTCTCTAGGATAGGTTGGTATGAGAACTCAACAATGGCAATGAATCAAATTTTAGTCGAAAGACGATTTCACTGGTGAAAACAAGGATAACTAAGGTAATTTTGACACTGTTTTGAAAAAAAAGTACAGTAATCCCAACAAAAGCACCCAGTACACCACCCAGTACATGTGACAAAATTGGCTGAAATACATTCTTCATGAAAAAATTCAGTCAAAACGATATATACAACTTTTAAGGAGGATTCTAGTCTAGAAATTTAAAAAATCGAAATTTGTTTTTTACATTTTCAAAGTTTAACTATTCAAGAATATGTGTACAAGAGGATTTTTCAAAATTCAAATTATTTTCGGAGATATAGGCATTTTTCTGACCCGCCATCCAAACTGGTTCGGCCGAAACTAATCGAACAAAAGACATTAGGGAAACTTTAAACGCGTTTTGCTCAAAACTGACTTTTTCGGAACGATAACCACGATTTCTCAGGTTCTACTGTATCGATTTACTTGAAATTTTTATAGAGTCTTCTTTATAGGCTTGTCTATGGTTGGAACTAGCCCCAAATTTTTATTTTTATTACTTTTCAAAAATTCGAAATAGTCAGAAAAAGTGATCCAAAAAAATTTTTTTTTTCAGGCAGTCGCCATTTTGACAAAAAAAAATTTTCCCACTTTTCCGTAGTTTCGGCCATTGCGACATTATTCTAGATTAATACTCTTTTTTTCTTTTTGGCTTCAGATAACTAGTAGGGTTGAAATCATGGGTATGGTCACGTGGAAATTTTTAGAGACCCCCCACTTCGTCAGCTCATAATTTTTGAAATCTTTTACTTTTTTTACTTTTTAATTTTTTTCTCTACTCTTATAAAATTAACAAATAATTAATAAAAAAATGGATAGTAAAAATATTAATTGCCTTTTTTTTACGACACTTTAAAAATTACCTGAAATTCATGCGTCTAGACTAGAATACCCCCTTAAGTGTCGGCTCTGGAATTATAAAAAATACTATTATAATAATAATAAACAATTATAAAAAATACTATTATAATAATAATAAACATTTTTTTGCAAGAGAACTTAAGCCATGGGCTGTCTTTAAAAGAAGATAAAAATTGTAATTGCAATCAAAACCCAAAATATTACAAGTAAAAGAGCAATTTAAAACATTACAACACTTGAAAGATTTCAAAGCTGAGCATGGAAGAAGCAATGTTTTGAAAGAAAGCATAGTGATTCGATATGAACAATTTTTGCGAAGATTGTATATAATACATATAGTGTATGCTAAATTTTCTTACGACATCTCATCAGTCGTTGTTATTTGTTCATAAAATCACTTGATCGCGATTCTTCAGAGTATGGCAGCTCTATGTTTTAGTTACCCGATATCGACGGTTACGAGAAATGAGCAACTTGTTTGAGTGAAAAGAATATGGTCAAAATTTCAGTTCGATATCTCAAAACCTGAAGGAATACATAATTCGCGTATATACAAATGAATCATGCTTATCATTTATATATTGTATACTGGGTTGTTCACTAAGTAATCTCGTTTGATGACAACAGCTGATCTTACGATTTTTGCGCAGCCAACTTCACACTTAACCTTTACATATTTTAACAGCTGATATGTGAGGCTTCTTTGTAAAAAAATGTTCTTCAATTTTTTGGAATAATTTTGGTTTGGTGTTATATCGAAGATGGAAGATCGAAAACAGCATTTTCGCCATATTTTATCATCAAAAGGGTAAAAATGCAGTTCAAGTAAGGCGAATTATGTGACGATGTGTTCGGAGAAGATGTGCTGACCGAATCTCCGTACCAAAATTGGTAAAACTTTGTTCGGGCAATTTCGATCTCGAGGATGCACCATGTGCTGGAAGGCTTCTTGAAACCAATGTGGATAAAATAAAGTATTTGGTCAATGCAAATCGTCAAGTAACAACTCGGGAGTTTGCTGAATGATTAAATTTGTTTAACGCGACCGTTCACAAGTATTTAGGCTAATTTTCAAAGCTTGGCATATGGGTTCCTCATGCTTTTACAGAACGAAATTTACTTCGTCGCATAAACGACTGCGATTTGCTTGTCAAAAATTAAAGAACTTATCAATTTTTGAAGGATATTGTTACTGGCGACGAAAAGTGGGTGGTTTACAAGAATATAAAGCGCAAAGATCACGGTCTAAAAAGTATGAACTAGCTCAAGCGACTCCGTAGGAGGATTGTCATCAAAAAAGGGTTATGTAGTCTGTTTGGTGGAATTTCAAAGGCATCGTTTATTTTAAGCTTTTGCTCGACAATACCACAATTAATTCTAATGTGTATTGTGATCAGCTAGACAAATTGAGTGATGCACTCAAACAGAAGAGGCCAGAATTGATCAATAGAAGAGGTGTAGTGTTCCACCAGGATAATGAAAGACTTCATACAAGTTTGATGACATGGCAAAAACTTTTTTTTTGAATAGAATAGGATGACCACTCCCACCATATTATTCAGACTTGGAACCTTCGGTCTAGTAGTGGTTTCAGTTTCTGCAAATTTTTTTTGGCTGAGAGAAGCAGCTTTTTGCTTACAAGTATCAAACATTTTATGAGCGGGGATTCAATCTCTTGCGCGAAAGATGACAAAATGTATTAAAACAAAATGCATAAAATATAATTTCATAAAACGTTCTGCACAATAAAAAATCATGTTTAAATTGCACTAAAAAACGAAAGTACTTGGTGAACGACCTAATAAAATATACAAAACTTCACTTCCTGACTTAATGAGTCCCAGTGTCATTGCCTACAGTTTTTTTTTTTTTTTTTTTTTTTTTTTTACATAAGGAGTGAAAGACAATAATCTTAAGAATCATTTTGCTGTTATGGAATTTTTATTTTGTAATTCGATTTCTAAAACATGCAAACTGATATTTCGATCAATATACTTTAGCTTAGTAAATTTCCAAAGGAACTCACACCTTAGTTATGCATCCATAATACCTTTGTAATCGCTGCACCTCGCCCAGCAAAGGAGATTCAGCTAGATTAGGTACTCAACTACACCTACTTAATTGACAAGCCTAAGCAGATTGAAGCTATAGACATGAATGTAGCTTACACTGTCCGTTCCTATTGTCTTTATCTACAAAATCAGCGTACTAAGCGCAGTGACAACAAGTTTATCTTTTAAGTAGACGAAAATTTCGAGCTGCTTAATATTAGTTGCATTATGCCAGCGAAAGATTCTCCTACAAGGATTCATCTTAAGAGATTAGGCGTACATTGGCAAGGGGTGCAAAGCGGATTTTCAGCAAGACAAACGTGCAACCAAACGGATAAGCTAGCATAGTTACAGGCAAAGCTTGGACTAAAGTAATTACGACAGTGCTCTGACAAATATTTGGGAAAATGCCCGTGTTATGTGTATTTTGCTAGAATTGACGAAGTAGCGAGACTAAACCTAAAGCAGACAGAGTCATCTAGGTAAGGGAGAAAAGGCCGGTGACTAAATCAAATCGGCGAGTAGCTAGAATATGAGTTAGACAGCGAGTATTGCTTTTAGCACTGCCATATGTTGGAAGGTACCTATGTGTTTGCTTGTATGTTTAGGCATTTTCGAGCCTGGGAAAATTCGCTTGTACGCATGCTTATTAGTTGTGTGGCTAGGCAACGCTGTTTAACAGGTAAATAACTATCACTAACATTACTATTTGCCTAAGAAACGAAATTTGAGTATTTTTAATGCGAAACACACATTTTTCGCTGCGGCAAAGTACATACATACACACATACATACAAATATGAGTAAGGACCTCTGTATCTATGCATGTTTGAATGAGTGTTTGCTATCTGTGTTTAGTACTTTCTAAGCCAAAGGACATACGACCTACCGCATTGATTAAATTGTTACGCCAATAGACCGCTTTGTCGAGGTAAAAGTAGAGTGAAAGAAAATAACAATTTAAGCATGCATTTTCTTTGTTTCCGCTATTTTGTACGCTTGTACTAAGGGAATACTAAAGATTTTACTAAGTAAACAGTCCCACAGCGTGGAAAATTTACGAAAATAAAGACTAGATAGAAATGTAACCTTTCATGGTGAAAGATTTAGTTGTCGCTTTGCTGTAAACCATAAATAAATAATGTCCTTTAGCTTAGCCCGCATAAGTGATAAATCTATGTACAGCATTTATGGCAACGCTTTGCGATGAAGATGTTAACAATGAGCCGTGCAACGTTGCCAATTTTCTACTTCTTTCAGTCAAAGTCGTTAAGTAAGAAGATGCCGTTCATCCTAAAGCACATACAGAAATATGTCAAGGCCATATTTAGGCTACTAGTCGTCCTTGAACTAGCGTCCGTCAACTTATGTTAATTGCGTATCTGGAAACATTTTCATTAACAACCAAACAAATGCATTAGCTATGGTTATATTACCCAAAAAACGCTACACATATGAGTATATATAAATATGTTTATTTTTATGGTTCATACCTTTATTATGTCTGTGAGTGGTAAATGATAGTTGGCACCAACGCCGATATCGTCACGCTTATTGACATCCTGTTGACATTCGTCGCAACTTTATTGATCGTCGTGGGAAGCCAGGGGCTACCTTAAATGAGCATGTACTTGAGAGAAGATTTTTTACATATGTATGTACATATATGAGAAAATTATACTAAATTCTTAGAAAAGAAGTGTTATATTTATATATATTTGTATTGTTGTTGTGTATGAGTTACTTAAGCTTAATGGCTCATTCTTTGAACTTTCTTTTCTTGGAAGGACGATAAATTTTCTATTTCTATACAATTCAAGGCAAACATTCTCTGTAGAACCTGAGATTTTCGAACAGGTAGGAACTAGAAATACCATTATTTTAATTGTCAACGCTTAAATTTGTAACAACCAGAAAGAAACGTCAGCGATCCTATAAAATATACACAATAATCTTGCTAAGAGCAAAAAATAGTAAGACTTTGTGCATAATTTTAAAATTCTTAATTTATTCTTCAAAATCTATGTCGTCCCCCTCAAATTAATCTTCGTTGACCCATTACACTTGCACCAACGGTTATTCCAATCCTCGAAATAATTGTTAAAGTCAGTTTCCGGAATAGCCTTCTATGCGCGTAGAGATTCACATTTAATGTCTTCAATTAAATCAAAAGGGTTTCCCCGGAGCGGTTGCTTAAGTTTGCCGAATAGCCAGTACTTACACGGAGCTATGTAAATCAGTCGAATACGGTGGTTGCGGCACGACATTGATTGAAAACTTGGAGTAAAAATCACAAAGAATCAACGTAGTAAGCGACGGAGCATTATCCTGATGCAAAAACCAAGACTTGTCGGGTTTCCGGGTTGTAAGCGTAGATCCAAGATTCATCTCAATAAAACCGTTCATGACATCCTGATAGTCGGAAAGTATTGTTTCACAGACGTTACCGATTCCGGAACCGATCGTGCTTTCACTTTTCCAAGGCCTAAATGATCTTTCAACATAATTTTCACTGATCCTTCCGTTATTCCAACGATGCCAGAAAGATCTCTGACTTCCAATCATCGATTCTCAAGCACCAATTCCTTTATTTTGTTGACCATCCAAAACCAGATGTAGTCAAGATCAACTTCTTCCGATCCGGACCATATAAAATGTGTTGTTATATACCCATACAGCTCTCCTTTGACATTAACATTGTCAGCAGCTTCATTTCGTAAGAAGTACGGACCAAAAACCACACCAAACTGTCATTTTAGGTGAATGTAATGGTTGTTCATAAATAATTTGTGGATAATCAAATTTTTTAAGAATATTTTTAGGATATTATTCTAAAAATAAAATATTATTCTAAAAAATGCAAAAAATAGTATGGGCTTGGCTATTTCTTTATGACGGGAAATGTTTGTCTGGCGATTTTTATATCCACATATGTACATATTATATATCGACTAGAATGAAAAAGTTTATTATTATAGTGATTAGACTCTATCAGTGTGACCGTACGAAGCATAATCTAGTGCTAGCTAATCTATGATTCTGAAATATTGGCTTACTCCTGTAAAGTCTCATTTCAAGAAAAGGAACCTGAGTCCTTTTACTTTTTGTACTAATTTTTTTTTAAACAGTCAGACAAAAAATATATAAAAATTGTCATATGAACGTCATTGTGAAAGATAACTTGTACGAGCCGTTTAATATAAGACTTAAATGTAGAGCAAGCATAGCGATATAGAAGCGAAGCCGAATCTATGAGTTATATACACCCTGAATATCTTAATTAATAACTATACCATGATGTGATAGCATTACCCAAATATTGGATTAAAAAAATTAATCGCAATTATTATTTTTTTAATTAATTAAATTCAAAAAAATTTAATTTAAAATACCGAAATAAAAAAAAAATCCGGAATACGGGGCTAAATAAAAAAAAATATAATTTTTTTAATTAAATAGCTTTAAATAATTAAAAATTTTTGACTAATTAGTTTTAACTAAAAATAATTTTAGTTTCTTAATTATATTTTTTAAATTCCAATTCTGTTAAAAATTAATTAATTAAAAATAAAAATAATTTGAATTAATTAAAATTAATTAATTAAAGCTAATTTATTTTTTTGAATCCCAACAATTTTTTAATTAATTAAATTCAATTCTGTAGTTAATTGATTTAAATTTAAATTTACATATAACTAAAAATTAATTTAATTTTTTTTATTTAATTAATTCTTATTTTTTTGTAATCCCCAAAAATAGAAAATTTCAAGGAATTTTAGGTTTTTTTGCTATTTTTAAGCTTAAAAGCATATATTTTCATACATTTTCATAAGAATCAGTATAAATCAAAACCTCCTTTAGTATCTCAACATTCCCACACTTTTCGACTCGCTATTATCTCAAAAACCTTGAAATATTTCTAAAAACCTAATGCCACCTTTTAACAACACCCCCACTGGGTTCCACAAATGTATGCCGGTTGTTAGGCTTAATTTGGCGTAAAAATTTGCACTTCCGAAAAATTGCAATTGTTTCTAACGAAAGGCGGAAGGACAACCCGCTTTGCGCTTCCTATTCAAGAAGGACATGCAGCATACTTCAAAGGTGAATCATGCACAAAGGAATTCTCTGTTAATAAGTAAAGCAATAACATCCAATACCTCTCTGCTATAATTGTACGAGATTCCTTTATGATAAAATTATTTTAAATGTACAAAGAATTTAGGCTGCGCTGACCCGGTGAGTAACTTCACATATATGTACATAAGTATGTATAAATCTAGATATGTATTTATTTGTATGTTTGCCGCATTGTTTTGTCATTAATTTTGTAATGCGATTAATAAGGGGCACACACATTTTTCGCATGTTTTTTTTCTTGCTGCTACCATTATATAATACTGATAATAGGCAATTGACACTGCAAGATAACACAAATGATATTGTAAATGCTCCTTTCCTCTCCTTGTTTGTGTGTGCTTTATTGTTGCATTAGCAATGCTGCCTTCACTGTAACGAGCCGTCGATATTTTGTTTGCAATATAAACAAATGATACCGGAAATGTATGGACTAGGCCACTAAAAGTGCGCCTGCTGAGTGCATAGTTGTTGTTATTGCTACTTGTTATCGGATGGTATAAAATGCTTCAATTAGTACGGCTGTGAAATATTGTGGCTAATTTTCGTTATACATATGTATGTAGATATAATTAGTATTTTAGAGAATTCTACATTTGGAGAAATTTAATTCGAACGCAGGAATTGCATATTCATGTGTATATATCAAGTTTGCAAATAATGCAAAACAAATAATTGAATTAACATTAATTTCATATATTAATTTTTTTTAAATCCGTAATCCAAATATAGAATAGAAAAAAAATATCCGAAAAATCGGTTTAAAAAAATTTATTACTAATTACGGTATTCAAGTAAAAGAAAAAATATATTTTAAATTGATTAGTTAAAATATTTTTTAATAAATTAATTTTAGTTTTTTTAGTAATCCAAATACCGGGGAGGAAAAACTCACAACACCTAATTAAAAAAAAAAAATTATTCAAAATATGGGAATTAAAATTAAAAAAGAAAATAATTTTTAATTAATTAATCTTAAATTTTTGATTTATTAATCGTAATGAAAAAATAGTTATAGTCTTTGATTACTTATTATTTTTTAATTCAAAAGCAGTTTTAATTAAAAATTATTTCTTAATTTTTAAAATTCCAATTCAATTAAAAATTAATTAATTAAAAAAAAAATATTTTCAATTACTGATTAATTAATTAAAATTAATTGATTTTTTATTTTTTAATCCCAAATACCGAATTTAAAAATTTAATTCAAAAATTTTTTCAATAATTAATTTCAATTTATTAAATAATTTATTTTAATTTAAAATTTCAATGTTTCGACTAATTGATTTCAACTAAAAACTAATTTAAATTTTTTAATAAATTTATTTTTAATCCTTTATATAATCCAAATACCGGATTAAAGTAAAATTAATCACAAATATGGCATTAAAATTAAAAAATTATTTTTTTTTTGAATAATTTAAAATTTTTGATTAATTTATTTTAACTAAAAAAATAGTTTTAATTAAAAAGTTTTTTTTTAATTCCAAATCAAATAAAAATTAGTTTTTTTTAAATAGTTACAATTAATTAAAATTAATTGATTTTTAATTTTTAATCCGACATAAGGATTAAAAAATTGTCCCCAATTATTTTTTAACTATCTATTTTAATTTTTTTCTTAATTAATTTTTATTCAAAGTTAATTTAATATTTTTAAGTAATTTATTTTAACTAAAAAGTAATTTAAATTATTTTTTAAATTAATTTTTAGAAAATACTTTGATCCAAAATACATATTTAAAATAAAATTGATCAAAAATACGAGATTAAAGTAAAAAGAATTTATTAATTAGTTTCAATTATTTTTTAATTAAGTAATTTTAATTAAATTCAGTTTTATTTCCATTTTTTAATCCCTATTCAATGAAAAATAATAATTGATTTGAAAAATTTAATTATTTAAAAAATTTTTAAAAATTAACTCCAATCCCAGATATAAAAAATTTAACCCATTCATATAATTAAGAACAAAAAAAAATTATTATTTTAAAATTAAAATTTATCTGCGTTTACGTTCTTTGTGTTCTACTATTTTAAACTAAAATTTGCACGAAACCATCATCTTCAATGTTCTATAGCACTGATGGCAAACTTACACACTCAAATTAAAAAATATAATCGTCAATTTTTAATCTCACATATCTTAGAAAACTACTTTTTAAATTTTTAAATCATGATGTTGGAAATAAAACTAAAAATTAATTTTGTAAATTATAATCCAATAAAGAAGAAGAAGAATCCAAAATTTTTGAATTACAAAATTTGTGGGGCTGATCTATAAAAGTAAGCAAAAAAAATCTAATTCCAAATTCGCACATATTTGCTGTACCGCCTTACAGTATGCTAAACTTTTACTAACGATTTGGTAGCATTTAAAATTCTTAAAATAGCTCACTATCTTCCGCGATTCGCAACCACAATGGAAACAGCAAATCCGATAACACAGAGACATATTTCAATTTATTGCATATTTACACCAGTAGATGGCGCTGTGATGCATGTTCTGCTACATGTAGTCAATGTTTCCGTCAAATCAGAAATTATTAAAGGTTTTCCAATTTATATTAAATTAATTAATTAAATTAATAATTTAAATTACTAAAAAAAATAAATTTTTTAAGAAACAAGAAATACTCATAAAAATAGTACTAACAAAAAAATATACAAAAAAGACATTAATCAAAATTATAATTATATAATGAAATTCAACAATATATTTATATTTATTATATAAAAGATTTCGCTTCAAATTTTTATTTAACTTTCAATCTATTAATTATTAAATTAATTTCAATTTATAAATTTAATGAACAGCTGTAAATCTTTTATTAATAAATTAAAAAATTCTGTCTTCGTGAAGAAGTTTTTTATTTCCATAAATGCAACCCTGTGTTAGTCACACTTTGCTTTCATACAATTCGCCGTCAAATTGGAAACCAAACAATTCAGTGAAATTTGAAAAGTCGTCGCGAGTGGTTGTTTTCCTCAGCAAATAAACGTGTTACAACAAGTATTTTGAAACGGAAAAAACGTCTAAAGGTAAGAGAAACGTGTAAAAACCTATTGGGAACCGACTACATACACATATACACACCTCCCGACCGCGTCCCGCAGCCGGATATCTGTTTGTTTGCGAGTGTGTGTGCACTTTGTGTAGAGAAGACGCTTAGGAAAGGAGACGGTAAAAAGTAAATAAATGGATTTTTTCCAATTCCAACTGGTAATGAGCGTATTCGTGCCTTTCTTATTAATATATATTTATTTTTAACTGCTGCCATCAACGTGTTTTTACTTCTGAAATGATTTAATAATGTAATTTCAAATGGGCCGCATGACCGGCGGCTGGATGTGAATAGCAAAGAGTTGAGTACAAGTGTGTTTGTGTTTGTTTGTAAGTGCTGGCAAGTGTATGTACATATGTATGCATATAAATGGTGGGGGAACCGGCGATTATTGGTAGCGGTATATGAGGTGTGTTTTTGATTACGAAGCTCGCGTCAGCGTCGTTGACATCAATTAATTGCCAAAGTAGCCGAGGCAGAACAACAACAATATTGTGTGAGAAAAAATAATAATAAACGAAGTCAACGGCCAAAAATAAAGCAATTAATCGTTGTTGAATATTTTTGTTTTAATTTTCTGCTTATAAGTATTAGCGTATAATTGTTTTTTATGCACTCTTGTGTCTTTTGTAGAATTAACGTGCGGCTAATATAATAAATACAGAGGTGTACAGTAGTACACAAATTTGGAGGGAAGAGGAAGCCTTGCACATTTTTTGGGAATTTTCCATCAACAACGCAGCTGCGTCAATTCGTATATACGCTACACTGCTGACTTCACTTGGACTTGTACAGTTCATACATTTGTACTACCTACTTTGTGCTTGTTGTGGGAAAATCGAAAATGGTGCTGACGAACTTTGAGTGCTGGGCACATGGTGGCGGCGCAGTCATTGGTAATGGTGAATTGCCGGTCAATTCTCGGCACTTGGACATGTTTAATCCACGTGTGGTGCAGCAGCGCTTGAACCCCGCCGACACAGGCACTTCGCCTGTATCACACATTTCCTCCAATGGTTATTATGGATTCTCCTATGTGAATGCAGCCCATGAACTGGGCGACAACTACCAGCACAACGGCGTTACACACGACGCCAATACTACGAATATTAATAATAACAACAACAATAACACATGTGTGCCAAATGCAAATGATGTCAATGGCATGCTGCCGATGATGCACACGGGCATGGATGTTGGCGTTGCAACCGCTGGCGCAGCTGCTGCATTTGGCAGTGATCTAGTTGCCACACAGCGCCGCAAGAAGCGCTACTTTGTGAGCGACGATGATTACGCCAACTGTGCATTGCTCAACGGTTGCGACAGCGGCGTTGGTATACGCGACGTCGCAGTTGCCGGTTTGGATGGTTGCGCGCCCAAGCGCTGCCGCTACGACGATGACTATGCTGCCGCGCAGTATTGTAATGGTAATTTCATTCAACTTATTCTTTTTCTTTTGTTTATTTATGACTTTTTTTTTGTTTGATTTTGTTTTTATTTTGTATTTTGCTTGCTACGTATTGTTGTTGTTACTCTTATTGGATTTTTTATTGTTTGCTTTCCATGGCTTGTGTTTACATTTGCTTTCATTTTGCTGTACGTGTTTATTGCAACGGCTAGTTGTTTTTGTATTCCTTTTGTTTTTGTTATTGTGGGAGAACTTGAAGAAATGTTTATTTTCTGCGTTAATTTAGAGGTCAAGTGAGTGAACTATAAACATACACATCTATGTACATATGTATTTATGTATGTTTGTATGTATAAACGTAGTTTTTTTGCTATGAATTTCGTTAAAGTTGCACTTAACTTAAATAAATTACATTTTCACACGTTTGAATGTCAATTTTATTAATAATTTTTTTTTGTCAGTCCGGGTCAAATTTGATCAGATGCTAAGATTTGCATTTTAGTTTGAAAATTTTTAACAAAATCGAAATCAGTGTGACTTTTTATTTAGTTAATAGTTTTTTTTTTGTCAGTCCGGGTCAAATTTGATCAGATGTTAAGATTTCCGATTTAGTTTGAAAAAAAAGAATTGAAATCAGTGTGCGCGTATATTACTTTTTTTTTGAGAAAAAATATTTTTATTTTTTTATACTAAGTTTTCTACTTTTTCTTTTAAACACGCTGCCATAATTTATACACTTACACATGCACTTTTATAATTATATACATATTTAATTTATACACTTTTTCTTCAGCAAAATTTCTTGCCTATTCAATGTTTCTCTTATCTATTTACATTTTCTATATTTGTGTTGTGGAAAATTACTAGCATTACATTTAATATAATCCACGTTGTAGGTGCTTTATGTTACAACGGCATATTGCCTAATGGTTTGCTAGCCGCTAGTCTAGCAAGGCCGAAACAAAGTATACACCAACAACGTTTCTTAAATGATTAGGCAACAAATAACCCAACAAGCAATAAGAATGTGGTCTACGCACAACTGATTTCAATTTTGTTAAAAATTTTCAAACTAAAACACAAATTTTAACATCTGATCAAATTTAAACCGGATTGATTAAAAAAATCTACAACTCAAACAACAAAAACTATTAATAAAACAAAAAAAATCACATAAGCTCTCACACTGATTTAAATTTTTTTGAACCTTTTCAAACTAAAACACAAGTCTCAACATCTGATCAAATTTGACCCGGACTAACAAAAACTATTAATAAAATAAAAAATTCGCATAAGCTCTCACATTGATTTCAATTTTGTTAAATATTTTCAAACTAAAGAACAAGTCTCAACATCTGATCAAATTTGACCCGTACTAACAAAAACTATTAACAAAATAAAAAAATCGCACAAGCATTCACACTGATTTCAAATTAAAAAAAAATTTAAAAGTAAAACGCAATGATCAAAATTGACCCGGACTAATAAAAAAATATATTTCACATAATTATATGTATGTATGTATGTTCATACGAAACTTAGTTTAAAATAAATGTATAAATATATTACACTAAGATTTCTCACACTCTTCTGGTTTTGGTTTTGTTTCTAAGTACAATCATGAAATTTCGCTTAAAAATTAAAAATAGCTTTAAATGGTATATTTCCATTCAAACGTATGTATGTACATATATACATATGTATTTATGTATGTATGCATGTACGTGTTATTTCACACACCTTATACATATATTATATTTAAAAATTTAATGACTCGTTCAAACGTTTATGCATGGCTGGGAATTAGTATTGTGTCAGCACCTAACATACATACATACATATGTATGTACGTATAAACATATGTGCATATGTAGGAACAACTATAAGTTGATGACTTTGATGAGCCCCCCTCAAAAAGCATTTAATAGAAATTTTTGCCGCGTGTTTTTTTTTTTATTTATGTACTTGTGCGCACATGGTTGATAATACAAAAACAATTTTCAAGTAGATAGCGGAGGCCCGACACATAATTTTATTTAAAAAAAGATAAGATAGCTTCATTTGTTAGTGTAAATTAAAACTATTTTTTATTAGTACGAGTAGAAGTGGGGATTGTCTGTTTATAAGTTAATTTAAAACAAATAACTTCAGTATATTTTTTTATTGCAAAAGATTTTTATATCACAATAGGAAAAAATTTTTTAGTAAGACTAATTGATTATTGCACGATATTGATTTATTTATTACACCACAAAGGTGAATATATGTAGAGTAAAGGAAGTATATCATAGTATCTAAGTCCACATGTATGTATATAAAACAACAAAACCGTTAATTACGGCTGCACCCAAGATAAATACCTTTCACATATGGATTTCTTCTAGTATAAAAGGATAAAAAGATCATTATCTTGATTTGATCTATCAGTTTGTATGGCAGCTGCATATATGCTATAGTAGTTCGATCTATACAATTTCTTGGAATATTATACCATTGTATTGGGCAACATTCCATGCCAAATTTCGAGAGGATATCTCATCCAATAAATAAAGTTTTTCATACGAGAACTGGATTTAAATAGATCAGTTTGTATGGCAGCTATATGTTATAATGATCCAATCTGAACCATTTTTTCGGATATTTTACCGTTGCATACGACAATTATCCTTGCCGTTCCCACGACAGTCGGATCTACGTAACCGGAACGGACCCGGATTTTTATCCGGTCAAGGACTGTCAACTCGGCAGAATTCTGCCGCTACAACAACAACAACAACAATTATCCTTGCCAAATTTTGTAAAGATATGTCATCAAATAAAATGCTATAGTGGTCCGATATCGAAATATTCTCAAAAACAGTCATTAGTTCGCGTATATACAAGCGGACGGACATGTTTAAATCAACTTAGTGCGCCACGCTGATAGTTTATAGGTTCTTCGATGTTTCTTATTAGGTGTTACAAACATCATGACAAACTTAATATTAATTAATTTAAATTACCCTGTTTAGGGTATAAATATCTATAAATTTTACATATAAACACATGTTTATACACTTTCCATAATAATTTAAATATTTTTTGTATTAATAAAAATATTTGCATTAAGCTTTCATACATACATATGTACATGCAAATAAGTACATATGCCAAGCCACCTTGTCATAATAATGCTAAGTGCCACCTCCACCCCCAACACACCTGTCGCGCTATTGATTGTTAGTCACAATGCAAAATAGCTTGACAAATGCAAATACAAATAAAAAAACTGTTTCGCCCCAACTGTCATGTTCTGCTAAACATTGACGTTTGATTAATTCTGCAGTTTATCTAAATTGCACTGCACTTTTTGCTTTTATATACAGACAAGCATATATAGAAATGTGCCATTATAATAAATGTATACATATCGACACACAATTGCTCACTAATTAATTAAAAATGCGCCGCACATTCTTAATGCGACCGGTATCTGCAGAGCAGCAGCGTCGGCATCGCGTGCAAAAAAGTTGATAATTTTTTATCGACAAAGAAAAAAAAGTTGTTCAGCAACTATGTGTATTTTTTGGTTTTGCGTTTACAGCACATTTATTTTTATACATTTGGGTCACGCAGCTTACGGCCGTGTTGGCTGCAGCACAGTGTTGCTGTGAGTCAGCGCTGACTGTGACTGCGCGGCAGCAGCGCACAGACCAAGATAAGGTGTTGTGAATTGTTTTAGTAATATTGTAATTACCTATGCCTGAAATATGGAAAATTTTTCTTAACCTCTGCTCCGCTTTGTTTTTGCTGATTTTTTACCGCTATATATAAATATTTTTGTTTTAAACTATACTGTGGCTTACACGCTTTAAGTGAATGCATGCTTCTTTATACATTGTGTGTTTTATCAACATGTATGTGTATGTTTTTACAGATTTCTTCTCGCTCCCCTCTACACAAATTGGCACACAGTCTTGTCTAATGGATACTGAGGACATACAACAGCAACAGCAACCACAGGTAGATGTCAATAACGGCGCAGCAAATCTCACCAATCAAACCACCAATACAACAAGTAATACACACTATAACACAACACAGCAGCACGATCAGTTGTGGCAACAGCAACAACAACAACAGCAAGTAATTAATGCTTCCAATTATCAGCAACCAAACGAAGCGCAAGCACCTCCAGTAGTTGTATACCAACAACAACATACTTATCAAGGTCACTTGCATCGCGCCAATCGGGATGTTAGTCGTTGCTTATTGTCGCACATGATCTAAATTAGACCAAACATAAACATATCGCTCAGCGCAAATACAATTTAGCGAAATATTAGACTTAAGGCAAAATATAACGAATATACTATACAAGAAATTGCAATGAAAATTCATGAATTTCACTCAATAATTTAATTTTTTTATAACTAATAATGTATTATTTTTGTTTTTAACTTTCAAATTCACAACGAATTAGGTTTTGGTGTATTAATTTATGATTATTGTTAGCTTCTATGCAATATTAAAGCAACTTTGAGTACCTACGCTTAGCATAATTCTATTATAAATTAAAATTTGTATAATTGCTTTTATGTATACGAAATTAGTAATTATATTTTAAGCAACAAGCAACCAAACCACCTCAGATGCAATACTAAAAACACTACTCAAATACCTGGTAATGCAATATATAAATATATACATACTTTTACATACATATGTAAAAATGGTTTTGTAAAATATGTATTTATGTAAATTATTGGATTAGTTTGCAACTACAACTTTTTTGTATGCACGAATGTACTTAAATGAAATTGAAGTGAAATTGCTTGTGAAATTAAACGCAAGGCATACAAATTATTTCATAAAAATGTATGCATGATTACGCTTTGTGCTAAAATAGGAGAATATGCATTATGAACACTTTTGGCACATATTTCTATACACAGCATATTTGACTTGTAAGCTTAAGTTTTTTGAACGCTAGTGTATGTATGTATGTATTATATATGCCATTGAGATAAGCCGTGGCAAACATTTTGAAAACTGGTGAAAATTTTTGAAAAAATGTGACAAATTATACAGAACGGCATAAAAACATGTGACATAATGCTTATAAACGTTTACTCAAATATACTAAATATATGTTAGCTCATGATTTGAGCATTAAAAATATATATTACTATTTTTTACAGTACTAAAAATTACCAAATCTTAGCCAAATAAAATGTTTAGCAGCGATACCATGTAAATTTAAACGTATTAATTACAACAATTATGAAATTGCAAATAAAGCACAAAAGTGAAAATCATTTATACTTTGTAATTTAAATATGCTAACTTTAGACAATCTATTATTATATATATAATTTTTGTTTTTGAACAAGCGCTCCAAAAATTACATAATTGAGACACTGTTATTCTAAATGTTTGGCGACTAGAAATGACTAACATAACGATTGGTTCACGTATATTAGCAATGACTTGTTAAAACTTTAGGTTGCACGCAGAGTGGACGCTCAAAGCCGAGCCGAGCGTAAAAGTGCGTATTGCTTTCGGCGTCCACTTTGCGGCCACCCTTGGAAACCGCTTTTGTTGATAATTTACATATGTACATACAAGCCTTCAAACAAGCAACACAATTTCCTTGCGTTTGTGTGCCAATTTATTCAAGTGAACCGCAAATATTATTTATATTAACGCAAGCAATGCAACAATTTTTTATATAAATCCTTTGAAGGAGTTCATTTTTTTATGCCAGTAATTAATTTTGTATTTCTGAAAAAATATAACCTCATTTTCGTATTGGCTAAACTTTTGCTCATACTCATGCTGTTGTTGTTTTGTTGTCATGCTGTTCATACATGTGCATAAAATGAACCACAAAAAGTCAGTCCAAATTCTACACATTTACAAATACATATGCGTCACTATGTCCGTTATTTCCCAATTTGATTGCTTTTGTTTTGCAATCATCAACTGAAGTTAAGTATATTTTGCCTAGCCAATGTAAACAAGATATTAACAATATAAACTGTACCCAAATCATTTATTTTTTTGTTTTGATATTTTGTATCAAGCAAGTAAATCTACAACTTTGAAAAATTTGTATTTTAATACAAAATTTTGATAAAAACATTCCTTTACAATTTATACACAGTTAAACTCATATGTATGTATGTACATCAATGGACATGAGCATTCATGCAATTGATTTATACATGTTCCACATACGACATGGTGTACCATATGAACACAGTACAATTGATGCATAACGTTAACTGCGTATTACTATTAAAGTAAGGCTGTTATGAAAAAAATTATTAAAGTCCTTTTTTGTAGAGCACAAATTTTTGTATTATAATATCAGTACTTCAAAGTTGTAGATTTATTTATTGTGAAGGTTAATCAAATTTATTGCAAAATTTCAAAAATTCCATATAAAATATTTGGGAGACTCAAAATTATGGTCTAAATTGAAAAATTAAACTGCAAAAAATTTAAACTTCAGCGTGCAAATGCAAGAAAGAATCAACTTAGGATATAATGGCTAATCTACTTAATATTCAAAAATATACAAACTTGGATGGACGCATTCAAATATTTCCTTACTTCAAGTCATTCACTCACTCTCTTCTTACTTTCTTACAGCAAAAAAATGCCAACAAGCCATAAATTATGGCATTAATTTAAACGTATATAACAACAATAATAACAATAATTTAATTAACAAATATAACAACAAACTCTTGTACAATAACCAACACCGTTTGGGTGGCGAGAAGAGAGGAAGTGTTGATAAAAGTTGTGAAAACAGCAGTACGGAAGACATGCTACACGATCGTGTTGTCGGTGTTAAAGCGAACAATACATATTTAAGGCAGCAAGCAAAGTTTCCTGCATTTGCTGCTGATTGCATGGGTGGTAAAAGTGCTGCAGCAGCTGGAAGCAGCAACGAGGATAATTCCGTCTTAGCTGCGTTGTACAACAAAACACATGGCGGAGCATTTTATCACTTTACAGTAAGCAACAACGACAATCAACCGTTTGTTGAGGATATTTGAGCGAATTGTTGTAGTATGAGAAGCGACGCGTTAACGAACCCAAATAGCTCCTTATAGCCAAATCAAAAAAAAATAAATAAATAAAACTAAAAGCGAATGTTTGCTTATGCATGTGTCTAATATAAGTACCAAAAGTAACGATTTTCTGTATCAGTGAGAAATACAAATTATAGCACGAATTTAACAGTTTCTAAAAATATGCATTAAGTTTGAGTTCAAAAGTGAGCCCACGGCTACAGCGCAATGAAATAACAAAGGTATATATTAAGAATTAAACTTGACATTATGTGAGAGCGTGTGAATGGGCGCCTTGGAAACGAATCGGTGATAAGAAATAAAATTGTGCACAAATAAAAGTTAAGAGAGGCGAGTTTTTGTTTGCAAAGCGCACTGAGGTATGCCAATTGAAGGTTTATGTTTAAGAAAAAAATGCAAAAACTTGCAGCAAATGCAAAGAAATATTTAAATAATAATGTATTAAATCAAAATATTTGTAAATCGAATTGTATTTGAATATATTAACCACCTAAATATGTATATGCGCATGTCTATACTCGCAGGAAACCATATCACGAAGTAAAAACCGAAAAAATCACTAACTTTTGAAACTATTATATCAAAATAAAAATAAAATAAATAATATACATAACGACGTTTACCCTATTTACATTGAAGCATGCTACTTGTCGTTAGTATTAACAATCAAACGTTTAGTAATATACTAATAGTTGCATTTTAAGTTAACTTAACTTTATAAGCTAATTGAAATTGTATGAAAAAGGAACTTATTTAAATTGATTGTGGATTAGCAAGCTATGGAATTGAAGAATTTGTCTAAATTGTATTAAATACCGAGCTTTATTTATTCTAAAGCCTCTATATGTCAATGTGTTAACTTTGCATTAGTTATATTTCTTCTACAACTACAGATGCAACAGAGCACTGGTGACAGCCTGTCGAATTTCTATATATTTTATGCATTACATTTTGTTAAATATGTATGTATGTATAATATAAAAGAAATATTAATATATTTTCACTTACCTTAATTCCCAACAACATTTAGACTGCCGACGCTGCAATTAAAGAGCAAAAATCTATTATACCCAATGCTTTTGAATTTTATTTATATAAATGTATATACCTGCAAGCAATCATGTAGAGGACAACTCCTGCGCTGAACTGTGGTTCCTGTAAAAAAATACACAAAACACCAAGGTCGAAGCAGCTACTTCATTTAATTATGAAACATAAGACATACACTGACTAGTTTCATCGTAAATCACTATAACTATGCATTTTTAAACACAATTTTCTTAAATTAAACTTATTTTACTGCTATCGACGCGGACATTTACGCGGAACTGTTACAAAATCCGCGGAAATTCCAGGCGCAGAGTTGCTTTTATGCACAAAATACATTAATGATGGTATTCTCAATTGGCTGGAAATTCATAGAGTCATGGAAATAAAAGAATATAAATGGCAATATAATATTAATTCTACTTTCATTTCAATGTTACATTAAAATTTCTATAAACTAACTATATATAAATATATGTATGTATCTGTCGTTTAAAATCGCTATCAATTACGACGGAAATGTTTCATAGCACTACGAATTTATTGTGAATGTTGCAAGTGCTCATAAGTTCCTGTCACCGCAAGTGACAAAAACGTACAATGTGGCAAATACACACAACACTTGCAATTACGCCGTTAGATGGCGCTACATCAATTGTAACTTTTCTACAACTACACAAGCAACAAAATGCTGATGTCAGCTTGCCAAAATTTTTGCAAATTAATTTTTACTGAATAATAAATGCTATTTTCTACTTACCACAATTCATAATAACATTTTTAGCGCCTCTGTAGTAATTAAACGCCAATGCCTAGCAAGCATTTGTGCATATTTATGCATTTAACACAGTTTCCACATACACATACATGCTTCTGCATGCCCATACATGAAGCGACTTTTACGCCGCTCTGCATTCACTGTAAAAATACACTAAACACTATGCTAAGGACAATATTTCATTAAATAACGAAACCCAACACTTTTAATAATAACATTTACTAAAAATTACTTAAAAATTTGCACTTTTGCACACAATTTTCATAAGTTTGTCTTATTAGGCCACTACGGACGCGGAAATTTACGCGGAACTGTAAATTGACAGCTTCCAGGCACAGAGTTGCTTTCAAGTGCAAAAACTAAATTCACAAACCGACTGGAAAATGATGGAATAGTGGAACTTAGTGAAAAAGGTTGATTCTTGAATATAGTACTTACATATTTTGCTTTAAAAATTAGTATACAAAGTGTTATTTAATAGAATTGTTAATACAAACTTTTTTAATAAATATTGAGTTCATTTTGCATAATAAGCATGTTTTATGAATAGTAAATACAACCAGAATACTATATTTTACAGTGACATCTGTCGGCAAAAATCAATATCAATTACTACGGAAGCAAATAAAGAGCATAACTTTGTTTGAACAATTCCTGTTCCTATTGTTAAATTGAAAGTACTTTTAAAAAGTTAAATTTAATATTCACTGGTATTTCATAATGCATATCATATTATTTCAAATTTTGTTAAAACTGTCAAAGTGAATGCAACGCTGTCTACTGAAAATATTTGTCGCCATTTTAACTTTACTTTCCAATATTTATTTCCTACGCCTTAAAAAACGAAGCTTATTAAAATTGTGCTCTTTACGAATAATTCTTTAAATTAATAAGTAATAGAATAGAATTCTGCCAGCAATTGTTTATAAAGTCGTGCAGATATGTATACATATAATAAATACTTGCGAATAGTTCAACTTTATTGGAGAAGTGTATCAGTATTTCATTTATACATAGGCCGTCACAACCAGCAAAAATATCAAGGTCAGGGCTTGCATAAAGTTTCTTTGCCACAACTGTAAAGAGGTATATTTTAAATAATACTTTACCATACTAAATTTTTTAAGTTTATATATATTTAACTTTATTGGAGAAATTTATTTCATATAAATAATACGGCAAAATAAGCTAAGATGCCAAGATCTAGGTTTGCCTAAAGTTTCACACACACTATTATAAAGAGGTATGTTTAAATAATACTTTACCATACTCAATAATTAAAGTTTATATTTATTTTATATTTTTTTGAACATGATACTTTAAATATAAACAAATGTATACAATAAGCTGCTTTACTACTTCGGAAGCGCTGTCGCTGGCTGATTTGTGCGACTGATGGCTGCTCGTTGCGTCGTGTTTTATATCCCCAACAGATGCGAAAATCACATACTAATAATAATTTTCAACACATTGGTAAGTGCCATTTGATTATTAATATACTAAGAGCTTTATGACAAATTTTTTTGCCGAAAATGCACAACAATCTTGTTAAAAATATTACAAAGGTATGTATTAATATACATAAGAACATCTATATACAAGTAAAAGTGCATTTGCATCCAGCTTCGGAAAATCTCTTATTTATGCTTTCGTTGTTTCTCGATCTTGGAGAGCAAAATATAATGCATACCTTCTTCTTGTTTACTAAAATTTTACTGAACATTATGTGCTTGTACTTGGCTTGCGCAAATAATGCATTTTAGTAATGTTACAAACATATAAACGTACATATGTGCATACCTATGCCTACCTGGCAATTAGTTCAGCCCCTTTCGCTGCTGCGCTTGAAAAGGATATGATTTCGTTAACCTGCATTTGGCATTCTACTTCGCATATGGTTTATAAATAAGGGAAAAGAAATACTTTGTTACAGCGATACTTAAGTTACTCTGGCTTCTCTTCAGTTGTCGAATAAATCTTTCGCCTTTTACTAAAGATTTCCGTGGAGAGGAGCACATTAATGAGTCTATAAGAATTTTTGTAAGGTTTGCAACCATATTTGGTAGCGAACCGCTAATTAATGCATTGCAATTTAATAGTATTGTCCAAAAAAATAATTCTTACGAAGAACCCACTAATCATTCTAAGACTATGGTTAAGATTTTAAAATGATTAAACGCTTTAGCAATTTTAAGATTTATTATTTTAAAATGATTATGTACCATTCATGAAATTAAAAATTTTCCCGTGTTCTGTATCGAAAAATCACACACCATGTATTGTTAAAAATTAAAAATGTACAGCTTTTAAAGACTTTTTTAAATTAAAATTTAACTTCATAATACTAAGTATTTTAAAAAATATTTATAATATGTGTATAAATAAATGCTTGATTTTGCAAGTTCAAGAGTGATAGAATAGAATACAAGATTACGCCAACCGCCAACTTGTGACGTAATTCTTTTGAGATGAGAAGAAAAAGCAGAGAACTGCTTGCAAATTGTAAACAAAGCGTAAACACTTTTGTTAATTTGAGAATTATAATTAATTTGTTAAATTACAGTGAAAAATTTTAGTGAAATGAATAGAATATTGTTCCGGGAAAGTATTTTGGTCATTTTAAAATAAATATTAATTAAATATCTATTGACAACATAATTGTCAATTAAGTGAATAATTAAAAGGTATACTGTAATATGGTTTTGTAACGCTTATCATAGGCTAAACCGAAAAAATAACGGTAAATAATTGTCGCAATCTTGTATTCTATCCTTTTTGAGCAAGTTTTAAGAACTGTTTCGTTAAAACATAATGCACACCGTTATAACATTCACGTTGAAGAAGCACGTACTTTAGCATCTTCCAGCTTAATAAAGTTTTCACGCACATCCTTCACCATAAAACTAACTAAGTTCTTCAAATCGTATTTATGCTGCCAACCCCAGTCACGGCGTGCCTCAGAATCGTCAAAGACTTGTGGCCACGAATCGGCAATCTCCTGTCGACTATCTGGCTTGTAAGTCACGTGCAAATTGGGCTCATAATTACTTAATTCATCGACCAGTTCCTCCGGCGTAAAAGACATGGCCGTTACATTATAGACACGCCGTTGCAGATTTTCCGATGGTGCGCGCATAAATTCCAGCAAGGCACTGCAAAGTTGGTGGCAATTAGTAAAAGATATTTCAATAACGATTTAGTTTTTTAAACTTACCGTAGACAGTCTTCAATGTACATCATTGGAAGACGTGTATCCGGACGCAAGTAGCAGGTGTACTTGCCGCTGCGCAATACTTCGTGGAAAATGGCGACAGCGTAATCTATGAAAAATAAAAAAAGTGAAAATAAATCAGAAATGATTTTCTTGTCCTCATATGCAACTAGGTTATATTGTTGAAAACACATTTTTTTTATTCCTGACGTTATGCATTTTTATAAAATTAGCCATTTAAGCACGTCTCTCTGCCTGTCTGTAAATACTCGTTTTAGCCCCTCAGTTTTTGAGATACTTGTATCGAGGTAAAATTTGGCACATGTAGTTTTCTGTCCAAGTAGATACTCTTTTGGCGGTGCCACCCATATTGGCCCACTATAGCCTATAGCTCACATACAAACTGAACGATCAAAAACATGTTCTTATAAAAACAACTTTTTTACTTGAAGAGATATCTATACCAAATTTAGTATGTAATATTCCCTAAAGTAACCGTACAATATGAGAAGAAATTGTTTAGATCGTACAACTATATCATATAGCTGTCATACAAATCGGATGATCAAAATCATGTCCTTGTATGAAAAACTTTTTTATTTGACGAGATATCTTCTCAAAATTTTGCGTAAATAATTGTATAAAGCACCGGTACCATTTCCGAAGAAATTGTTTAGATCGGACAGCTACATCATATAGCTACCATACAAACTGAACAATCGAAATCATCCTCTTATATGGAATCTTTTGTATTTATTGAATTATTATTGTTTCGATGCAACCGAAGTTAACGCTTTTTCTTATTTTCTTTTGCATAACTTTCTGTTATAAAATATTTTGATATTTACTCATTTAAATTGGGTTAACCTCAATCACATTCGGAATTATTGTATTCACCATTTATATAGTAAAGCATATGCATTATATACGCTCCAATGTTTTTGCCCTTTTCTCGCTACTCAGTTATTGAAAATAGCAACGATTTTGCGCACATAAATTGCACATTTAATAAAGTGAAAACAATAATCGCAATATTCACATTTTCATCATTGTTTTGAAAATTGTGGTTTTGTTTGCATTACTCATTGATAATTGAAATTTAATGTGACGACGAGTCAAATTGCATTTTATTCAAGATAATTTTCGTTTATTGTAAAAATTTGCATTTCAAAAATCTGCAAATTTAGCAAAAGTACTTACCAGTAGTACCACCGCCTGGTGGATCGCTTGAAATAACACCAGGGAAACGCAAGCATCTAAAATCCAAGCCAAATTTATGGTAATAATATTCGCCCATGAGTTCAGCATGCACTTTCGAGACGCCATACATTGTGCGGGGACGTTGAATCTAAATTTGTTTTATAAAGCGAAGTTAGTTGTATAGAAATTGAAAAAAAAATCGGTGATTTAGTTAAGACCAAAAACTAGGTATTGAAGTAATAATCGCGTTTTTGGCAGACGTTTATACAAAAAAATAAGAATTTTTGTGAAAATTTCTCGACGTTTTTGTT
The DNA here is from genome assembly GCA_037783105.1 of Bactrocera zonata. Lineage (NCBI taxonomy): Eukaryota > Metazoa > Arthropoda > Insecta > Diptera > Tephritidae > Bactrocera > Bactrocera zonata. The sequence goes on along the minus strand of JBAWJQ010006296.1, from coordinate 43,279 downwards.
TTTTTTTTTTTGTAGCTGACCTCGAGGACGCAACTTTTTAAAGCTTGATCTCTTAAACTTTTACTCAAATCAATTTCAGAATTTTGTTCAATATTCTACTGATATTATAAAATTAAATAAAACAAAAAATTATTTTTTTGATAATTTTTTAGTACGATAAATATTTACTGATAATACAAGGGCAATTGCAGTAAATGTGTAATGCACCGCACTCAGCTATGCTCCACATGACATATAATAACTGTGGCAAATACTCACTGTTACATTTGGAGTTGGATTGCGCGGACTGTCTGGGCCGAATGCGCCAATTGTGCTTGGCACAAAAATGCGTAAATTGTACTGTTTCGCCAGTTCGATGACATTATGTACACCCTCGATGTTGACGCTGAAATATTTTAGAAAGAAATAAATTAAAACCGTATGGGGAAGCAAGGCACAAATATGTTATTGTTGATATCACGCGATTATTTTGTACAGTTATTTTGTAATCACTTAGCGTGTTTAAGTGAAAGTCTTCCTAAGTTATGACAGAAAATCAACGTGCAGACGATGAAAATAAAAGAACTAAGTAATAAAACAAAGCAAAAACAATATATGTATATGGACACCAGGGGATCATGGAAACCCAGAAACTGTTGCTACAGAGTATAATAACCCCCATTTACCTAAGTAATATAAAGATTTTCGAACTTCAAGGTGACAATGAAAATGAGAGACTGTGTTTTACTGATAACGGTGTACCTTTGTGCCTAAAATGGACAAAATTGATCCAAAACTTGATCTAGCCCTCTTATAACCAATATCAGGATTTTCGAATACTCGATTGACTTGACTCCATATGATTGGTGATTGTATGTGAGAAATCTTGATGAAACCTTGGCCTTTTAATTGCATTTAGTATTAGCAGAAAATAGATAAAATTGGGTCAATACTAACTTGTTGGTTACACTCGCACCTAACCCTTCCTTACTTGTTAATTTATAAAATGAATATACTTAGCAACACTTACCGCACCGCCAGTGGCACATTTTGTTCACCGATCGCGCTTAATAATGCGGAGAAATGTATCAGCCAATCGATACGATTATCGACGACAATCTTTTGCAGACCTTTGAAGTCTAAAATGTCGGCGAATATGTAGGGACCACTTTCTATAACCTCCTTGCTGGGTTTAATGATATCTGAGAGTACAACACTCTCAGCGCCGTATTGAGCGCGCAAAAGTTTGGCGCACTCCATGCCGAGTTGCCCAAGGCCACCTGGCGAAGGGAGAAAGAGAAAATTTTGCAATTCAAAATGTTTTTGGTGAGTCGTCTTTCAATAGCAGGCAGCAAATATGTTAAATTTTAATAATAAAATAATAAATTAGGTTGCTGAATTATTTTGTAAGAAAATTTTCCAAAAAAAAAAAAAAAAACACCCATTTTAATAATAATACATACATATGTACGCATAAAAAAATAGAATTTTTCCTCAAACTTCAAATTTCGTTTATGGTTTAGCGCATATTTTTCTCAAAATTAGTACACAATATTTTTCTTACTATAATATATAAAATTTGCTTACAACTATTTGCGCACTGCGTACTAATTTTTCAAATGTCGGGTCATGTTATAAATAAATGGCAGAACATTGTTTTTGCTTAACGAGCAGATTTGGCATATTTCGTTTCCTTTGATAGCTCTTGTTGTTGATTGTGCATATTTTTAGTTTAGTCTTATTTTCGCAAAATCAAAAATGAAACAACAACAATTGTAGTAAGATGACGCTCATTAGAAACGAAAGATAAAACATCAAAAATTAAATGAAATATAATTTACGAGCGAACTGATTTCCGCAGGAGGTAAAGGAAGTACAAGGTTCAATTTTTAAGAGTTAAAAACGATTGAATGCAATTCCTAGCAAAACTACGAGTTTTATAGAAAAAAGTTGTATGACAAAATTGTAGGTAATCAAAAGAACAACAACTTTTGCATTTACTACTATTTTACTTAACCACAAAATGTACGTGAAAATTTGAAATTTTCTAATTTTTGGGTTTTTTTACTATTTTCTTAAAGCAAAAAAAAAAAAACTTTTTGTCGCAATTTGTCTTATTTCCCAAACACAGTATATGAAAAGTTGAAATGTACAAGTTTTTGGGTTTTTTATTTTTTTATTTTTTTTCTTACACAAATTTTATTTTTTGTCGAAATTTGCCTTATTTCCCCAAGTAAGCTGTATGTTTTATTTAAAATATTAAGTAGGAGACCTTATTTGGACTTAAAAACGAAAAAAACGTAATTTTCAATCTGGTCTCACCACAAAATATCAGAGTTTTTTAAAAAGTCAGTAGGCTTTGTTTGTTGAAATCTCTACTTTTTGATCGTATAAAAAATATATACATTACAAAGGTAAATTTGAGCAGAAAATGCAAAAACCAAGACCCCACTAAACCGATTTAAGCCATTTTAACGCTTAAAACTTCAATCACGCCTCTCCACGGGCAGAGGAAGTCCCGATCTCCCGAGAGGAAGTCTTTAGCTTCAAATGGGTTTCAATCTGCTATGAATCTTTTTTGGTTTTTAGCATTTTCAAAGTCTTCAGAATGTGTTTTCGAAGTATGCGAAATTGGCATTTTCGCGGTACAAGCTTTTTGAAGTTGTTTTTTGCATTTTTTAAAGATCTTTAAAACTAAACAACTTTCCATTTTTGATTTCAATGCACAATACTATAACTGTTAACACTTGGGACTTACCGGTAATCAAAACTTTTGGTGGACGACTTTCGACTTTATTTTGGTTAGCACGTCTATGCGCAGTACGACGTACTATAGGCGTTAGACACCCGGCATTATTTGCATTTTTAGTTTGTGCAAAAGTCGTTAAACACTTTCTGAACATAATTATTGATTATATTAAAGCACTAATTTCTAATTAAATTATTCTAAATTACACAATCTTTTTTTAATTTTTATTAATTTTTTTTAATTAAAATTTGTTTAAATAATGTTTTTAACAAAAATGTTTTTATTAAATTTTTTTTATTATATTTATTTATTATTTTTTTTTTAATTAAATTTTTGTTAATTAAAAGTTTTTTTAATAAAAACGTTTTTAATTATTTTTTTTTTTATATTAATTTTTTTTTAATTATTATTTTTTAATTAATTTCTTTTTTTGATTAAAAATTTTTTTATATCACTTTTTCTTACTGTTTAATAATTTTTTTCTTTTCCACAACACAGCAGATTTTTCGTATTATCCAATATTCTAAAAATTCACCGGCCAACGCGGCACGATGTGCGGCTAACAACTGACAACTTTTTTCGTTAATGTGGTGTGGCGGCTGCCTGGGCTTTGCTTAGCTTGGAAAATGTGCGATTGCAATAAGAAAAATACATAACGCACACAGTAATAAGTAAGTTTTGTGTTGTTACTTTTGATTTTTAGAATATTTCATTCATTTGTTTATATGTATATTGAAAACATAAATATGTATGTAAGTATAGGTTGATTCTTACACTTTTAAATTTTAAGTATAATCTCTTCCAAGTCCATCCGAAGGAAAATGAGTGTGGGAGTTTTTTGTGTAAATTGGGGAATAAAGGAATGTGTCAGTATTTGGCGGAATATAAATCTAGGTCTGTTCGAGTGACGTAGAAACGACTCACGTGCGAATCGAACTGTGATTGTTAAAAAAGTTTTTAGGCATACTCACTTATGTACTCGGACATAGTTTTGACAAATATCCGGTTGTCATCAAAAATGTAGCAAAAGTATTTGGACTACCCTTTACATAGTTTTGCATATCGCCAGTGTGTGATTAAATTTCCGCATACATATTTTATGACCTTGGCTATGAATTCGCGCGTCTGCAAATTTCAACGATGAAATCTTGTAATTGGACTACCCTTTATATGCCCACACACAAGTACATTATTATGTACGTATTGAGTTGAGCAGTTAAGTGTGTGTGGTTACTATGACCATGTAAGAAATATTTGTAGCGCAGCTGCAAAATCCTTTATAAATAAAAAAGTTGTCATATTTTAACTTGAGTTTGATCGTTCAGTTTGTATGACAGCTATATGCTATAGCAGTCCAATTCGAACATTATATACGGAGTCTGTAGCCTTGCCTTGTTCAATAATGTGTGCAAAATTTCGTAAAGATATCTTTTAAAATAAAAGAGTCTTCCATATAAAAACTGTATTTCGATCGTTCAGTTTGTATGGCAGCTACACCCTACGGTATTCCGTTTCGAACAATATATTCGGAAATTGTAGCCTTGAATTAATCAATAATTTGTAAAAAATTTCGTGAAGATACCTCTCAAAATAAAAGAGTTGTCCATACAAAAGCTGGATTTTGAACGATCGAAATCAAGTCCTTGTACGGAAAACTTTTTTATTTGAGAAGCTTTCTTTACAAAATTTGGCAGAAATAATCATCTAAGTTATTGCCACTATCTCCCTAGAAAGTGTTAAGATGAATCCACTATATCATATAGTTAGCATACAAACTGACCGATAAAACTCAAGTTCTTGTATAGAAAAATTTTCTATTTGATAAGATATGTTCACCAAGTTTTACATAGACTATTATTAAAGTTATTGTTATAATCTCCCCAAAAATTGTGAAGATCGGACCACTAGTGCATATAGCTGGCATACAAACTGAACGATCAAAATCAAGATAAATATGTTTTTATTCCATTTTATGCTATAAAAAATACTTGTGTAGAGTATTATATAACGGTACAGCCGAAGTTAACATTTTTTTTATTGTTTTTCACTAGTTTTTTTACGGGACAAATTGATTAGTTGGTAACCTCTGAAGACGAGAATAAGTGCAGAATGAGTTATGAAGCCATATGCTCAAACTTAAAAAAGCTTCGAAAATTCATGAAAATTAAAATTAAAATTTATAAAATTTAGTAATAGTAAATACAATAAGCTTAGCTGTTGTGCAAAACATTCTACCCTTCAATTAAAGCGTCGCCCGTCTAACATTGCTCTCCACACCTTTATCAGTGGCAGTTGGTTTTAACTACCTATTATGTGACTTCACATATATATTTTTTACAGTAAACAGTAAAAGTAAACAAATGCAAAAGATAAATGGAAAAAGCCTCAACAATAATGATTTAACGCCACTGTCGCGTTTGATTTTTCACATCGAAATAGAGATCTGCTGTTTTCCATACAAGAACTCGGTATATGCTATAGTGCTCCGATCTCAACAATTTCTTCGAAGATTGTATCGATAGCTCAGATAATAGCTCGTACCAAATTTCCTGAAAATATCTCGTCAAAATAAAAAAGTTGTCGATACAAGTCCTCGATTTTTAACGTCCAGTTTCTATGTGGCAAACTTAATGTATAAAAACCAAAATAATAATTTATTGCCTAGGATCACAGGAAGTTAGAAGATTTTCCTACAGGGTTTGATAGTCACTCACATTTTAACTTAGCATTTGGCGCATTCTAGTGCTTACTTTTTGGAGCTTTATTAACTAAATTAGTTGCCATCGAGAAATATGCTTTCGATATATAGTTTATTTGTATTTCATTTAAAGTAACATAACGATTGCCAAAAATCTGCTTCCACGTGCTATGTGTTGCGTGCTACAATTTTTAATGGTGTCAATAACCGATGTCTTTAGCCTGATTTTTGCACACATGTATGTACTCGTATATATAAAAAGCACGTGTCATGAAATTGCTATGCATGGCTCCTCTATTACTATTTTTATCTTTTGCCAATTTTTAAAAACTCATGTGCTTGACACTTCGCAAGTTCTTAGCTTTTTTTTTTGAATAAAATAATCAGCTGCTTTTAAAGATTTTTATTTTTATGCTGGATTTCATTTTCTAGGAACACCAAGTTATTCAAAAACACATATACATGTGAAATACATTCATTGGGGTGGGAAAGAAAAATTTTTTTTCCGCTTGGAAATTAGTCTAAGAAACATAATAGTGCAACCCAAGGTGTTCTCCATGTATGAGCTCTTAATTGTAACGGGCGGTCCGTCACCTAAGGGTTTTTCTCATTTTCTTATTATCAATATTTGACCCATCCTAACATACATACATAGTACGTGCATAAAAAGTCATTGACCAACATTTGTACAATGTGCCTGAGAATTGCATTCAATATCGCTGTTAATAAAAGAAAGCGAATCTTGTTTATTGTCATCAAGCCAATTATCTTCAATGAATTTTATTGGATATGAAAGTTTGAGCCTTGCGAAATATTAGATGCAGGCATGATGTGCTACACTTGCTTATGAAATACGTTGAATACGAGGAATGCATGTACTTATATAATGATGTGGTGCCTTAATTAATGCACATGTCTTAGCATTTACGTAGTGCGCTGGACATGTGCTCTGCAGTTGGTATTAATACGAGACGTACTCGTAGAAGCAACTCGGCTATCTACACCATTAAAAAGAAGAAGCAGCAGTACGAAAATTATATATTCATACATATTTTTATTTTTAATATTTTAGATGTAAGTTAACCCCGCAAATACTTTGCTAAGGGCACGTTTACCTAAAGTAAACAATAAAGTTAACCCCGCAAATAGCTAAGGGCACTTTTGCTTAAACTAAATAAAATTCATATAAATTCATTATTAAACGAATATGTTAAATATGTTATTGACAGATCGCCAATTAGGAAGCGGCCAAACCCTATGACTTATGGCACGCTTTAAGTAGAATTAGACAGCACATCATCTAACATCTAAGTCTGCACTTAGAATGTAAGAAGAAACTCTGTATCTTGGCTTAAGATATCAATTGTATAAATATAAGTGAAATAAAGATTGTTCAGTTTAGTTTTTGAACATAACTCACTAGAAAAAAATAATAAACAAAGCACACATGGCCTACTATACTTGTAAGGAAATTGTCAACAAGAATTGGGGCCTCAAACCAAGTATAATCATGTGGATGTACACGGCGGTCATAAGACCCATACTTACATATGGAGCTCTGGTATGGTGGTCAGCGCTAAACAAACAATACAACATTAGAAAATTAAATAGAATACAAAGAGCAGCATGTGCGGGTGTTACGGGCGCAATCAGGTCATGTCCGACTGATGCGCTCAATGTGATCCTGCATCAACTACCAATGGACATTTTTATTCAAAAAACAGCTGCTATTGCGGCGATAAGAATAAAAGAATTGGGAGTTTGGAATCAGCAGAACTACGGGCATAGTGTAATTTTAAACGAGCTCACTATTAATAAATCAGACTACATTCTCCCAAAGCTGGATTTCAATAGACACTTCCAGGTGAAGATACCATCTAGACGAGAATGGAGAAGAGGTCCAATAGCAGAGGAGGATACCACCTCAGTCTATACCGACGGGTCCAAAATGGACTGCGGAGTGGGCACGGGGGTATTCTCCGCTGATCTGGGCATACCTCTCTCTATACGTCTACCGAACTCGGCTAGCATCTTCCAAGCAGAAGTACTAGGCTTAGAAAAAGCCTGCGAAGTTCTATTAGAAAACCACGGGAATATACATAAAGCAACTATATTTACGGATAGCCAGGCGGCCCTCCTGGCACTGTCTTCACCCATGACAAATTCCAGTATAGTTCAAAACTGCAAGAGAGCACTAAGCTCAATAAAAGACAAACTCCAACTAAACTTGATCTGGGTTCCCGGCCACAGGAACATTTTCGGTAACGAAAAAGCAGATGAGTTGGCAAAGGCGGGAGCTTTCCTCAACGAATCCAAGGCGGTGCTAATACCAAGCCCGCTAGGATCGATCAAAGGAGAGATCAATAGACAAGTTCAACAAGTTGCAAATAACAGATGGAAAAACATTACAAAATGCGTCATAACTAAACAATTATGGCCAACATATGACAGGAAAAGAACCAACGACTTATTAAATAGGTCAAGAAGAAGTATTTACAGAATAACAGCTACCACAACGGGGCACTGGCCATTTGGGGAACATGCGTCCAAAATGGGTATGCCCCACAACGACATCTGCCGTGGCTGCAGAGTAGCAGGGAACAAGGAAACAATCTTCCACTTTCTCTGCGAATGCCCAGCTCTAGCACAGATCCGACACAAAGCACTCGGAATCCCACCAAAAGCGTATCGGACATAAGTAGTTTCATTGAAATCTCAAAATGGTTTGAGAGAGTAGGTGAAACGTAATAGCAGACACAGGAGGTTTCTACGAATAGTGTATCAAAATGGCACATCAGTGCTAATTGAGCCCGAAAGGGCTGCACTCCTACCTACCTACCTAAATACACATCTTTTTAAAAACCACCCCACATTTGCATACATTTTATTTCTATTTACTTAAAATGCTTATATATTTATGCCTTGCCAACTTGAATTGACGCAGCGACGAGCCCCCAAATTGTTATTGCTACATTGTATTTTTGTGATTCTAATTATAACTCGAAAATTGAAATTTAAAATAATGTATGTCATATAAACAGCTGATTCATTGTTGTTTTTCACAACAATTTGAGCACTTTTTTCAATAATTTGGTTGTATAAATCACATATTCCGATGTTTTTGTATTGTTAATTCAATAACAAATGAACAAGTCTTTTGTCGAGTGAGAAATCTTTCATTCTAATTTTATTTTTAAATTTATAAGCCTTTTTTACTATTTTTGAAAATAAATTATAACGTATTTCCTATAAGCTAAAAGATTGCGTTTTGTTTAGTAACATTAATCGCGAGTTTAAGTGACTCATAAAACTTAAATACTGAGGTGTGTGCTTCCTAATTAGTTGGGCATCAAATATTCATGTATGTATATATTTTTATGTGTTTATTTATGCACGTTTTGTATTGTCTTATCTAATAAATGTGGACTGTATAATTTATTACAATAACTTGAATATTTCTTATCTTATTTAACATTTGTAAGAATAAAATAAAAAAATAGGCGTGTCATGAAGACACGCGATAGAAGTGAAACTGAATGATTGGATCGGCAAGGATTATTTAATTTTCTATGTTTAGAGGGAGAGGAATCATTTTAATCATGGGTCCAACACTTCTTTATTGGAAAAACCTATTAATTTATTCATCATAATAATTATACTTTTTTCAAGATACAATAATATTAGTATGAATATGATGAATTAAATCTCAATCAGCTTCACCTTCATTCTCTGGTAGACTCTTCATGAACGAAATGATAGGTTTGTGGTAACTAAAATAGGTAATGAAGACTGGCGAAAGCTGGTGCATGCCAGCTCATTATTACTTCTGAATTCTGGAAATTTTTGTTGAATACGAATTTCATTTTCAACGGATAGAGTCTTCAAGTCATTTTTAAACCATAATCTATCACATACACAACACGTAAAACCGAATGGATTATTTATAAAATCACGGTGGAAGTTCTTATGTGCAGTTTTAAACTTATTAAAGTCTGAATATTGTAATCGATCACCACTATGTACATCACAATCAGGAGGAGGATGAGTCGAAGTCGTTGCTAATAGTTCATTCTCTGGATTATTTACACTATCGTCCACACTGTCACGTAAGAGGTTAGCACGTGTTTGCCTCCGTTCCCTGCTATCTCGTTCAATTTCAGTTCTACTTTTTTTCCGTTTTCTATTCTGATCAATTCCTTCACTCGCCCGTTTTTTCTCCCGCCACGTTTTTGTCCTTTCTGCACCTGACTTCGGCATATTTGCACAAAACTCTCGATTTAAGGCCTCTCACTCTCGCCCGATAGACGAGACGTAAGGTAGTCCGTCTCACTCTCGCTCGATTCCCGGAGGCCTCTCACTATTACTTACTACGTTAGAGCGAGCGTCACCAAAAAGGTTGCCGATCGAGATTTCAAAACCCTCCCATAAGAAGGTTTCACTTCAAAAATGTCTAAATACAAGTATATTGGTACATTCCGCCTTTTTGATGCAATGAACATGTTCAATTTTGAACATTTACAATATGAATTTTTAGCAAAATAAAATTTAGGTAAACAATGTAGTATTTTTAGCTTGGAAAATAACAAAATTAAATGAAAGGAAAAAAATTATCCATAATCCTTAAATAATTTTCTTTTTCAATCTGTCAAATGATCCTTGAATAATAGGAAAAATAATTAATTTTTTTTTTAATGAACGGTAATTTAGATATACAGTTAGCCAAGCATTTAGACTTTTAATGCTTGGGAAGGTTTCAAATATTTTAGACAATTCAAAACCATTTTAACAAAAGGTCGATTTCTCATATTTTGAAATGTATGCTGTCAATAACCAACGAATACTATTAAAAGAAAGATGGGCATAAATATATACTTTTACACATACATACATATATATATATATATATATTCATATGTATGTATGTATTTATTATATGTACATGCATCAATATTTTGGCTTCATGCCAACTCCGAAAATTTTGCCATCTTATAGGCATACAGAAAGATATGAGTAACAAATTACTGTGGGTAAAAAATAGTAAGACTTTTTAATTTAAATTTCGCGTAAAAACATATTCGTCGAAACATTTCTTTTCTTAGTTGTTATGACTGTCAATGACATCTGTGCCAAATGTCACATCAAAATAATCATTAGTGTTTAGTCTTTCTACAGCACCTAAAGTGCATTCGGCGATTTTTACCTGAGAAAAGTAAAAACACGATTTTTGTTTTTTTCGAAAAACAGCGACGCGTTAACGTCTGTGAAACAATGCTTTTCGACTACCAGGATGTCATGACACGAATTATTACTGGCGATGAGTTTGGGATTTATGTTTATGACCCTTAAACAGACGATCAATTGGCTGAATATCGCAGCAAAGGTGCGCCGATGCCGAAAAATCCACGTCAAAGCAGTTCAAAAATCAAGTTTATGTTGACAGTTTTCTGATTATCGGCCTAATTGCTAACTATGATCATTTAAAGCTATTCATAAAAAGAGCCCAGAATTATTGGCCGACAAATCTTTATGGACAAAAAACTGATAAGCTGCGTGCCTCAACTTCTTTGTAGCATATGGTCGGACGAAAGGATGCCCAACGAAGGGAATTTAAGTGTGCTCTACTTACTCCACAAAAAAAGAGACCCCCCAATCTGCGCTAGTTACCGTGGTATAAGGCTCCTCAACTCAACATCGCATATAAGGTTCTATCGAGCATACTGTGTGAAAGATTAAAGCCCACCGTCAATAAACAGATTTCACCTTATCAGTGTGGCTTTAGGCCTGGAAAATCAACAACTGATCAGATATTCACCATGCGCCAAATCTTGGAAAAGATCCGTGATAAGGGAGTCGACACACACCAACTCTTCGTCGATTTTAAAGCTGCTTTCGACAGCAGGAAAAGGAGCTGCCTTTATGCCGTGAATTTAGTATCTCTGCAAAACTAATACGGCTGTGTAAATTGACGATGAGCAATATCGAAAGCTCCGTCAGGGTATGAAAGGACCTCTTCCAGCCGTTCGATACCAAATGAGGTTTCAGAACACCCAATGCTGCGACTTCTTCAATCGACTGCTGGGGAAAATATTTTGAGCTGCCCAACTAAATAGAGACAATGCAATCAGCTGTAAAATTATATAGCTGCTGGCGTACGCCGATGCAAAATTGCCGCATTTCGGACGAACAGCAACCTGAAGAGATTCAAGAGCCCCCATTTCATCCAACAAAAAACAACGGTTTGGTGTGACTTGTAGGACGATGGAATCAAGGGTTCATATGTTGATTCCGGTAAGAACGTAACCAACTATTTGAAGCCTTAAATTGGAGCTCGTGATCTCGCAACCAGAAAGCTTTTGCAATCTTTCATTAAAACCACAATCGGTAAGATCATTCGACAGCACTCGTTTGGGTATGTTATATATGCCGCATTACTGACATTACGACTTGCTTGTCAATCCAGCTACTTACAATTTGCCAATAGCAACAACAAGGCTGCAGCTACTATTTTTTATAATCATTATTTCACGCACTCACTATAAAAGTTTTTGGTCCCAAGGCAGTACCTTCGAATTACTTAAATTTTAATGCGTACGACTTTCAAAGTCAGCGGCTGTGCTCTCAGCCATGAAAATTAAGCATTTCCAAAAGAAAAGAAAAGTTTACACTTCCAACACTGTTTGCGAGTATTTGTTGTGATTACGCCTAGACGCGTAGCTTGATATGTTGTACACACACATACATATATACAGTTACATATGCATTTAAATATATGTGTTTATGTATTTAACCCAACGTTTATGGTAGTTACTTACGTGTATGTGCCGATTTTTGTTGTTGTCGATCAGATTGTGCAAAAAATTTCACTCTCATCCGCTTGGAAATTATATACGGATATGTACATTGCCCGCTTAAATGCTGGATTACTCGCCAAATCTGGTAATAAAACTAAAAAGCGCATGAGCAATTAAGAAGTGAATAGAAAAAGGCAAACAGGGAAGTGTTTAGCTGAAATTTTTGGAAATGACGACAAAAATGCCAATAAGCTGAAATGGCTTGCATATAGCAATGCAATAAACATTTTTGTAATTTAGTAGTGCACGAAAATTAAATAAGAAATACAACGATTAAAGTCTAAGCTTAAACATTTAAAGCAATTTCCTGTTTATACTTAGTAAGTGCCACTTTCAAGTATAGCCAGGTCCCTCTTCATCTGATCTTTCCACTGGAGTGGAGGTTTTCCTTTTCCTCTGCTTCCCCCGGCGAGTACTTGGTTGAATACTCTAAGTGTCTGCAGTGTTTTCATCCATTTGGACTACATTCGGACGCCATCGTAGCCGCTGTCTCTTTATTCGCTGAACTATGTCAATGTCGTCGTATAGCTCGTACAGCTCATCGTTCCTTTGCGCTGTTTGGGGCTTCTTGGAGATACCAAGATTAGCCAAGTCGACTGGCAAGGTTATGGCGTCTGTATTTTGGGATGTGTATGGAATAATTTTGAATGACTACCTTAAAAAAGGAGGAATCATCAACTATTACGTAGCGTTTTTGGCCGTTTGAAGGACGAAATCGTCAAAAAGCGGTCGCATTTGAGAAAAAAGAAAGCGCTGTTTCATCAAGACAATGCACCGTATCACAAGTCAGTGAAAACGATGACAAAAAATCCATAAATACAGTCTCGAATTATTTCCACATCCAACGTATTCTTCAGATCTGACCTCCAGCGATTATTTTATATTTTTAAATTTCAAAAAAATGCTCACTGAGAAGAAATTTTCTTTGAGTAAAGAGGTGATCGCCAAAACTATTGCTATTTTCTGTTCTCAGATCTCAAAAGAGGTAAACGCCGAAACTTAGACCTTAGGATATTCGTACTCCAAAAATTATAGCAAAAAGTTGAAGGAATTTTTCCAAAAAAAAGTGATATATTGTTGTTTTTGTGCTACATACATAGTACATTCGCATAAGTGTATCATGATATCGGTTAATTTCCAAGTACTGCTCTACCACAATTCACAATTTATAAAGTTTCTAGTGTCAAATTCATAGTTTAGGTCGTCATACTCGAAAGCGCATGCAGATGGCCCACAACTCTGACGCCCATTACAGCCACCACACGCATGCGCACACACTAATCGCACATAATATTGTAAGCACGAGACCGCCCGCTGCTGGTGCGCCAACTTATTTTGGAAGGCATTTAACAACATTTTTCTACAAGCGAATTTTTGAAAATTGCCGCAATTTTGGAAAAGCTCGAGGTTGCAGTGTCTACAACAACACAACTCTCTACTACTCCTACACTCAACTTGCTGGCGTTTTGAGTGTTAAGCACTCAAGTGTGTCCATATCGCACACAACATTGTAGACGGCTTGCAGACTGGCTCATTTGTGGCTCATATTGTTGGCTGATTTCGTAAAAGCGGGAAGCAGAGCTGCACTAAAAACCATATGAAGACACATGTATTCTTGTAATAATGGAAAGAAAACGAACCGTAAAAAGTGGTAACTAACAAAGAAGCTATCAACATTCATTTTCTTGGGCAATAACTGCGAAGAATTTCGAATCCATGGAGCAGTCAGTGCGCGTAGCTCGAACCTTGCAGTTGGTATTCTCTAAATAGTCTAAAAACTAAACTAAAATCTAATAAGCATTTGCTGACTTGGATACTACAAAACAGTTATACACAAATGCAAAAAGGATATGTGGATTATGCAATGGAAAAGTAATTGAAATTAAGTGAAGAAACGGTTTTATAAAGCCAAATGCATATTTGCAAATAAGTGTCTTACAGTTAGCTCAAGTAAAATGCTGAAAGTGAAAGAAAAAATTTATGAGCTGTAAAATTTATGCAACAACATAATTATTACAATTTTTGTTGTGACCTAAATCGTTTTCCGTGTTAGTTTCGCTAAGGAAAACTGGGCCTGTAATGGCAAATGTGTTAGCGGGAAAGTGTTGACTATAGAAAATGTTTCAAAAACAGATTTTTGGATTTGAAAATACTTAAAAAATTTGTGCTAATACAGTTTTTTGAAAACTATTTTTTTTTTAATTTTTTGGAAAGTTTTTGAAAATTTTTTAAAAATATTTTTTTGAAAAATATATTATATTATTAAAATAAAAAAAAAATTAATTAACAATTTAAAAAAATTTACAAATTAAGTTTATGTTTTTAAATTAAAAAAAATTATAATTTTATAACTAAAACTAACTGTAAATCATAACCAACAAAGGAGCCGAAGTCACCAAGCTTTTGTGTCTTTTTTAATAATTTACCAGTGTTTGAGAAAAGTAAGTTTTGGTATTTAAGTATAAAAAGAATTATAAAAATATAATAAAAACGAAAATTATGCTGTAGGTGCAAATTTTGAGGTTAACTGATTTTCTCAAAATGGATACTAAGTGCTAAAGTGATACAATTTTAATAAAAATAAATATGTAATACATTTTTGAAAATAAATGATAACAATAATTACTCAACAGAAGGTGAGCTTGCTGCAGGGAAAGTAGAAACTGACCTGTATGGGACCATCTTGAAAATCTTGCCTGAAGTAATGCGAAAGCGATATCGGGGCAAAGAAAAGTCCATGATAGAAGGGGGAAGAATTTTAATGAATACACCACGTAGGATTCCTACATGGTACGAAAACATTTTAAACCCTAATTACGGCCCTAAAAAATACAAAAATAATAATAATAAAAATAACCGTAACAGTAACAGTAACAATTACAATAATAATAACAATAATAATAAGTAAAAATAAATAAAATATAATAATTCCTAACAACAATAATAATAAAAATAATCGTTGAAAATGAATCCCGCCTCGCACAATAGAAGAGGGTGGAAGAGTGCCTTTGATAACTTATCCTAATTAGAGCAAGCTAAAATTAAAGCCAAATTCTAAATATTCACATAATCTTAACAGCTTAATGTATTTTTCTGTCCAGCAGAAGTTATATTAAGTTTGCCACGAAGTTTCCAGAAGAAAACGTTGGAGACATTATAAAAAATATATGTACATATGTATATAAAAATGATCAGCTCGCTGAAATTTTGCATGCACTCTTTTATTATAAAAAGCTGCCCATTTTTGGAATCACCTATATAGGACTATTATAGCATATAGCTGCCATACAAACTAACCGATCAAAATCGAGTTCTTGTTAGAAAGTCTCGCTTATTTGACAAGATATCATCACGAAAATCGACACGGATTATTTTCCATAATAGCGGTGTAATCTCTGAAAAAATTGTTCTGATCGGACCACTATATTATATAGCTGCCATACAAACTGAACGACTAAATTCGGGTTCTTGTATGGAAAACTTGTTTATTTCAAAAGATATCTTCATGAAATTTTGTATGGATTATTAACCAAGGCAAGTACGTTATCTCCGAATATATTGTTAAGATCGGATCATTATATCATATAGCTGCCATACAAACTAACCGAACAAAATCGAGATCTTGTACGAAAGTCTTGCTTATTTGACAAGATATCTTCACGAAATTCAACACAGATTATTTTCTACAATAGCAGTGTAATCTCTGACAAAATTGTTCTGATCGGACTACTATATCATATAGCTGCCATATAAACTGAACGACTAAAATCAAGTTCTTGTATGGAAAACTTTTTTATTTGACGAGATTTTTTCGCGAAATTCGATACTGTGTACTGTCTAAGGCAAGTCATACCATCACCGAACATATTTTTTTGATCGCACCACTGTTTCGTATAGCCGTCATACAATCTCAGCGATCAAAATCAAAAGCCATGCACCTGTGGAGGGTACTATTAGCTTCGATGCAGTCGAAGATAATGTTTTTTTCAAGTTTTTTGCAAATTATTACAATTTTTAATATGATAAGTATATTTAAGTGGGTGGTTATGTTTTACGCCCACCGACGTGTTGAACTCATTCTTCAATCTTATTATTGATTTGTAACCAGATACTTTTGAAGTATATTTAAGTGCTTACATCGGCTGCATATCAAACAAATACCATATACATACATACTTGCATTTACATACTTGCGAAACAATTGTATATCAATGTACTACCACATACCAACATACTCAAACACACACATTCAAATTCTGCAAGCAAAAAATGCGTTCAAATCGCTTATAACGTTTTCATCTAGTACAAACATATTGCCAACAGAGGAAGCTTAACTGATTGTGAAAGAGCTGGAAAATAACACACAAAAATATCAAAACAAAAAACAGTTTGCAACAACAGTAAAAACTACAAGGCAACAAGGTACGCCTGCGCAATAATCGGCATTAAAAGCAAAAAAATACACAAACAACAACAACACACTATAAAAAACAACAACAAGGCGTGCAACGAAACTGTTAACCGTTTTAGTTTTCCAAGATTTTGTAATAATTTTTTGAGCGCTTCCATCCAAGCCATATCTGCTTGTAATATGAGTTTAAACATACTTATGTCTATATGTATGTACATATGTGTGACTGTGTGTACTTAAACATGCATAATTGTTATGCTTTTAGTGACGCTTGTGGGTGAAATATATGCATACATACATATATGCATATGTGAGTGTGTGTATGCGCGTACTTCATGGCACGATCGGCGCAAGCAACGCAAACCTCGCCACCGACAAACACCTGCTTTAGTGCAAGAGCGCGTGTGGAGAAAAACGCTATAGATACATATATGTACATGTATGTGTAGTGCATGCACACACACACATGCGCCTTCATTAATATATAGGAGGACTTGCACTATGTACGACAACGATTACATCTAACGAACCTTGAAATTATTTTGTTGTCATTTGCGCGCAATTTCTTCTGCAACGAAGTTTCTCCGCAGCTTTAAAGGGTTACACAATTGCTGCTTTGCGATTAAAATATTAAGCAGAGTTATAGATTTGAGTTAAATTGTTAGTTTTAAGTTGGTTGAGAGCGTTCGAGTTAAAAGGACGAGTCGAAAACTTGATTTTTGACAAAATGACAGATTCCACCAAAAAAGCGTTTTTTCTAAAATATTAGAAATTATTCCCAAAAATCTTTCGATTACAAACCAAAAAATATTAGAAATTATATATTAGAAATTAGTGTAAAAATTTCAAGTTCATCGAAAAACAAGTCAAAAACTTGATTTTTGACAAAATGACAGATTCCCCCAAAAAAAGCGTTTTTGTAACATATTAGAAATTATTCTCAAAAATCTTTCGATTACAAACCAAAAATTAGAAATTAGTGTAAAAATTTCAAGTTCATCGAAGGGCTAGTCAAAAACTTGATTTTTGATAAAATGACAGATTCCCAAAAAATTAATTTTTTTAAGGAACAATCGAAATTATGATCAAAATATTATCCTACCCCTATTACCTAACAAATGCCTCTAAGAAGCTTGTCTATTAATTTTAAGTCCATCGGTTCAGCCATTTCGGAGAAAGTTACTTCATTGTCAAATCAAAATTCTCATTCTCAAAAATACTTCGAATACTATCCAACAAATATTTCTAAGAAGTTCGTGTGAAAATTTCAAGTCCATCGAAGAACTAGTCAAAAACTTGATTTTTGACAAAATGACAGATTCCCAAAAAATCATTTTTGTGCGAAAAAATCGATCGATCATTTCGATTTATCGAACTTTACAAGTGGGCATACCCTTATAAGTCACTTTGTCAAATAACATATTCCACCTGAATCACACAGTTTTCGAGACTGAAGTAGCAATTTTCTTGAATATTACGTCATGATTCTGAATCCATTTCGATTTTTGAATTTCACATATGTATGTATGTGTATAACCTCAAAAGTCATTAACTTATTTTTGTCAAGAAACATATTTCCCTGTTTTGCCCAGTTTTCAGGACTAAAGTAGCAATTTTCTTGAATATTACGTCATGAATCCACATCCATTTCGATTTTTGTTGAAATTCACAAGTGAATATACCACAATTCCGATTCCATTCATCATATGTATAAATATTTCCACACACTTAATTTAAGTTTAGCTTCAGCTTTTTGAGGTTAGATCATTCCAAAATTGCCAATATGAAAAGTACAATAAATTTTTGTATGAAAATATATTTCAAGCCGAAATACATTCGTATTGCTGATACTGTTCATCGAGGATTAACTACAAACGGTTCTACTTTACCGGAATTGATCCGGATTTTATCCGGCGAAGATCGGTAAGTCTAAGTCCGTTCCTTAAACTTTTTGTTCGGCCTTCAAATAGCACAACTTCTTTCCTTCGCATGACGACTTTCACGCTCAAAGAATTTTATTTTCGCCAAATGTTTAACCCTGTATTTACTAGCAGAAATTGTAGTCTTTTTCTACAAAGATGCTTATCCGTTGTCTATTTGTATAGCGCAACAAATGTGACTTATTGATGTAGTGTCTAAGCACAGCAACGTCAATGCGCTTTAGCAGGGCAACAAGCAGTTCCGTAATAAAAATGTATCTGATAGCTGAAACATATAAAAAACCGTATGTTCATATTTGTTGGTATGCCCACAATTTCTGCAAAAATTCGGAACACTCAAGTTCCACATATAAAGATTTTTATCAGTTTGCCTGCCATTACTTTCTTCATCTTTCACCAAACAGCACCTGCCATTTGCCATTTCACCACTCTCCATCATTTTCTACAAACTTAATTATTATCTAAAAAGCAAATAAATTATGGCAATTAATTGCTTTAATTGTTTCATAAAACCGTTTTCCTATGTTTACTGAGCAGTTTATGTAAATACCTTTGCATACCTTCATACAATAAATATGTATATTATTTATTTCCATACTTTATTTTTAGTTTTATTCGTAACATTAACTTTTATATGCCAGGTTAGGGAAGCTCGTCTTTTTGTTATTTGGCAAAATTTTTCTTTTTTACCTGTTTCTCCAAGCTTCAAATAAACCGTAATAGTTTTCCTATCTCCGATCTGTACAATTCAATTCGAAGATTATACCCTTGCTTTCGGGAATATTCCACGCCGAAAATTTTCTCAAGTTATCTCATCAAACAAAAGTTTTTATACAAGGACTTGTTTTCTCTTTTCATTGTTTATTTTTTTACGTGGCGGATCCCAAATTCAGCGTACAAACCTTGTAACAGATGTTTCGCCTTCTCAGTTTAGCTCGCCTTCAAACAGATGTATTTTTGGCTAATCAGAGGATAATTGGACTAAGACTGGAAGTCGTGAGCTGCTTGAGCCATATGTAAAAGAATTGTTTCTGGCCACTCCCAAGTGAATGGCGCTCAGAGAACTTTCCTTACTTGCTTGAAATTCTACACATGACTCCTTCCATTCAATTCTGCTTTCTCCAGACTGAATAAGAAATCGACGCAAATGGGTCTGACAAAATATCTCCTGTCATCAAACAAATAGTCGTCGTACTCGCGACTTAACTCCCACGTTATTGTTGACAGTCATAACTTCGAAGTTGTAGATAATTTCGTCTATCTTGGAATCAGTATTAACACCCACAACAATGTTAGTCTCATAATCCAACGCAGAATAACTCTTGCCAACAGGTGTTACTTCGGACTAAGTAAACAATTGAGAAGTAAAGTCCTCTCTCGACGAACAAAGACCAACTTCTACAAGAGGCTCATCGTCCATGCCTCTGCACCATAAAGCAGGACATCTGTTCGTCGGCGTTACGAGTTTCTGAGATAAAAGTTCCCGGTAGATTCATGGTCTTTTGCGAATTGGCAACGGCGTATACCGCATTCGATGAAACGATACAGCTACGACATTGACATAGTTCTATCAATTAAGAACAGCGGCTACGCTCGCTAGGTCATGTGGACCGAATGAATGAAAACACTTCAGCTCTGAGAGAATTCGACGCAATACCCGCCGGGGGAAGCAGAGGAAGATAAACACCTTCACTCCGTTGGAAAGACCAGATGGAGAAAGACCTGGCTAGACTTTGACTCTCTTATTGATGCCAAGCAGCGAAAAGGAAGAACGACTGGCGCGCTGTTGTAAACTTCGCTATAACCGCGTAAGCGTTGTCTACACCAATAAAGATACAAGGACTTGGTTCCGCTCGTTCAGCTTGTATTGCAGCTATAAGTTATAGTGGTCCGAAATCGGAGTTTTCGTTGGAGAAAAAAGGAAGTGTGTAAAAATTTAATTGACTTCTCAAAATTTCAGGAACCGATTCGCGTAAAAAGATATACAGACCGACGGACAAGACAAATTCCATTCAGCTTGTCGTGCTGATCATTTATATATATATATTATATAGGATCTCCGATGTTTTCTTTTGAGTGTTACGAATTTCGTGGCAAACTTAATATACTCTGTTAGGTTAGGCTAGCTGGGATGGCTGATACTGAGATACTACTGTATGCAGTTTTTTGTGAAGTCATGAAAATAGCATTCCAGTAGTTCGAAGTTCAAACTTATCAGTCCGCAAAACCCCTTGTGGCCGATAAAAATTTGCTCAGGTATCTAATTTCTCCTCCCATCAATTCGGTGAGGTATCTGAAAACTTGAGCTCCCAAGTGTTTAAACCTTGGTCTCGCAAACGCGGGACAATCAAGAAGAAAATGCTGTGAGATGTTTCCACCTCGTCCTCTTCCATAGAGCTTCTGCGGTAACCTTAACCTTACGGCATGGACGCCGATGGCCTGGTAGAACCCCTACAACTTGGTAGAGGCTAGCCTTACTGAGCATCTCTTACGAAAGATTTTGAGTTGAAAGGATCTTGCAGCACTGCATGAACCTATAGTAGCTGGCGCTGGACAAGGTTCCGCTAAGCCCAGCTATCTGTGGATGTCAGCTCATCAGCTTTACAGTTGTCTCCGAGTAAAATTCTTAATAGTACTATGTCCGATGATAAGTCCTTTGAACAGATATTTCTGTAAGAACCCTATGTCTCCGTTATCTTAACCTAAGAATTATGATTTTAGTGTGCAAATCTTACAACTCCGCTATGAATTAAGGATTTATTGGGAAGTGTGCAAATCGGCTAAAACTTAAGTTTAGTAACTAAAATTCATAAATATTACTTAATTTCTTATGAATTATACACTTAATTACTTAAAATAATTATGTATTCTGTTTTTTGAACTGCAGCATGTGACGAATTGAACTGTTAAGCTGCAACTCCAACGCCATGAAGCGCAGACGTAGCATCCGTATACCGTGGGTCGTTGTTGCACCGCCGCATACAAAATATCTTAACTATAATTATACAACATATCAAAATTTTAGCTTCAAACTAGTCGCCTTGCTGCAACACATGCTGTTATTATGGCTGATCATGGCCGCAGTGATGCTGGAGAGCGTGCAGGCCGAAGGTTGTCCGCCCTCCGAGGCCATACTGCCATGCCGTTGCTCGCTGCGCGGCAAAGAAATACAAATATGGTAAAACGCAAAGAGAAATTCATTAAAAATGTGTGCCAATTTACATTCTAACTTTCTTGAAATGCTACAGGTGCTCACACAGCAATTTGCCGCAAATAATGGACGGCATTAAGGCGGTGGAACGCAATATTAAGAGTCCTATCGATGAGCTGGTGCTGGAGAATAACCAACTGCCCGCACTACCCGGTCGCTTTTTTGGCACCTTACAGATAGTGCGTCTAATGCTGCGCTATAACAGCATTGAACGCGTCTCTAACGGTTGGCTGAATGAGATGGAAAACCATTTGGTGGAAGTGTACATTGTGGAGCCACAATTGCGCAGCATACCGGTAGAGAGCTTGAATGGCATGATCAATATGATCGCGATCACCATACAATCCGATGAGCTAAAACACTTGCCAGACTTCTCGGGTCTACTTAGTCTCACCTATTTGAGCGTGCAGAGTAAGTCGCTAACCGAATTGCAGTCGCATTGGTTTCGTCATTTGCCGAAGCTACAGAATGTGCATATAAATGGTGGGCCGCATTTGATACGTCTCGAGACGGGCACGTTCAATGGCTTGATCTCGCTTAAAAATATCGATCTTAGCCGCAACGCACTCAACTGGCTGCATTTGCGCGCGCTCAGCCGTTTGCCGAACCTCGTGAGTCTAAAGATGTCCTACAACGAAATTAGCGATGTGGGCATGGTGGGTAGAATTGTCAAGGATTTGGAAAATTTGAAGAAATTACGTTTGGATCATAATATTATCAATATTGTGGAGGACGGTTCATTCGTAGATCTACCACACCTAACGGAGCTGCACTTGAATGACAACCGTATTACCGAGATCGAATATGGCGCCTTTCTGCGCACCCCTATGTTAAAGACAATCTATCTGCATAATAATCACATACGTCGCATACATCCCGAGTCATTTCTGCAAGCTTCTGGTAGCGGTGTAGAGACGATTTACGCGTACAACAACGAAATCGAGCAAGTCGGTGAGCTGCGTTCCTTGCTCGACGCGCTGCCTTCACTCAAATTTCTCGACATGAGCAACAACTATCTCACTGATATACCATTTGGCGCCTTACGTGGTCACGGCACACTCGAGCAACTTCATTTGAACAACAATCTGCTGCGCACACTCGAACACGACGCGCTAATGGCAATGCCGGCTTTACGCGAGCTACGCATGCGCAACAACAGCTTAACAAACGAACTGCCAATGCCGTTTTGGAACTTACCTGGTCTCAAGGGTCTAGATTTGGCGGCCAACAACTTTCGCACGGTTGATTCACATCTATTAGCCGGCTTGCCATCCTTGCGACGACTCGATCTAAGCGAAAATGGTTTGGTTAAGTTGGATGCCAAAACCTTCATACACAATCCCATGCTGGAAACCTTAAATATTTCCTATAATGAACTATCCAGCATACATCCCTCAACACTGCGTAATTTGAATCGTCTCTTCGAGGTGGATGCAAGCTATAACCTACTGTCAGATATCATACCTGGACTGCCGAAGATAGTCGAGCGCGTCTCCATGCGCGGTAATGCCATTGCCACACTACCCTTCTCCATCGGCAAATCACTGAGCTTGCCTAACTTACGTATGCTGGATCTAAGCGTGAATCGCTTGGAACAGTTACCGAAGTACAGTTTCCAGGGTATGCCACAGCTGCGCGTGCTCAGCTTGGCAAATAATCGGCTGCGTTCATTGGACGACACCGCCTTCATGGGTGCTACACGTTTGGAACTTTTACACTTACAAGACAACGGCTTGTCACACTTGGATGAGCGTACGTTTTTACCGCTTGCCGAGCTGCGTAATCTTAACTTACAAGGCAATAAGCTGGAAAGTGTTACCGACAATTTATTTTCAAACAATTCACGCTTGGAGCAGCTCGATTTGTCTCGCAACATAATACGCACTATAGCGCCCTCCGCATTTGAGGCTCAGCGCTCGCTAGAGTACCTCGATTTGTCGAGCAATGCGTTGTCCGATATGTCGGTTAGCCTATCCAGTCTCGTTAACTTACATGACATAGACCTGAGTTATAATCAGATTACACGCGTGCATGCAGATGTCGTGTCCTCATGGCGCAATGTCGTAGAAATACGTCTGGCGAATAACCTGATTGTCGAGCTGAAGCATGGCACTTTTCGCAATTTGCCAAAACTACAGTATTTGGACTTGTCCAGCAATGAAATCAGCTCGGTAGAGCCGGGTGCTTTGAAACACCTGCCAGATCTACAAGAATTCGTTTTGGCAGACAACAAATTGGTGGAATTGAAGGATCACGTCTTTGAAGATCTACCGAATTTGCTGGCCTCACATTTTCAATACAATACATTGCGATACATATCACCAGACAGTTTCTTTAACTCGCCCTCGATGGTCTTCTTGAATTTGTCCAACAATAACTTTCACAACATGGAAAATATTGGATTGCGTGCAATGCGCAACCTAGAGGTCTTAGATCTGTCTACCAACGGTGTGCGCATGGTCAATACGATGCCACTGAAATCGTTAAACTGGTTAGTCGAACTGAAGATGGACAACAATCGCATTTGCAAGATACAAGTGAGTACAAAAGAGCCGACTTCTGTAAGTAGGACTCGATACTAAAAGGATCGAGCAGAACTCTTTTACTTTAAAATCTGTATAATTTTATTTTTCCTCCTTAAGGGTGGACCATTTGAAACCATGCCACGCCTGCGCGTGCTCTCAATGCGCAACAACCAACTGCGCACCATCAAAGAGCGCACTTTCCGAAATTTACGCGGCAATATTGCCATTCTGGATGTGGATGGTATGTACTATACCTCGATTTATCGATATTTTACAAAAAGTTTACTTCTATGCAATATTTAGGCAACCCCATAAATTGCTCCTGTGAAATGCAGTGGCTCTCCGTGTGGCTGCAGGAGACGAACTTCCCATATCCCGGTCCGAAGTGTCAAGATGGCCGACTGCTGCGCGCCTCACGCATGGATCGCAGTCTCTGTGCCGGTTTCGAAGACACCAATCAACGCGTTGGCTCGGGCAGCGATAGCAGCTTCAGCAGCGATAATGCCAATCATTTGCCGCTGCTCAATGAACACGGTGATATTTTCCAACGCGATTTGCAAGAGGAGTTTAGCGACGAATGTGAGGTGTATGACTTATCGCCCGGAGAGCGGCCCTTGGCTGGCGAAAGTGAATACTTTTACGATCAGTATGTCGACTATACACCATCAAACGAGACGAGCTCATATGTTAACACAGATGCGCCGATATCGCACACGCATACAGCTAGTAATTCAGTGTTAAGCACACAGAGGAAACCGCCAATTAGCGCAAATATTGATCTGAACAACACCATACTGAATACGAACTACTTTAAAAGACAGCCACAGCCAGCGGGTGCGCAAACCAGTTCACCCTTCACATTCTTTGGCTATCCCATACCGTCGCTGAGTTTGGGACGCTTCTTCGGCGCTGGTCAGCGAGGACGCAAAGACCGTGGTGAGAAGGGGAGCACGACGTCGTCTATGCAAAACACGGCGAGTTCCACGGAAAGCGGCTTGGCGCCATTGTCAGCCACACATCGCATGCATACGCCGCACGGTAAAGTGCGCATGTATCAACCGAACAGCGCCGAATTCGAGAAGTATCTCAATCCACCGGATACGCAGTATCCAGACGTGTCGGCTAGAAATCGGCAAACTACCACGATAGCCGCCAGCGCGGACTCCAGCTCCGATGAGACGACAAGCAGTGAGACGCCAATCAGCGTGTTTAAAACCGCCTTCCGTGAGCCAACGAGTGTAGAGCGTGGTGGCTTTCGTCCAATAATGCCGGAGCATGTGGGCGGTTTTATGCCCGTGCACGATCCGTCAAAGCGACGTGGCGTAGTAGAACCCATACCGACGCCTACAAAATATGCAACGAAGTACACGGAACGTGATTACATACCAATGATACCGGTACACGAGTCTAATAATCCTAGACAAGACAACAGGTTGCACAATTTAAGACCCACAGCTAAGCCTTTGCCCACCACGGCCTTAACAACAGCAGAGTCCGCCAGTGAAGAGTTTGAGTCGCAAACTTATTATGTAACCGAGAACCCAACAGAGCACACGACGCCAGCACGCCGCATAACGCCACCATACGTGGCAACAACTACACCAACAACCCCTGTAACTATAATGGACCCAACAACAACTGCAACCAGCAGCACACGCTATTTGCCACGCACTACAGCGACCATAGCCACAACACCGACTCCTTTCCAGACAACAACAACACCAACGAGCATAACAACAACTACTCCTCCTACAACGTACACAACCACTGCCAGCCACACTTCCACATATAATATGGGCGAAAGTGACACTTTCGACACCGGCGAGTTCTACGACGACTTGGAGGCACAATCTGTGAGCATGCTCAAGCCGCCCCCGCTTCTACAAACTACGACAGCGGGGACCATATTGTTAATACCACCGCCGGAGGAGCATGTCGAGCAGATTAAACGTCACTCTTGGGTAATGAAAACGACAACTACAACAACGCAGGACCCACCAACTAACAGTTACAATGATGCAGCCGATAGCGACAGTGGCAGCCTTGTAAGCGCCGAGCCGCCCACCACGCCACTAACCGCCGCCAATGCTTCTCCGCGACAACCGCGTCCAACTGGTGGTCGCTCCATAATCACCAAAGTACAAACACCACAAACGCTAAATCAGTATCTACCCACGGCGGAGGAGTACCATCGCACAACGCCACACGCGCACAGCAGCAACACATACCTCGATCCGAGCGCATTTGGCGATCAGCAGGATCTGCTGCAACAGCAATTATTAACAGCTGCACATAAAGTCGACTTTAATGGTGCCGAACCGTTGGATGCGGAATCAGTGGATACTGCGGCGACCGCTTACCAGCAGTTAGAGCGTACGGAACGGAAGGACGGCATGGATTGGTACTACGAGAGCTTTAAGAAACCGCGTGCCGATACGGCGGCTGGCAGTAGCTTGCGCAGCAGTGCAGATTTCATGGCGAACGCCGGCGCAGACGGCATTAAAGTGACGTACTTGGCTTTTGGAGGCAATGCGTGCAGCTTCATGCTCTTTTTAAGTTTTTTAGTATTACTTTCGTGAAAGGTATTTATTTCTCATTATTTTTAACGAGTTTCTTGCATCGGAAAGTGTTTATAGTTATGCAAGCCTGTTGTAATAGTATTGTAAAGAGAAGTTGTTGCTTTATCTGTGGATCTAATACTCATGCAAAAACTGTTTGAAATTAAGGTTCAATTCTTATTATTAGCAATATTTATTAGAAGTGGTTTTAACATTTGCATATATCATTAAATATATTTAAACATATAATAGTTATAGTAAATTAAATAAGAAAACAACAATAACAAATTTATTCAATGAAATACATGGAGGCCGTTCGCCCGTCAGTATATACGCGCACTAGACCCTCAGCTTCAGAGATATCGTTCTGAAATTTTGCACACGCTCTTTTCTTCACAAGAAGTTGCTATTTTGTCGGAAGCGCCAATATCGGACCACTATAGTAAATAGCTACCATACAAACTGTTGGATCCAAACTTGGAAAACTTTTATATTTGACGAGTTATCGTCACGAAATTCGGCACGGAATGTTATCTGAAGCAGTGCTACAATTTGCTGAGAAATCGTTCAGATCGGAGAAGTATAACATATAGCTGCCATAGAAAGTGGCCGATGAAACTAAAGCCCTTTTATAGAAAACTTTTTTATTTGAAGAGATATCTGCAAAAATTGTACACAAATAATTGTCTAAGCCAACGCTGAATATCTGCAAAAATATAGCATTGTTGTCATAAGGTGACTTCAGCAGAAGCCGCCTTCAAGCTGGTTCTATATAAGCAAAGTAGGCACTGTGCCTGGCCAGTGCTTAGGCGACTCTCGCGCCGCGATGTGCTGTAATTTGAATGTCAGGAAGCGACTTCGTCGGAAGTTGGCTGCCAGCTGGCTCTATATAAGTGAAGCAGGCACGGTGCCTGGCCAGTGCTTAAGCGACTCTCGCGCCGCGATGTGCTGTGATTTGAATGTCACGGGGTGAATTCGCGGGAAGCTGGCTGCCAGCTGGCACTATATAAGTGAAGCAGGCACTGTGCCTGGCCAGTGCTTAAGCGACTCTCGCGACGCGATGTGCTGTGATTTGAATGCCACGAAGTGACTTCGCGGGAAGCTGGCTGCCTGCTGGCTCTATATAAGTGAAGCAGGCACGGTGCCTGGCCAGTGCTTAAGCGACTCTCGCGCCGCGATGTGCTGTGATTTGAATGTCACGGGGTGAATTCGCGGGAAGCTGGCTGCCAGCTGGCTCTATATAAGTAAAGCAGGCCCTGTGCCTGGCCACTGCTTAGGCGACTCTCGCGCCGCGATGTGCTGTGATTTGAATGTCACGAGGTGACTTCGCGGGAAGCCGGCTGCCTGCTGGCTCTATATAAGCAAAGCAGGCACTGTGCCTGGCCAGTGCTTAGGCGACTCTCGCGCCGCGATGAGCTGTGATTTCGCGGGAAGTTGGCGCCGCGATGAGCTGTGATTTGAATGTCACGAAGTGACTTCGCGGGAAGCTGGCTGCCAGCTGGCTCTATATAAGTGAAGCAGGCACTGTGCCTGGCCAGTGCTTAAGCGACTCTCGCGCCGCGATGTGCTGTGATTTGAATGTCACGGGGTGAATTCGCGGGAAGCTGGCTGCCTGCTGGCTCTATATAAGTGAAGCAGGCACTGTGCCTGGCCACTGCTTAGGCGACTCTCGCGCCGCGATGTGCTGTGATTTGAATGTCACGAAGTGATTTCGCGGGAAGCTGGCTGCCTGCTGGCTCTATATAAGTGAAGCAGGCACTGTGCCTGGCCACTGCTTAGGCGACTCTCGCGCCGCGATGTGCTGTGATTTGAATGTCACGAAGTGACTTCGCGGGAAGCTGGCTGCCTGCTGGCTCTATATAAGCAAAGTAGGCAGCGTGCCTGGCCACTTCTTAGGCGACTTTCGTCCCGCGATGTGCTGTGATTGTTTTGTCATCGGAGCACTATTACTTGTAGTTTCCATACAATTTGAGCGACCGGAATATAGTCTTTGTATGGAAAACTTTTTCTTTACAATATCTGAAGAATTTGTTCAGATCGGACGACTATAGCATATAGCTGTCATACAATTTCAGCAATCGGAATTAAGTTCTGGTATGGAAAACTTTTGTATTTTATGAGATATCTATACGAAATTTGGCATGGATTATTATTTAAGGCAACGGTAGAATCTCTGAGGAAATTTTTTAGATCGGACAACTATAGCATATAGCTACCGAACAAACCGATCGTTCAAATCCATGTCCTTGTATGAAAAACTTTTTTATTTGGCGAGATATCTACACAAAATTTGGCATGGATTATTATCCGAGGCAACGGTAGAATCTCTGAAGAAATTGTTCCGATCGGACGTCTATATCATATAGCTGTCATACAAAATTAAAACTCATTTTTAAGTGTTCTTTCAATTTATCATTTTCTCATTGCATTTTTCATAGCTTTTTATTCATTTTTCATTATTTAATATCTGCGCATTATTAACACCTTATCAGTTATACATTTCAGTCCATTTTTTTACGTATTCATAGTGCAAATGCACATACATACATACATTTTTCAGTCTTTCTCAAATCATCTTCAAGTTTTTCACAACTTGACAACAGCTTTTTGCCGTTGTTTTTGGTTTAAATTCAAGTTACCTAAAATTTAAACATTTAACATTTACGAACAATACCATTTTCTCTAAAACTAGCTTATAAAATACAAGCAAAAAATCAATATTTTGGATTTCAGACATAAAAGCAGCATTTTGTTGGCGTCTGTCGTGTGTGGAGTTGTTGGTCGCTCACTTCATGGATGAGTTGCAGTGCTATTCGAATGGAATATAGAGTTAAAGTATGGTTTTCCGCAACAAGCTGTATGCAGTTTTCCCCAACAAGCTGCATGCAATTTTGCCTGGAAAATGCAAAAAATAAAAATAAAATTAATATTTATTGCATATTTTTAATTAAATAAAGCTAGCAAATAATATTTTCGCTAGTGTTTCATATGGAAAACTGTTCAGATGGTAGTGCATGTGTATGAAAATTCAGCATTTTAGCTCAGTTTTGGGTATGAAAATGTCATCACTACAGTTTTTCTATACGAAACACGATTTTAAAACTGAAAAAATTTCTATAAAATAATATATACAGTTACAAAAGTAAGTTTACCTTCAATCAGCAGCCAGCGCCGGTGTTAAATTGCTGCCTTATTCAACATCTGTAAACAAAATCATTTATTATTATATTATCCGCTCACAAAATATGGAAAAATATTCAAATTGTGTTAATTAATATTTCAGATGGTAGTGCATGTGTAAGAAAATTCAGCATTTTAGCTCAGTTTTGGGTATGAAATTGTCATCATATTAATTATTGTTTTTATTCTAAATAATTAAGACACCTCTACTGCTTATATTGTAACAAATTAGAACTAAATATTTGTTACATTAACAGCTCAGCGCGCTTTGTTGTCTGCCTGCTACCTAATGACTGCCGAACAACCCTCTAAACATGTAGAAAATGTGAGGTTAGTGCAAAACTAATGAGACGCTAGTAACACGCCTAAACTGCACACTAATTGCTGCTGGGCAATGTTTTTAATTTTTTTCAATAACTTTAATTAATATTGCTCGCTTACTAATTGCCATAATATGCAGCAAACGGTCACTCAGTCTTAATTAATTTATCAGCCACTAATCTCCTTCGTCTCTTAAAAAACCGATAATTGTACACTTTTGCTTACCTTTAAAGCTGCGGCAATTTAAGTAAATTCACGCAATATATTGGATTTTAATAATTTAGTGTATTCCATGCGTACTACAGTCCAGTTTTTATTGCTTAATTAAATTTTAGTCGTCATTCACACATTTTGTCAGGGAAGCTGGATGCGTGCCGTCCAATAGCTGCTTAGTGAAAAGATTTAGTAACCGGAAAGTAAGCTAGAGGCAGGCAAAATGTGAATGAAAAAATATTCACCACCTGGTGTAGTGTGGTTGGTTGGTTAGAAATTTAAATGCAACACTGACTGGGGAAAAAATTAATTTTGAGCAATAAATTACCACTAGTTGGGGAATTTTTATACCCTGCACTGGTTATAAATTCGCAACGAAATTTGCAAGACACAAAAGGAAGTGTAGAAGACCCGATGAAGTACCTATTTATATGTATATGTGGTATAGTTATGATCAGCGTGTTGATTTGAGTCCATTCTGCGAGTATATGTATATAAATAGTACCCTCAGTGTATGAGTTATCGAGTTGAAATCTTGTACAAAACGTTTTCTGCCTAAGAACTTAAATATTTGTCGAAACCGTCGATATCGGATCACTACACGATATAGCTGTCATGCAAACTGATCGTTCAAAACAAAGTCCTTGTATGGAAAACTTTTTATTTGACCAGATATCTTCACGAAATTTAGCACAGCTTATTTTCTAAGGCAACGCTATTATATTTGAAGAAATTTTTCAGATCGGACCACTGTAGCATATAGCTGCCATACAAACTGATCGTTCAAAACCAAGTCCTTGTATGGAAAATTTTTTTATTTGATGAGATATCTTCACGAAATTTTGCACAGCTTATTTTCTAAGGCAGTGCTACAATATCTGATAATATTTTTCAGATCCGACCACTGTAGCATATAGCTGCCATACAAACTGATCGTTCAAAACCAAATCTTTGTATGGAAAACTTTTTTATTTAACGAGATATCTTCAAGAAACTTAGCACACATTTTTTTCTAAGGCAGTGTTACAATATCTCATAATACTTTTCAGATTCGACCACTGTAGCATATAGCTGCCATACAAACGGATCGTTCAAAACCAAATCCTTGTATGGAAAACTTTTTTATTTAAGAAAATATGCTAACGAAATTTAACACGCATTTTTTTCTAAGGCAGTGCTACAATATTCTAAGAATTTTTTCAGATCGGACCACTGTAGCATATAGCTGCACATACAAACGGATCGTTCAAAACCAAGTCCTTGTATACAAAACTTTTTTATTTGACAGGATAGCTTTATGAAATCTAAAAAAGATTATTTTCTAAGCCAGCGCTACAATATTCTCAGAAATTTTTTCGATCGGATCACAAAATTTTCTCAAAGTAAAAGTAAAAGCAGAAATTAAATTATTTAAAATGGTAACATTTATTTAACTCTATAAACTTTCCAACTTAATTTATGGCGGCCTGTTTTTGTTTTTGAAACGACATATATGTATGTACATATATATATAAATATTATTTGTTATCTACAATTAGCTGCAAGTTTTTATTTTCAGATTGCTTTCATAGGCCCACAAGTATTATGGATTATTAATTAATTACAGGCGATAAGCTTATTGACTAATTTACAATGTTTGTTTATTAAAAACTTAGTAACTTAAATGATTTTATGTGCAATTGCTAAGATTGTATAACGGAACATGACGTTTTTGAGTACATATAGTTTTAGGTTATAATACAAAATAGCATAATTTATATTCTTTTACGAAAGTTGGTTGCAAAATGTTAAAACACACAGACAGAATATCTCACATACATATTTATGTACAATACGCTTCCCTAGTACAAACGCTTGCTATGCAATCTTTCATTAAAAAAATAATTAAATAATGCACTTGTATGTATGTATATGTACATTAATAAAAATCGTATAGTAGTTGCTTTATATATAACTTAATGATTATTGTATTGCATTATAAACTAAAATTTCTAAGATTTCTAAAATTTATGTTTAAATAACCTTAAGTTCTTTAGTTTTTGTTTTTACAAATGCTAATGCCGCTTCAAATATTTAAAATTTTTCACGCTTCTTAAAATTACGCTTGGAGGCGCAACGTTGCAATATGTCCGATATGTGCGATTTGTGTTCGAAAATTTTCATCATCTGACTTTGTGCTTCATGTATGCCGTCTACAATAATTTTGCTGCGCTGTATGTTGCCCTGTAAGTGGCAGAAAGTGAGTTGAAGTGAAATCAGTTTCATGAAATATATTAAAAATGTTTTATATTAGCAGCAAATTAAAATAAATATGAGACTTTACCTTCAGCAATTCGTTGATACGCTCGGTTTCGGGATTTTTTTCATGTGCTTCCATCTGTTTCAACATATTATTGAGTTGATCAAGTCCGTTCGATTCGTTCTCACACTGAAAAAGATGAGAAGGATATAAATAAGTAAAAAATAATAATATTAAATAAAAAAATTTGTAAAAAAATTAAATAATAATAAAAAAAAAAAAACCAATTATAAAAAAAATAAATAAAAAAAAACATAAAAAATATAAAAAAAATAATTAAAAAAAAAACTATAAAAAAAATATAAAAAAAATATAAAAAATATAAAAAAATTATAAAAAAAATAAAATAAAATAATAAAAAATAAAATTATAAAAAATAATAATAAAAAAAAATTAATAATAAAAATAATAATAAATACAAAATAATATATACATATAAAATACCAGGTGTACCGTTATGAAATGAGCGTTTTTCGTGTAAATGAAGTACTAATTTTAAATGGGAAAGTAAAAAAAAAAGTTAATCAAAATATTGAACATTTTCACCACCTTTCTGGTAATTTGTGGGTCTTCTTTACTGGCGTAGACACCGCTTACGCGATTATAGGCGAGTTATCCTTTTCATTGGGCGCGTTTTTCACGTGACGGCTCCCTAACCCAGCGCACAACCCTGGGGAGGGATGGTTCGCCTTCTCACTTTAGCTTGTCTTCAAACGGATGTTCTTTGGCTACCCAGAGGATATTTAGTCTAAGACTGGAAGTCGTGTGCTGCTTGAGCCATGTGTAAAAGAAACATTTCTGGCCACTGCCAACTGAATGGCAATCAGAGAACTTTCCTCACTTGCGTGAACTTCTTTCTACACATGACTCCATCTTCCCGCGGTTGCTATGCCAATAAAAAAAAGTCATCTTTTGAAGCAAACCATTCAGACACACAATTCTCGACTTCTTCGTAAGAATCAAAGTACAGTACATGTTTCAATGATGTAAACAAATGGTAATCGGAAGCAGCCAAGTCTGGCGAACATGGCAGTTGGAGTAGCAGCTGCCAACCAAGTATCCTAACCGTTCCCACATCAGTCAGGTCTAAGTAAACGGAACGGACCCGGATTTTTAGCCGGTCGTTGTCCGGAGTACAGTGTTCTAACAAGTTTGAAGCTTCCTCGTCTGCGTTTCACTGCATCCAGGCGATCATATTGGTGCGGCGTAGTTTACGACTGTTTTTACGGTCGATGGTTGCCCCGAATTACCCCAAGATTTTCTACATTTAGGATTCCTAAAATAAATCCATTTTCCATCGCCAGTGACAATTCAATGCAAAACTGACTTTCTTTCGTGTCTTTGAAGCAAAATTTCACAAGTCTTCCACAATAATAAAATATTGCTGTCTGTTAAATGACTGTAAAGTTATTAAATATGTTTTGACAGCTGTCATGCCAACTAAACAGAAAAAAATTAAGGCACGTTCACAACAAATATTCACTACGGACTGATTTGTATCTTAACTCTCACTTCATAAAGGTGATAAAAATATTTTTTTTTTTTTTCATTTAATCTCGGTACCCCTTTTACTTGTATAAACAAAACATTATGTTAACATTGTCGCACGTACCAAGTCTTCCATTTGCGAGCTCAAATGGTGTATTTTCCAGCCATTCAGCTTGCCCATAACATTCGTCTGATTGGCCAAATCAATAACGGTGGGCCGGCGTTCTTCGCGCGGTTTAACATCTGAGTAGCGCTGAAAATGATTGTTGGCCGTCTTCCAGTTTTGCTTATAAGTCTGCAAAGCAAACACGAAAAACATTTACATATTTTGTTATAATCGCAAAATTTTACAACAACTTACATGCAGCAGCGAGAAGTTACGCGGTCGTCGTAATGTAAACTCTGTTGGCTTGGCGTTCTCCTTATTGCCTGTGGTGGGCGGCACATTATTATTTTTATGATTGCTATTGCTATTATGCACAACATTGGCATTGCTGGCGTTGGCATTAGCGCTATTGCCGTCATATTGATGTGTGGCCGTACTGCCAGCAGCGCCGGGCGCCATTGAGCCGTGTACTGGCGCTAATAGCATGCCGCTGTTGCCAGTTGCCGCAGACAACTCATAGTGACTATTGTTGCCGCTATTATTACTATTGCTCATATTGCTGGCGGCAACCCCAGTTGCTGTTGGTGGTGGGAGAGTAAGTGAACTTTGACTATGACTCGAAAGTTGACTGTCATTGCTATACGATGAACGAGAGAATGAGAGAGAAAATAATTATTACTTCTATTTGTTATGTTGCGTGCTTCGCATACTTACGTTGAACGTCTGTTTCGCTTGCGTGTGGAACATTCAACGGGTCCACCATTGAGGCGAGCAGTACTTGTTGCCACCGGTGCATGCAACTGCGGATGATGATCCAGCGAGGAAGTGCGTGAGCTGCTCGGCGTGACCGATATGCCGCTCATCAGCACGTTATGCTGCACATTGACATTGCCATGGTGATTTGCGTACATCTGCAAGAATTTTTTCCAAAATTTTCGCAAAATTATGGCAAATTGCATGAAATTTCGCAGACTTACCTCATTGATAGGGTTGAAATGTGTGGAATCGTTGGGCGCTTGTGGCATATGATTAATCATCATCATATTACCATCTTGCATTTGTTGTTCTACGCCCGGTGATGAATTCGCCGACACTGTTGTCGAGCCATCCGATGAAGCCGGCGACTCGCCACGCGCCACACGTTGACCGCTAATGGCGTTACCGGAGAGCGATGCCTGGGCACGATCCTTCTTCGCCAAGGCTTCCGTTGTGAGTGTGGACGATGCGGTCGTTTGCGCCGAGGCCATGGAGGTGGCGGATGATGATGCCACAGACGTGATGCTGAAAGCGCTGCCCACCGAAGAGGCGGCCGGTGAGCCTGTTACATTTGATAAAATGGAGGCAGTGCCAACATTGCTACTATTATTGCCCATGGCGAGTAATGTGGGTTGCAGATTTTTTGCAGCGCGTATAGGCGAGCCATCTGCATCACGCTTTCGTAGAAAATTGGAAACTACCGTTGAGCCGGGACCGCCACCAGTCACTTTGATCGACGTTTGCAGCGGTATGACTACATGCTGACCCTGCGCGCCAGTTAGTGTTGCAGTTGTGGAGCTATTGCCAACGTGGTGACCGGATGAGGCAGCAGAAGCTGGTATAATAAGCTGTTGGCCACCGGTAACAGTACCGTGCTGCAACAATTGTTGCGTTGCTTGCGAAACGGAGATCGCATCAGCTGATATTGTATTGGAGGAACTGGCATTGGCCACCACGCCCTGCGGAGTTGTGGGCAATTGTGCGCTGAAACGCAGCGGCACAGCCTGAATTTGTGAGCCTGCCGCGCTGGAAACCGGTATTTGTAGTTGGCCGATGGAACGCCCACCGGTGGATGGCACCACAGTAAATGTGGCCGTTGAGTTACCAGCATGCGAAGCTGCAGTTGCAGCGAAGGGTAATGATGAAATTGCCAAATTGGAGGCGGACACCGCATTCACCAATTGATTTTGCGTTATGGGCAATGTGCTGCTTGTTGCCGTGGTGGTGGTGAGCGATAGCACGCCAGTGGACACTTGTACCGAACTAGCCGGCACAGATTCATAGTAAATCGTGCCGCCTGGTGGCAAAAAGGCACCAGCTGAGGTGGGTACACCACCGCTACTACCACCACCACCGGTTGCGGTGAGCACCGTAGTATTGTTGCTTGACGCGGACGATGCCGCATGTAAATTTGTGGCACTTACGCTGACGCTTGCTCCATGCGTGCGCTGAGCTGTGTTCGCTTGATGTATGTACACGCTAGGTGGTCCCGCGCTACTTGTTATTATGCTACCGCCACTTGGCTGGCCGCTGTTGTTATCCAAATTGCTTGCATTGGAAGCGCTCATCACTTTTCCCACTGTTATGGCACCAGCATTCTTTAGCGGCGTTATGGTGCCGGTTAGTATATTGCTACCGCGTGTCGTTATGGCCAATGGTAGAACTGTGGTGCCACCACCGCCGCCGCCAGATGAAACAATATTCTGTGTGTTTAACAGTTGGCTAGCTGCAGCTGCTGCCTGCGAAACATTCACGAGTTGTGCTGTAGACAGATTTGTAACACCACCGCCACTTGATGTGGGCGTAGTTGACGATAAAGCCGGTGAACCGTTGCCGCCACTACCGCCGCCGCTATTATTACCGCCTAACGTTGATTGTATGCTCGTTGTTACGTTCTGCTGTGACGGTAAATTTACGCCTATTTGCGTAGTATTGCCTCCGCCGGCAGTGGGTAACTTACCCAAACCGAATGGTGTTATAGTCAGTGAGGGTTTAGCGGTCATCGAAACCGGTTGTCGTAGACCAGACACTATTAAGAAAAGCATTAATAACAAATGGCATGATAAAAGTGCTCTGTTACTATTTATGCTCAACTTTCATTAAATAATAAACACTTGTTTTTTTTTTTTTTGTAATTATCGATATACATATTTACATAAATGGAATTTGTTGCGATAAAAGTGCGAAAAAACTACATTAGCGCTACTTATAGGAAATACGCGTACAATATAACACTTTTAATGCTGATTCAATGAAGTTATCTATATAACATACTCGTACACTCAATCGTGCTACATCCCACATCGGCCAACGTTTGTAGGAAGCACCTCATTTATTGTGACCGAGCTGTCTTATCGGCATAATGTATACGAACAGACATTTGTATATTCTACATTGTAAAGAGAACTTTTCTTTATACCCTGAACAACGTATTTTAAGTTTGCCACGAAGTTTGTTTATCAGTATGACAAACCAAGCTGATTTAACGATGACTTCTTGTCTTCCTATACTCGATCTGGCTTCTCAGTTTCAGAGATATAGATCCGATATTTTGCACATGTTCTTTTCTCACTAAAAAGCTGCTTTTCCGTTGGAATCGCCTATATCGGATAGCTATAACATATAGCTGTCATACAAACTCACCTATGAAAATCAAGTCTTTGTATGGAAAACTTTTTTATCTGATGGGACTTATTTACAAAATTCAACATGGAATATTTCATAAAGCAAATCTACCATCTCCGAGGAAATTGTTCAGATCGGGCCACTACAGCATATACCTGCCATACAAACTGCCTATTGTTTTATTTGAATTTAATGAATTTCACAGGTCTAGATATATGTACTTTTACTTTCATGTGATGTTCGTTATAAGTATACTAGTCTCATATCCTCACACCCGATGTGTCATACGATATATGTATACATAAGTTATCAGTAAATTTCCTGTATAAAAGGCTTCGCGTTACTTGTCAACAAAACAAATCAATAATTGTGACAGTTAACAATTTTCTTAAACTTCATTGAATTAACGAAATTACAAGCAAATTGGTGTATATTTTACAAGACACTTACCGAGCTTCCCAGTGCCCGATGTATTGACAATGATGGGCTGGAACATCACATTACCCGAAATGCGACCCGTTGAGCCAATAATAGGCTGTGTAGTACTGCCGGGCTGTTGTTGCAGCTGTATGATACGTGTGGTAGGTAAATTCGAGGTCGGTATGACGCTGTTGCCAACACCTGTAGTTACGCCACTCATAGTCGTATTGCGTGGCGAATTGTTAGCAGTTGTATTACCGGACCCCACCACAGAATTAATAGCGCTGCCAACCACACCACCACTTCCGACCGGTTGAATTGTTGAGGTTATATTTGGTGCACGTATACTTATGCTGGTCGTGTTCAACTTGGCGGCGGAGAAAGATTTTGGTATCGGTATTGGGCGTATTTGACGTGATGTTGTTCCTGCCACCGAAGTACCAGCGCCAGAGAGCTGTGTAGCAACAGCAAGTCGCTGACCAGCTACTAGAGTCGGATTAAACTGTTGCGTTTGCTGTGTAAGCGGTTGTGACGTAGCTGCTACATTTGATGAATAAACTAATGTGGCTTGATGTTGACGTGGTGGTAAAACAGTAGCTAATGTGGCCACGTACGTTTGCTGTTGCTGTGACTGTGGCTGACTATGTGCCACTCCCGATGATGACACTGATTGTATTGTGGCTAAGGAAAAATATATAAAAAAATGTTTAAAATAAAAAAAAATATGAATTTTAGACTTACATTGTCCACCTTGACCTTGCTGCGTTTGTGTTTGGCCGCCTCCAGCCGTTTGCACAGCTGTTGGTGGCGTGGTTGCAAGAACTGTGCCGCCAACCGATGTGCCGAGTCCACCGCTAATACTAGTGTTGCTGTATGCACCACTAGTTGTGTTCATGCTCTGTGCACTGAGTATACGTTTTTGTGTCGGCTGTGGTATGGTTCTAATGAGTTGCACTTGTCCACCGGTATTAGTTTGCATCCAAGTCGTGCTGGTTGCCGGTGAAATGACTGAAGTAGCTGGCGATG
Organism: Bactrocera zonata; assembly: GCA_037783105.1. Lineage (NCBI taxonomy): Eukaryota > Metazoa > Arthropoda > Insecta > Diptera > Tephritidae > Bactrocera > Bactrocera zonata. The sequence continues at coordinate 3,923 of JBAWJQ010006296.1, read as the reverse complement.
ATGTATTACGATTGACGGGTGCGGCCGTGCCACGCACAAAGCCACCCGCTGCTGTGAGCCCCGTAACTGTTGCACCTGCACCCATTGATCCGGAACCCGGACCTGTACGTATTGGTGTGACCAGCCTTTGTGCCGAGCCCACTGCTGTCATTTGTGTGGCTGTTACACCGGCACGAGGCAGATATGTTGTTTGTGTGACCGGCCTCGTTACAGTTATAGATGTATTAGACACTGTGCGAGAAGTAACACCCGTAACGCCAGCCGGTATAGCTGTTATCTGCGTACGACCAACACCTGTGGCACCTTCGAATTGTTTGATGGGTATTATATTGGTGGGCATGACAACACGCACCTGTGTCGATTGTCCGCCAGCGCCGATGGTGCGAATAGCTGAAGACGATTGTGCTACATTAAGGGCAATTGGCGTACCACCAATGGATGTCGCTATAGCACCACCAGCTGTGGTCATTTTAATAGCTCCAGTTGTTGAAACACTGCTGGTCATTATAGAGCTAACGCCACTCACAACGTTACTACCAATTTGTAAGTTGCTACCACCAGGAGAACCAGTGTTCACCATATTGCTATGTGAAATTTTTGCTGAAACTGGATTAAAAGAAAAAGGATGGATTTTTGATGTTTTATTAAACTGCCTGGGATTTTGATGAGTATGGCTTTGACTGTAAGCATGGGTTTGATTGTGTGAATGGGAATGAATATCGCTTGTAGGTAAGTGTGCAGTGCGTACTGGCGAATGGATGGGCGGATTTTGTAAATTATTTGAACTTGATGTTGTTATATAGGGATTGGGTAGTATAGAAATATTGTGCGTTTGTTGTTGGTGTCTAGCAATTGAAGTTGTTGTAGTCGTAATAGTTGATGTCATTGGTGATTGGATAGCGGACACTGTTGAATGCACTGGTGCCTGATGCTGTTCATTTTGATGAATGAGGTTAGGTTGTATGAAATGGGTTTTTATGTTTTTTTGTGCTTCTGCGAAAGAATTATACAAGCAAAACAAAGATAACAAGTTGTAGAATTTTGCGTGGTATTTTTAACAAACAAAACTACATACGTGGAACACTGTTTTAGACATTTTAACTTAAATATCGGAATGTAATGAAATTGTTAAAATTAATAACTCCAAAATACCATATATTAAATTTCAATTACGATAATTATTATATATCACCAGATTAGGAGCTAAATAAATGGTTTGGGGGGTACACGGGGAATACAATTTCATTATTAAATTCCTGAAGCAGAACAAGTGAGCAAGTTTTTTAATAAATTCTGATTGAAATTAAATTTCTTATTGGAAATTCATTTAAAAGAATTATTGGAGTTTACTTTTTTTTTAGTTTTTATCAACAATAACAACACCTTTATAGGTATATGTTATTTTGTTATGCTCCATTATGAAATTCCCAAAATTTGTACATGACAACCCAAACAATATGGAATTTTTGACGCCACGACACACTGCAACGGCAACACAAATTGGAATGGAGAGGAACAGTGGGATAGAATTTTGGTACAGAAAGCAAGTACATAAGCAAATAGAAAATAGCAAACGCACACACAAAATATGCTATAAAAGCTGCAATAAAGGCAATCACATTACTTCTTATACATAGTATACATATACACATAGCGACGAGCGCAAATTATAACCAAACATGTGTAGATTTGTGTCAAATATGTATATTTATGGCGTTACTATTTTACGCTACAATATAAAATGGTTAAAATTCTTGTAAACACTCACCGCCTGTTGTGGCCTGCGTTGAGCCCATACCAGTCAAATTGGAGCTTAGGGTTCCATTTGTATTTCCACCTCCAGGTCCCCCACCACTTCCAACACCTCCACCACCTCCTACATTGCTCCCTCCTGGTCCAGGTGCGCCACCACCACCAGTTCCACCACTCGTATCCACCGAACTCATTTTATTTAAAAACGCAGTATATTTATTGATAAAAATGCTAAAACAAATTTATTTTACTTAAAATATCAATCGCACACACATTACGTTTATCTAAATTTGTAGAAGTAAAAGTATGTACATATATTTTTCATAGTATCACTTTAAAACCACCTCGCGGAGGTTAAAGCACTTCTACCAACCTTGCTTTTATTTAAACGTTTCAGCAAATGTTAATTTCACACTATATTTGTTGAATTTTATAATTATTACTGATTATTGAAATCTTAATTGGAAAATTTTTAGCTTTTCCCTCGTCTACATACGGTCACTTTTCTCTGTGTGTACTTTGAAAATGTCTGCCGTATACTGAAACGAAACATACAAAGAAGAACGAGTAATATGTGAAATTTGCTGAACTGTGTTGCCAGATAGGACCTTGGTGAAGCATAACAATAACTTGACTTATTTCTTATGGAGTTAAAAGAAAAACTTTAATTTCTAAAGGAAAGAAAAGTATTATATTTTAACTTTTTTTTAATTTATTTTAAAGCTTAATGTTGTAAGAGGTTTATGCCATCTTTTTACAATTGTGAACTTATTTGCAATAAATGATTGTGAATGGTATAACTACATATACATACATATATTGTGTTTACATTTTCTCGAACCCTATCTAAGTATATATTAATTATTGCGTTAACCAAATTAGCAAACATTAATACAAAAGATTTAAAATTATATTTTGTTCTTTTTTATTGAAAATGCTGGCATTTCATTCATACAATTTAATTTAACGTAGCTTGACTTAAAAGAATGGTTTACAACTTCCGTAGCAGTTAACCGTTTCCACTGCTGGCGGGAGTTGTCTCCTCGTCTCACATGGGTGGTGGTGGTACAGGTAATACGCCCATTGGAGGTGGCGGTGGTACGCCATTGAACATATGATGAGGACGTGGTGGTCCCGGCATTGGGAAACCAGCGGCAGGGCCAAGGCCGCGATGCAATTGCGGTGGAGGAGGTGGTATAATTTTGGGTTCGAATTTGAAAGAGAATTGTAGGAAAAATTGCTTTGTATCACGATTCCAATGTGTCCAAAATTTACCCTCGGTTTTTTCCACTTCACGCGATGGAACCTTAAAAGCAATGGTTTCATATGGCTCAGCAGCAAATAACAAATATTGCCATTTACGATCTGGTGGTTCTATTTTCTGTTCATAAGCGGACATGAATCGGTGACGTGGTATGATTCCTTCAGTGATTTCAGGATAATCAATTTGGAAAAGTAATGATTGCTGCCCATTAGTAGGATCACGTTGCTTTGTCACACGGTAACCTGGACGACCAATCTTAACAAATTTTTTTGGCTCAACTCGTGGTTTCTCCGGCGCAAGCATGGACGGCGCCTCTTTAGCTTCTTTTGCGGCACGCCGTGCCAAGTTCTCTTGATGTTTCTTTCCTTGCGTATGTGCCAAATAACTGCCCTCATTATTGTGAAGTGTTAGACAAAGTTTACATTCATATGAACCCAAATGATTTTTCATAAAATATGGATCCTTATTCAGATCAATTGTTTCCAAAGCTATATAAGAAAGATGAAGATGTATAGTGTAGTTAACAGCAATGTGGAAAACTTACCAAGCTGTCGTAGTCGTTCTTTGCGGTCACGGTTAGTTTCTGACCAAGAAGCAACTCCACCGCTGCCGGTTTTTCCACCGGCTCTATTTTGGAAATCCATTTTGTAAGCTGGTGTACACCAATGAAATAAACTTTTATAATATTTTATTAAAAATTAATAACATCAATTCAATGTGTCTCGTTTATGTGTACTTTGACAGATTGCAATATACCAAAAATTGTGTTCGAAATGTCAAATGTTTCGTTCTTTCGCTTTTGACAGTTGAGCGGCATTGCCGTATCGATTTATTTAAGTTGTGTAGAATTGTATAAATTTGAAAAGTTAATATATATAATCAATGCAATAATACAAACTAAGAATTG
>JBAWJQ010006295.1:0-25000 GCA_037783105.1 Bactrocera zonata | reverse complement strand
ATCATAAAGTATACATTGTATTGCAGTATTTTGAATTTTATTCATTAAGATTAGTTCATAAAATTTTTGTGTTAATAAAAATGTAATCCATGCGTAAATAATTTTTCTATGCGCACCCTGTGTTATTGCCCATGCCTAAATAACTTCGCCGTAGTTTGTGACATTTGTGAAGAATTTTCTTTCGACAGTAGACAACGAGGTGCGCGATAAAGGCTTTAAAAATTAATTAATGGTCTTAAAATATTTTAGTGCCTGCTGAATATAATAAAAAATTGCAAAACGGGCTTAATATCTTGTTGTGTTAAATTTGGTGGATTTAAAAGTACGTGCATTTCATTAATTTTTGAATGTGCATATTCTCGTGTTTTCCCCCGAAATCTACATGAAATATTTCTACAAGTGAAGAAATTCTACGCTACGCTCAAAACGCGTTATTGTTAGATGCATTAAGCTGATGTAATATATAAGTATAATGAAAAAATAAAAAAAAAATTGGTTTAATAGTAAATATGAGTGATTGTGAAGCGCTAAATAATAATGTAGCAACAAATGTAGCTCTTGCAGTGAGCAATGTGATTACTATGAATAACCGAGCAGCAACAAATTCTAAGCCGAGTGCTGCTATTGATAGTACCGCTGAATACGTTAGTACCAAAGAAGTTCAATTACCCGTCATGTCAATAACAAATGATGAGGAGCGCACAGTAAATCCCGTGGGTGAAAGCAAATCTCAAAATGCTACTACTGTTAAGAATTTGACTCAGACACTTCTTACCAATGATCCTACTTCCGCAATGAATTCAACAGTCTCTAACCAAAGTCAAAAACCCGACAGTAACAAACGTGTCATACGCAAAATTATGGTAATTGATCCGAAAAAATTGCAACAAGCTGGATTGGACCGCAAATTGGCCGAAGCAATCGGCAGACACAAGCTAAAGGCAATGGCTAAGGAACAGCGCAGACGAGTACAAGATTGGGATACTCATAAGTTGCAAGTAAATGATGCGTCCAAAGCAGCTAATAAACCAACTCAAACTGCAATTTCGTCATTAAAGGCAACAGTACCAGCTGCTGTTCCAGCAACAGTAACCACAACATATACTGCAACAAGCAATTCTACGCCAAATACAACTAATGCAACACAACAAATCTTTTCTCCAATAAAACCACTGGATTCATTGAAAAAATGTCTTTTGGTGCCAGCTGCAACGGAAAAAGCTGCTTCTCCAAAAATTAATGCGACGCCGATTAAGACAACAATTTCGGTTCCCACGGGTAAGTGATTTCAAGTTTAATATCAATAACATATATCCCACAGGAAATTTTTAAGTCCTTGTTGATTATTTCTGCAATATTTTAATTTAAAATCTATAATGTCACAAACATTTATCCGCGATATATTTCATGCACGCGTGGCTGAGTAGTTAGTGTTGTTGTTCGTAAAGTTGTAGGTCGCAAGTTCGAGGCGTGGTTACACTTGAGCTTTAACGTAGTTACACATATTTTTTATTCGTATTTTATACATCATCGTATAGATTTTGAGACCAAAAATCGTGTAAAAAAGTGCCAAGTGCTTTTGCTTACTGTCTGAACAGATGTGCCGGTTACGCATTCATTGTTATTGTTTTATTTTTAGAAAACAGTCTTATTTATAAACTCTATTGGTTCGTGTTAGTTGTTCACCGAAAATATTATTTATTACACGTTTCATGCTATATGTATGTATGTAAGTGGTTTGCTAACTCTTAAATTTTATTTTCCAAAACTGTCTGGTCTACAACCGTGCAAGTACTGTCAACACAGCAGCATCCCCGAAAAGTATTTGATTCCAGTTTTTCGGTTGTTACAACAATAAATACAACAACTTTTCAATTCGTTTCTAATAGTCATTAAAAATTAATAATTTTTGAAAAAAAATACTTAAAAAATTGGGTCACAGACATATTTATAGGTATAACAATGTTGCCATAGTTGGTGCATGACATTGATATCAGTTATGTTTAAAATGTGCAAATAAAGAGTGAAAGTAATTTTTTTTTCTTAACTCACTTTCAAAATAATTGCAAGATATAAAGCATTTGGTCCAAAACTCTGGCATGCTTTGCTGGCTTAGGTATCAAATGCGGGGGTGAAAACAGCGGCTGTACTAAGGGTCACAGTTCGAATCCTGTTGATGGCTAGATAAATCTTAGAGATAAGGTTTATATTTTCCATAATATTTTTATTAGCTAGTGTAACAGAAAATACGAAATTGATTAGCGCGAAACAAAATTTGTGAATATGTATATCCTTAATGATTATTGTTACTGCTTGCCCTTGAATTTTCAAAATTCGTAAAAAGCTAGAAAAATCATTTTTATCGGCTTTACCGAAGCGAGAATACCCTTTACAAATAAAAAAAGGTTCCATACAAAATTTTACTTTTGATTTTTCAAATTGTATGGCAGCTATACCTTGAAGTCGTCCGATCTATAAAATTTCTTCTGGATATTGTATCCCTATCTTGGACCATAGTCCGTGTCAAATTTCGTAGGGGTACGCCGTAAACTAAAACAGTTTTTCATATAAGGAGTGGTTTTTAATCGATCAGTTTGTTTGACAGCTATATGCTATAGTGATCCGATCAAAACAAGTTTTCCAGAGATTGTACTGTTGCCTCGGATAGTAACCCACGTCCAATTTCGTGAAGATATCTCTTTAACCAACATCATTTTTGTCGTTCAGTTTCTGTGACAGCTATATTATATAGTGGTCCGATATTGGCGGCACCGACAAATGAGCAGCTTCTTCAGGAATGAAGAATGTGTACAAAATTACACACCTATATCTCAAAAACTGTGGAACTAGTACGCGTATATGCAAACATATGGACGGACATGACTAAATCGACTCTCCGTTCCCGCAACAGTCGGGTCTATGTAAACGGAACGAACACGAGTTTTTATCCGGTCAAAGATTATCAACTCGGCAGAAGTGTCTCCGACATTTCCTTCAGCGTTTTACAGACTTCGCGGCAAGTTTGACATAACCTATTCAGCGTATAATAATAAAATTATTATTAAATTTAGTGCATCTGCACTTCATTACTTAGAATTTATTTATTTTTTTATGCATAAACTTTAAATAAGCTCAAATAATATTTTACAGCTACCAAATCGCCTTCCGCTGAGCGCAAAGTTTTTGTTACGCCGAAGATAACCATAACGCGACCCGGCGAAGAACCGCATACAGTACGTATAGTGCCCGAGCATCGCTTAGAAAATGTGAAATACATATTACAATGTAAGATTTTGAAACGCCAACAGTTGGCAGCTGTACAGGCGCCGCAATCTCCACAATCGCCACAGGTAGCAACCTTATCGACGTCACAACACACCACACCAACAACTGAAATGCCCTGGATTGAGCCGAAAACAGAAATGGAAGAGTTCATAAACATACCCAAAGGTCAACAAGCGAAAAAACCATCCCCTGCTAAAACTCCGCAAGATATAGCACGTGTACTCGATTTTAGTGCAGATGCTGCCACTGCAAGCCGCTCTGCAACAACTGTGTCGGCTCCAAACGCAAATGCGCAACAAGCAGAAAAGGTCAGCACAGTCCATAGTCCAGTACACATAAGAAACTACAGTCTCAATGCACGCAAAGAGTCGCCCGCAAAGGAGGAAGCTGCTGCTGGTACACGCGCAGTCGATGTTGCACGTTTGGTGGCGCGCATCGGTAATGTAACAATGCGTAAAAACCCCGTACAGTCGCCAGACAAGACAGCTAATATAATGGAAATACCTAAGGCCACCATACGTTGCAAGAAACTGCCAGTACAGAACAAACCTAACCATGTGGCTAAAAGAGATAATGTCGCAAAGCAATTTGTGGGACCAAGCGTAGAACCGACTGTGTCGCCGTTATTAACAGACAAAAATATAGTTGCAACCAACGTTGAGCATACGTTAAGCGCAGTCTATAAAGATCCAGCAAAGCAGCCAACAGAAGCATTGAACGTTAAAGCCTCTACCACTGCCGCGCTTGACAACCAAAACAACGCGCAGTCACTGTTAAACAACTTTCCGCTATATTCGCCACTGAAACAGCCATTCCCGATCGTTACACACTCACAAGATTTGCCTTTACCCACAATCTCCACTTTCAAAACACCCTTTCCTACCACTCTGATTAAAGTCGGTCAAATGGGTCAGACACAGGGTGATGACACAGAAAAAACCAGCGACAATTTCTTGAAAAATACATATTTCGTAACACCGGCTGTTACCATCCCCATAGCACAAACGCCAAAAAGTCTGATTGTGTTGGAGAACAAAGTTTTATCACAAGATGAAAAGATTGATCTGACCGCATTAGGCTTTGGTACACCGAAACTAGAGTCAACGCCGGGCGTAACAATGGAAACGCATAAAACAGCGGTGGCAACTACACACAAAGCGCCGGAAATGCCACAAATTTCGCAAACGCAAATAGCGCCTAGCACGCCGTCAGCCATAGCAAATGTGTTACCACAGAAGGGCGCTAAATTCAATAATCGCACGATTGTATCGATGGATAAACTGAAATTGTCCTCGGATAAGATAGCCGAGCTTGTCAAGGCGATACAGCTTAAAAACGCAAATTCGCCGAAACACTTTCTTGTCGTGCGTAAAGCCGAAAATGTGGCTAAGGCAAGCGAAAACAACGACGTGCTGCGAAAAAACGAGACCAGTGTAACCCAAACCACTTCAACGTTGACACAACCGGCGGAGCATACAGCAAGCCTAGACTTCACGCCTCTTAACAAAAACACAGCTTCAATCGAAAAAGCGAACGAAACGCCAATAAGTAGTCCAATACCAAACATTCCAGTGTCCAAGTTAACGGAACTTTATACAAACACTGTAACACATACTAATAAGAAACCCGAAACTGCTACCCAAAACGATTTTCTACCTACAACTGCAGCAGTTTCCACGTGTCTTACGACCGCAGCGACACCTATTACGTACCAAGCACCTAAAAATATTGTAGTTTCACAATTCAAAGACGTCGCAGAATTCAAAAACCCGTTGCCGCCTAATCCACCGAAACTAACCGACTCGGCTCAAAATGCACACAACAAATCTTCCGTTTGCGTGGTGGATAGTGGCGATGATGAATCGGATGCGTCGTTATCTGCTGTTGACTTCATTGCTTCGTTAGCAGCTGAAAACCCCATAACGGAGGATATGCAACTGGAACTCTCGCCAGAAGAGCTCAATTTGAGTGCTTCATTCGCAATGAATTTCTCACCACTCCGTATTCCATATCGCGATAGAACGGAGAGCTTGAAGAGTGAGTTAATTGAGCAGGATATATATGACGGCTGCAATGTGCCAAATACCGAAACATTGCCCGAGTTATTTGAGCCCGAAATGGCTGCCGATGACGTGCAAATCGGTAAAATCATAACTATTAGTGAGGAGAATATTCTAAAGGCTGTTGCTGCCTCAAGCAAATTGGATGCCAATAATGAACAAACAAATAACGGTGCACAAGAGGTATTTAAACTGACGAAGAGCACCGAACACCTTGATACTATTGAAGAGGAAACGCAAGTCAATAATTTGGAAAATATAAACAACCTCGACATTGTCGCAACTGACAGTTTAACGGAATCGACAGTAGGTCCAATTATAGTTAAGAATCTTGAAATTGGTACTATAGATAACTTTGAAGAAAATCGCTTAAGTGGCGTGATTGTGAAAACTATGGAAAATCGCGAAATCAATAAAAATGCGGATGGTGGAGTTCCAATTACCAAACAAATTCACATATTACCCTTAGCTGGTGAAGCGTTGTCCCAAAGCACCGCGACCATAGAAAAAGTTATGCCAGACGCAGACAAATCTGATCTATGCAAAATATCGGCGGAACCTTCTACTGCCAATGCAGCAGAGACTAGTCAAACAACACCAACAATACCAGATGTTATAAACTTGGGTGATAAAAATACCGAAACCGTGTCAATGGACGAAGCTAACGCAAGTGTTAGCCCACCAGTAGTGGAAGGAGACAATATTGATGAAGTGCTTAGTCCTTATAAACCGGAAGCATTGGCTGCAAGTGAGCAAGAGTTAAGTCGAACAGCTAACGCTGAAAGTGGAACCGCAAACACTAAAACGGAAGCCGAAATCAAGTCAGTCAAGCCAGCGGAAAGCTCCACATTGCCTACGGATACTACCAGTCACTTGAAAAATGAGAAACTGGCTCAGCCCGTTGAAAATGTGACGTCAGTTGCTGAAGAAAAGCCGAAAGCTGCACCAAAACGATTACCGCGTTTTAAGAAAGGCAAGATCAACTTGGTTCAACGTAAGAAAACAACAGCAGGTGCACCGGTAAAGCTACAGGAAACAAAGTCTGTATCTGAAAATAGCAACGAAGCTTCTTCAGATAAAGACCTCAATGAGAAAATAGCTACTGTAGAGGAGATGCCTGTGACATCTAAGTTGGACAGTCCGACTGTTCAAGTAGAGAAGATGAATGAAGATCAAAAACTAAATGAGAAAGAAACTGCGAAGGAAGCGGAGATCGCTGACTCATCCAAGGTAGACAGGGAGATTGATGAAAAAGTAGAGAAGATGAATGAAGATCAAAAACTAAATGAAAAAGAAACTGCATTGGAAGAAATCGCAGACACATCTCAGCTGGACGGAAAAACTATTGAAGGGTTAGACAAGTTTAATAAAACCAACAAACAAAGGGATAGAAACTGCCATAGAAGGAGTAGAAAGAGGAATCAGCTGGACGGAAAAACTATTGAAGGGTTAGACAAGTTCTATAAAGACCAACAAATAAAAGGGAAAGAAACTGCGGCAGAGGAGATTGTTGTCATATCTACAGAAGAAGTAAAGGAGATGTATGAAGATCAAAGACCAAATGAAGAAGAAACTGCGTTACCGGAGATTCCAGACACATCTAATTTGGACCGCGAGACGAATGAAGAAAATGCACGGTTAAATACAGCGGTTGCACTAACAAATAAATCCTTAGTCAAGGAATCAGTGGCATTATCGCACAATGCGGCTGCAAAGGTTGATGTAAATGAAGGTGTAGATGCCGAACATGCGCAGGTTACCGAACATACTCTGGTTACCGAGTGTACTAATGGGTTAACGGAACGTGAGCGTTCAACCGGTGAAGTTGCCGTGTCAGACCTCTCTCTGTCAGATGTACCAACTACCAACGAATCGCCATTAAAATCAGGCGAATTAAAGCGTAAAACTGCTCTAATATCGGAACTATTGCATCCACCTAAAATACCAAAGCGAAAATCCGCAAGTTCTGATAACAAATCCCCTTCATTATGCGATGTGCCAACTGCGCAATCTGCTTCTACTGAGAACCTTCTACTCAGTGTTGTAAAAGCAACAGCAGAGGAAGCTAAAACAACTCCAGCGAAAAATCCGTTTAAGAAGACCAAAATAGAAGAAGCCTGTGCCGATCAACAAACTACGAAAGGAATACATAATCTTTTGACCAAATTTAATAAAGAGTCCAATACGTGCGAGGCTGAAAAAGTTGGCGAAGTTAAAACAAGCGCAGAACACCCGGAAGTGGTAGGTACTTTAGAGAAAAATCGCAATCAAGCGGAGCTACAGCATAACTATGGGCAAAAGACTGAACGTGTTAGCAACTTAGAGCTTACGGAAGAAAATAAGACGCAGTCCAATACAGCGAATTCTGAAGTCTCAGAAAATTCTGTAATAACTGAGACAGCAGAGGTGCTTGAAACTGCAAAACCCTGTGATATTTTACATGTGATAACCGAAGAAAAGCTACTGGAACAAAATGCCGATGAAAAGGCTCAGAAAGCAGACACTCCATCTGCGGAAGATATACAAAAACCTGGTTATATAAAAACTGATTTTCTCGGATTCAACCATAATTCGCCAAGTACGCAAAATATTGAGAGTAATCTGCAACATATACTCACAATAACTACCAGTGCTGAGAAGACGAAAACACGCGAAATAGACCACAGCACTGCGGAGCGTGAGAGCCCACACGTTGCGCTAAGTGATAGCGCCGTAAAAAGCTTAACGTCTACTGGCAAGACTACGACGAAAAAGTCAAATCTAGTGACGAGGCGTAAGCCAACGAATCGGCGTAGTGTGCCCTTAAAGAAGCGTTGGGGAGTCCTGCAGGAATCGGATGAAGATATAAACATAACTGATGATACATCGCCGGCAGATGATGAGGAGGAAGAAGACGACGAAACTAGCTTTCAAGCATTAGACAAATCCAAAGCCTCACACAAAAATATGAACAAAATTAAAACTCATAAAAGTAATAACGATGATAGGAAAGTCGTGGAAAGTGAAAAAGAGCTGGAAAGCGCAATAAAAGATGTAGTAGTCACACCTAACGATATAACAGCGGGTGTGTCTTCTGAAAGCAAGAAACGTAATAGAAGCTCAGTAGATAGCATAGATATCCCAGAGCAAATAAGTGATGTTGTTACCGCAGCTGAGAGCACTACTTCTAAAGAATTAGAAGTACCAAGTAAGAAAGTACGCTTAGAAGCAAAAATTGAAAATAAAACGGCAACGAGTTCTACTGAAAGCGCCATTATTATTGCTCAGCCTGCTAAAAAGTCACAACCGCCTGTCGCGGAACCAGAAGCAACCATGAAAGACACTGCGGCAAATGAAAACGCAAACGAAATCAATAAGCACAACACGGCTACACATGCTTCGTTGGATTCTGAAAGCGCAAGAACTCCACAGAAGCCTAAGTCAAAGATGACGCGTAAAAACAAACCTAAAACCCCACTTATGGACTCAAGTCCAACATCACCGCTGGCAGACAACACAGAAGCCGCTAAGCCTGTTGAAAATAACGATACTTCGTTGAGTGGTAATGCTGCAAAAAGTGCAAACAATGAAAGTGGTACTTCTGAAGACTTAGTTAAAGAGAAAGGAGTGGTTAGTGAGAAGTCTTCCAGGTCCAAAAGTTGTACCAAAATACTTGAAGTAAAAGAACCGGTGGTCAATGAAGCTGAAAACGTAGCTGTGCAAGCCAAATCTGGCAAAAAGAGGGGTAGGAAATCAAAAGTCACTGCAGCAAGCGTGATAACTGAAGCCGAACCTGCTGAATTGGTTGAAAATAACGTCGATTGTACGCCGAACGAAAGCGTGAAAACGGCTGTAAATGAAAGTGATAAGCTTGCTGAGGCAGCGGCCAAAAAAGTTGATTTGAGTACAGCCGCACAACAGGAGTTTGCAACGTCAACACCAGTCATACCATTAGCAGCGGAAGGCAGCAGCACGAAGCGCGGCAGAAAGCGCAAGTTGCCTGCTGAAACTGTTGAAGAAACTAAGCAGGAAACCGTGAACGTGGAGGAAAGTACGCCTGTGGCGCGTAAAAAGCGTGGACGAAAACCAAAGTCAACGCTTCCGAATGAAAGCGAAGCTGTGCTTTGTAACGGTGTTGCGGAAGCGCAGAACGCTCTCGATATTACACAGGACTTAATCGACACGCTACTAAATTCGAGCTTAAATCTAACGGAAACTGCAAATGCGAGCCAAGCAACAGTTGATCTTGAGACGCCTGTAAAAATACCAAAAAAGCGTGGAAGGAAGCCGAAAGCGCTCTTGGCTACGCCTGACACACCAGCGGACTCAAACGAAAAACAGCCAGGTAGAGGCGTAAAAGCTGGGGATCCTGAAACACGCGGCAATTTCAATGAACGTCTCTTATTGATAACGAATCGCGCGCAACTCGATACAGACGAAGTGCTCACCGCACAGCCTGTAGCGAAAACTACGAAAAAAACTTTGATACAATGTGGACTATGCTTGCAACAACTGCCACGCGATAACTGGGTGGAACATTTAGCGACACATTACGGTGTTGGCTGGATAGTGGGCGAAACGACGCCAATTGTGAGTACAAAATAAAGTGAATATATATTATTTTTTTTTTTTACACAAAACAAATTTTGCAGAATGTCACGATCCGCAATGAAGTGCTGAAGGTCATGATCGCTTTTCTGAAAGTAAACGTTAGCAAATATCCGCTCACCTGTCGCATGTGTCAACGCACATATCGCTCAGCTTTGGGCACGCTGCTACACATTGAAACCTGCGGCGCAACGGACACGCGCACACCCTGTGATTACTGTAAAAAAGAGTACTCGAAATTTAGCGTTGTAAGTCATATGCGTACGTGTAGCAAACGCACAGAGGACGAAGAGCTTAACGAGTCGGCAGCAGAGGCTAAAGAAATCGCAGCTGAGAACAAAGAAGCCGTTTTGAACAATGTGGGACGTTTGAAACGCGCGTCAGTGCAAAAGTAAGTTTTATTATTTCTTCCTTAAGAGATTTATAGTCTTAATTACTCATCCGATGCATTTTCTAACTACTTCATTTATCGTGTAATCCTTGAAGGGCGGAAAAAATGCTGAAAGCTCTCAAAGACTCGCAAAGCACTGGAATATTTTGCACCAAAGATGCTAAAAACGTGAGTAGTCCCCGCCGCATATATTCCGTATTTTCTAAATTTTAAAACCATTTTCCCATTAATAGCACGTTGAATTCGTTGGACCTGAGAAAATGTTGGAGAACTGCGCGAAAGCTATAGAAACGACGGGCTCAGCTGCATGCCCAGCACTGGGTTGCAAATTCACAGCCAAGGGTTTAAGCGCCGTAAAAGAACATTTTGCCAGCTGTGACTTAAAGGAAACCGTTGCTAAAGGCGTTTATAACTGTAAGCTTTGCGCGAAGACGACGAAGTCCTATCGTGCCGTCAAATCTGTGATAAAACACATTTTACAACAGCACAAGAGTACAGAAGTCGATCAGGATTTCGAAGGTGATGTTTCGGATTGCGGCATTAAAACCGATGATGAGTCGAGCGGCGATGATGAGGATGTCTCCTCAGGTGTAGATTCGAATGAAGAGAATAATGCTAATGATAATGCGAGTGATAGTTCCGCCGATGAGACAGCAGGACGAAAAAGCGTGCGAAAGAAACAGACTGGCAAGAAGAAGTCGGCAACTGCGGGGTCAAACGCCATAAGTGCGGACAGACGTAAGTGTGCTTCGTTTAAGCTTGAAGTAGAGCGTACATATATACTAATGTTTTTTTGTTTTGTAACTATGCAGTGCATCCACCGCGGGAATCGGATTATAATGGCACTGCTCGTCTCTTGTGGAAAGAATTGTAAGTGCTTATATACATATTTGTTTTTATATTCTTGCAACTTAAACTAATCGAGTTAGATATAAGGTTATATAGGTATACGATCAGGGGCGAAGCCAGAGTAGAATTTTGGGAGGGAACTATATGGTTTTGCACTTTCAACACGAAGTTCTTTTCTTCACGAAGTCTCAATTATTTTGGAAACAATGTATAACTTTTATTCCCTCTTGGATCCGGCCCTGTATACGATATATCAATGATCAGGTTGACGAGTTCAAGTGACTGTTTGATTGTCTGTCCGTCCGTCCTTCCGTGGTCCATTTGTCCTACCGTCCATCCGTCCTTCCGTCCTTCCGTTCGTCCTACCGTCCATTCGTTCGTCCTTCCGTTCGTCCTACCGTCCATCCGTCCGTCCATTCGTCCGTCCATCCATCCAGGTTGACGTGTTCAAGTGCCTTGTCTGATTATCTGTTCGTCCGTCCATCCGTCCGTCCATCCGTTCGTCCATCCGTCCGTCCATCCGTTCGTCCATCCGTCCATCCGTTCGTCGTCCGTCCGTTCGTCCGTTAATCCATCCATTTATTCACCCGTTCATCCGTCCTTCAGTCCACCCGTCCATCCGTCCGGTCTTTCCCTTCTCGGTCCATCCTTCCGTCTATCCATCCATCCACCCGTTCGTTCGTCCTTCCGTCCATTTGTCCGTCCGTCCGTCTCCCAAACCATTAAAGCTCTAATAACCAAATTCGCTCAGAACAAATCTATATATTATTCATTATATATTATTTACAGTACTGGTCAAAACTATAGCACGGCACCGTTATTTACCGACGCCAAGGTTAAGTACACGATTTGCGCACGCAGCGAGTACGCGAAGTATATACCAGATATGGAAACGTCCATGAAGTTCAATTACAATCCCGATCTGAAGCTTTGTAAATCGTCAAAGCAAGTAAGCTTTGGCAAAGCAGCGAAAGACATAAAATGGTCGCAATTACAACGTCTAGAGACCATGACGGTGAAGAGTGAGTAGTATTTCTTTTCTTATTTCCTTCAATTTTTAGAAATTTTACACCTTTCAGATGAACAATTCACTTTTCTGGGCGAAGCTATAAAAACCGCAACCTGGGTGCCGTTACCCAAGGACATTAAAGAGCAATATCTGCTCATTAGCACACGACGTGCATATACACGTTTCAAGGGTCCGAAAATAGCCAACACATTACTTTGGCTATACAAAGTCACAGCAGCTGACACGTCGAAGTCATGTGACATGCAGCTGCAATACGCCATCAATATACCCGACGCGCCCGTGCATTGCTTGGCATTTCTACCCAGCGGTGGCTATGATGCGCAGGCCAATCGTCTCGGTTTGGTGGCTGTTGGCACAGCAAAGAATACCATTAAGGTTTATGCTTTGCCTTTGTGTGTTGAAAACGTGGGCGAGTTAAGTGAAGCAACGACTGAACAGCATACAGAAAACTTCACCGCGCTGCAATTGGAGCCGGTTTGGCTGCTGGCATTAGATCTCTCGAAAAAAGACTTGAGCCAACATCCGTTTGTGGACACACAATGCACGGCGCTGTGTTGGTCCGAGGTGAGTAAATAGCAATTCATAACTGAAAATTAGTTTTCAATGGGTTTAAGTATATTATATTTTTTCTTTTTCAAATATTATCGACCCTCGTCTTTTTACGCATTTCTCGCTCTCTTTTTATAGTTTGCTGAGCATTTGCATATATTTGCGGGCTACGCAAACGGCTGTGTCGCCTATTGGGATGTGAGCAGTGATAGAAATCTAAATCGCTTCATTATCGATGGCCTGCCGCACTATGTGCCACTCAATTTCTTCTACACGCGCGAGAAGAATGTGCGAGGTAATTTCAGCTCATAGCAAATAATTTCCAAAATGTTTAACATAACAACAACTCTTACAGCCATGGCGTTGCATTATGACAGCTCAGGCGTGCGTGTGATTGCCGTGATTGTTGCCCGACGTTCGTTGGTATTATACGATCTCTATCACTTCACACGTCCGTTCATTTTGAAGGAGGAAATCACAAAGAATGAAGGCACCGACTTGGAATGGTCGCCCATCTGGCAATCGCTAGCGATCGCAATGGGCGATTCGTTGCCCAATAGTGAGTATACAATTTAATGAAACTAAATTTTCAATATTAAACTATAATATTTTTTAGATGGTCGCTGCGTATTTGCTGTAAATCCCTCGAATATTGTCTTCAAAAATGAGACCATCGACAAGATGAGCGCTGGCGTCAATAAAATCCATTACAATCCCTTACAAAATATGCTCGCCAATGCTACCGACAACGGCGATGTGGTGTTTTTGAATTTACGCGAGATGCACTTGAAAGAAATACTGCGCGATTCGTTGCGTAGTTCGCAAGCCGTGGGTATAATGGATATGAAATGCTTGAACGGCACGGATATACCGAAATTCGATGCCAAGTCGGCAACCGCGGATTGGAGTTTCAACGAGGAGGACTGCAATGAGAAATATGGCCTCGTATTCGGTCCTGTAACAAGGGTGCGTATTCTAGTTGTACATGGGTTACAGTATAGCATGTTTTAACGTTTTTTTTTTGTTTTTTTCTTTGACTTTAGATTGATAAAAGCCTCAAAGCGCAATATCTCAGCGAGCAACGTCGTGTGCCTGTAAGTTTAACGCCTTGCACGCGCATAAATACCATACACTGCAATTTCAATAATCACGGCAAACACTTGGTGGCTGCTGGCTATGAAAACGGTTTCTTGCGCGTTTTCTGCATGGATGCCAAATCGTTTTTCTACTCATAAATCACCATCACACAACTCATATAGAATATATAAAACCGGCAGCATTCCTCCATTGCGTTTCCATGACAATCGGGTCTGTGTCCCGAATCCATCCCAAACTTATATGAAAAATCAAAAATTGCAAAAGAGTAAGCTGAAGAGCGTCGTCTTGTAGTGTTTTGATTTGCGTTGTGCTGTTAAGGAAGGCTTTGCTATAATGATCGTCGGGTTCCGCGTCAGTCGGGTCTGTGTAAAAGTAATGGATCCAGCTTTTTATGCAGCCGAGGACAGTAAAAGCAGCAGCATTCCTTCAAATTTCTAGCTAATTAACACGCAACAATAACTTTGATTGATGCGTTTTCTACTGCATTGCATTTCCACGACAACCGGGTGTAAGCCTAATTGATTGAAAACAGATCTTTGTCCGACGAAAGTCAGCTTATTCTTGAAAGTATTACGTATGTCGGTTTCCAATGCACAAACATTTGGATCTGATGTAAGCCTCGAAAAATTTTTTCATAGCGATTCCCTAGCAGTCGTTTCAAATCGCGTGCGTTTTCTGTTACCAAATGGCATGCGGCGAATTCATTCAAAATGTTGGCAAAAGTGCTGCCAATCATTTGTACTACTACCACGACAATGGGGTCTATGTAAATGGAATGAATCCATATTTTCATCCGGCGAAAACTCAGCATTGGTCTTCAAAATTATTTGGAGAACGCTAGAACAACAAAAACAACTCGGATATGATGCATGCCTCGAATTTTTTTCCAGTAGCGATCTTCTCTCGGCAGTCGTTGACCAGCGTCTATTATACATATACCGTTATGTATCAAAATATTATAAAAATGGCGGCAAAAATGTTGCCAACTATTTGAGGCGCTCTCAGCGTCTATTATACTTACATATACCGTTATGTATCAAAATAATATGGTTTTAGTAACTTATATTTAAATTTACATCTTAACATTATCAACATCACGTGGTTTGTAGATAGAATTTTGAATATTGTCAATAGCTATAAACCCTAGACATTAGAGCGGGGTGATTTACAGGGAGCAAAAAAAAAAAACGGAAAAAATGCGTATGCAAGAAATGCTCTACCGCTGATTTTGAACAATTTTGTCTAAAACTGTGGGTCCAAAACCGGTTTTGAGCTCAGCTTCGAGCCAGCGGTTTTTAAAGAAAAGTGTTTTAGGGATCTTAAAAATTTGTTCGCCAGTTTTTGAGACATTCGAATAAAATTTAATACGTAGGTGCATTTTGATTTTCTATTGATCATATGTCGAAATCGGTGAAGTCGGACAACTATTTCATATATCTGCCATACAACCGATAATTCAGATTTTTTAAAATTCCTTAAAAATCGCTGGCTCGAAAACAGTTTTAGGGCCATAGTCTCTTAAGTGAAGTTATTCAAAATGAAGCGAAGGACTTTTCTCGCATATGCGATTTTACATATATATTATATATTATAGAAAAAATCGACCCTCTCTTCTATACATACATATATTTGGGCATGTATGTGCATATGTAATATATATTGCACACATAAAATAAATTATAATTAATTGTTGAATTTAATATCAATAATCCTGTTACACTTTAATTTTTTTAGTTATTTTTAAAAACTTCCTGTGGTAGCGTGACCCTTTGAATTATTGAATTGAAAAGTTCTCTGTATTTTGGTTACACATTAATCATAATTTATTTTTATTTTTAAATATTTCTAAATACATTGTTAAGCTAAGTTTATTTATGTATGGTATATGCTTTTACTGGAATTACTAAAGTGTATTTATTGCTGAAAATAAGGAATATATATATATAAATGTTTTATACAAACTACATACACACTTACGAATGTATGAATACTGTTTGAAATAAATTACAAAAAATATTAATAAAAAATAAAAATCTAAAGTGCAAAAATTATTAATAAAAAAATGAAAACTTTTTTTATTATATTTTTATTTGTTATATTTTTCAGTATTTTTTATTTTTTTCAGGATTTTTCAGAATTTTTCAGAAGTTTTTTTATATTTTTCAGTATTTTTATTATTCTTTTTATATTTATATTATTGTTTTGATATTCTATTTTTCATATTTTTATTATTTTTATATTCTTTTTTAGTTTTTTTATATTTTTTATTATTTTTGTAAATATTTTTAAATCTTTTTTTACATTGTATTTACTTTTTTCAATATTTGTATATGTTGTTTAATATTTTTACATTTTTTTTATATTTCTTATTTTTTTTATATATTTTTTATGTTTTTATAAATTTTTTATTTTTTTCTCATATGTGACCTGGTCTACGAAAAGGGAGCTAATGTGCGAAAAAAAAAATTGAAAAAAAAAAATAAAAAAAATGAAAAAAAAAATAAAAAAATGATTTTTTGACATCTAAGCCCCTTTCCGTATATCATTTTTATATATTTTTTATTTTTTTATATTTTATTTATTGTTTTTCGTTTTTTCAATATTTTTATAGATTTCTTTTTAAATTTTTTACATATTTTTATATATTTTTCTATTTTTTATATTTTTTTAAATTTTTTATATTTGTTGATTTTTTTTCACATATTTTATATATTTTTAATTTCTAAATTATTTATTAATTTTTGTTTGTATTTTTTAAATTGTTTTTTATATTTCATTTTTTTCAATACTTTTATATATCTTTTTTTAATTTTTTACATATTTTTATATTTTTTATATATTGTTGATATTTTTATATTTATACATTTAAAAATTTTTTTTATTTTTTTCATATATTTTTGTTATATTTATTTTTTATTTTTTATATATATTTTTTTTTTATATATTTTTATTTATTTTTTGCTTGTTTTAATATTTTTACACAGTCCTTTTTAATTTTTTAAATAATTTTATTATACTTTTTATGTATATATATTTTTTTAAATTTTTTTATATTGTTTAATATTTTTTACATTGTTTTTAAATTTTTTTGTATTCTTTTTATATTTTTTTATTATTTTTTTATGCTTTTTATATCTCTTTGTTTTGTTTTATATAAAAAATATATGTTCAAAATTATATTAAAAAAAATTATACTTTTTATAAATTTTTTTATTTTTCTTTTATATTATTTTCAATATTTTAAATTTTGTTTTGGAGGCGGGTTTCATTCTGCGGGCGGCGCTTCTTCTGGCGGTGCCTCAGCCGGTGCTTCCGTGTGTCCCTCTGCTTCTGGTGGCGCTTCAGACTGCGCTACTTCGCCACCACCGCCAGCATCAGGGTTCTCTGCAGCTGCTGCAACTTCCTCACCTGTTGGTGCTGGCGCTGCTTCGGCGTCTGCTGGCGCCGATATGCTGCCTTCACGTGGCGCCTCAGCGCCCTCACCAGCTGCTGGTGGTTGTTCGCCCTCCGTTGGTGGTGCTTCGCCCAATTGTGTTTCTGCTACGACGGTTTCCTCACCCTCAGGTGCAGTTGCTGGTCGACTTTCACCACTTTCCTCAGTACTAGTTGCAGGCGCTTGCTCCGCGTTCTCGCTCTTGATGTTATGTAATGATGAACGCTTCTGCAAGGGCGTAAATGTTACAGTTTAAGGTACGCAACGCATAGAATTGCAGCTAGCTTACCTTCTTCTTCTTCGGTTTTACAGATTCCCTTTCGGCCATTTCGACGGCTTCCTGTTCGGCGGTTTTGTAACTCTCGGGGAAGAATTTAAGCGCCTCCTCATGTCCAATCACAGCGTCCGGACTGACATAGCTCGGTCCATATGTGGCCAGCGACAGCATTGTATGCGATGTTTGCTTGTTAACCTTGAAGACGATTTTGTCCGTGCTGTAGTGTGGAGAAAAACAAAAGTTAACGCACTGAAGGCTGTGGAATTTCACTCAAAAGACGCGCACAATGCATTTCGTACACTTTGGCTAAAATGGAATATCGTTACGACTGCATTACTTACGGATTTTGTGGTAAGCTAGCGTATTTTGTTGCCGAATTCGCTATCAGTTTCGCATCCTCGGCTTCGTCGCTTGTAAAGAAGCCGTAACGCGGCACATCGTCCTTCAGTCGCTCCATTACGCTTATCAAATCACGTTTCTTATACGCGTCAAAGGCCATAATGATGTGTGGAGGCTCTGGCGCCGGGTCGGGCGGCAAGAAACCGGATGTTTGCTGACGGAAGAATACGTAAATGAGTGCCGCATGTGTGCGCGCATTGCCCGCTACCCAAATTGGTGGTATACGTATGATTTTCTTGCGATAACGTTTCTTCACAACAATTTCAACCTCTGGCTCGGGTTCGGCTTCGTCTTCTGCCTCTTCGCCATCATCTAAATCGAAATCGAGATCAAATGGCTCCATTTGTAGATCTGGCATTTCGGGGCCTTCGCCAGCTTCGCCGCCTTCACCGCCCTCATCACCTTCACTGCCCTCTTCGCCCTCTTCTTCTTCACCTTCCACAGGCTCGGCTGCTGCGGCAGGTGCTGGTGCCTCTTCTTTTTTCAAATGCGCTTTCTTGGGCGCAGGTGGTGGCTCAGGTTCAGGTTCTGGCTCATCTTCCCATTCTTCACCCTCTGCGAAAGGAGAACGTATGATAATAAGTAAATTGCGTAACTTGTGACTTTGTAATTAATTATTAACCCTGTAATTCGATTTCAATCGTCAAATCCATCGGTACTATAATTGGCGGATGCACAATCTCCTCTTCAGTAAGATCGTCCACTTCATGGCGTTCCTTCGTCAGTTCGTGCGCATACTTGTTCAATACCTCCGGTATTGGTCGACGATCATCTTCTGGCATTTTCCAAAAGCACATCATCAAATCCTTTTGATCTAACTGTTCGAGCACATCCTCGGACAGCGGATTGGGACAAGCATAGTTTACCACATCGAAATCGGCACGACTAACATTGATAACGCGTCGATCTTTACACTGTAGCTTCATGTTTTCCGCCGGTTCGAGTAGCTTCTTGTACATATCGCGGTTCACTTGCGGTCCAAAAACGGTCACACCCATATCAGGTATATTCTCGATTATAGTATCCGTCATCATATTCAAATAATCATGACGTTTTTTCTTCTTTGCCGCCTTCTCTTTATTTATCGCCTCCGTTTGGGCATCCAATTTCACTTTGCGGCGCCGCTCCTCCTCCGGCTGCAGCTCGGTAATATCATAGAATGTGCGCGGCTTATTGAGCAATTCGAGTTCTTGTGCTATCAGTTTCATGAGCTTCGGTGTGTTGGAGCCGAATAACAGATTTGTGGCTTTGCCTTTCTGGGAAGTTTATGAAGATTGTTGGAAGTAAGAAAATTTTAATCAAATTGATTAAAGCCAAGGTTAACTACTTTTCTTGCTAGATATTAGTGGATTGTCCCGGCTAACGTAGTTTTTACGCTCTAAGGATTGTTTTCTCAATGTCTGGTTAGCAAGCATGTGTCAGTTAAGTATTGGTTAACTTTATCGAAAGCAGGAGTCTTGGGTAAATTAACCAGAACTTAACTGACAGATCTACTAGGCCTAAGATTCCTTCTTTTCGTAAAGTTAACCAATATTTAACTGAACAGTTTGCTAACTGTACATTGAGAGACCGGCCCTAGGTATTTTTTTATAAATTTAAATTTTAAGACTTACAGTTACAAACATCCATGTTGGTTCACTCTTCTTGCAAAATCGTTTCAGGTAAGAGATCGTATCTGATTTGCACTTTCAAAAAAGAAACGAAATGGAAATTTTTTGAAAATTGCTTAGTGTAGATTTCCTACTTACAATAGCGAGATGTAAATTATCGCCACCGATTTCCAATTTTATTTTACGCAAACTGCCAACCATGCCCAAACACGGCCCACACCATTCCGAGTAGATATCCAACACTACAACAGTGAAGTTGGCAAAAAAGCAATATGAAAAAAATATTGAAAATGAAAAATAAATATTAAAAAATATTGAAAATAAATAAATTTAAATGATTAAAAATATATATTAAAAAAAAAATATTTAAAAATAAATATTAAATAATATTTAAAAAAACATTAAAAAAATTAAAAAAAAATATTAAAAAATTTAAAATTTTAACTTGATAAAAAGTTAAAAAACTTTAAAATGAAAACAAAAAAAAAAAATTAAAAAAAAAATTTAAGAAAAAATTTAAAAAAAATTTTAAGCAAAAAAAATATTAAAAAAAAATAAAATTTTTGAAACTGAAAATTTTTCAGTGTGCCCAAAACCCTACATACCTAATAAGCCAGGTCGCTCGAGAAACTTCTCAAAATCCTCATCATTTTGTAGGTCCGCCTGCAATTGTTGCACTCCACCCTTCTTCGCCATTACACTGCGTTATCACACCATTTGGTAGTTTAACTTGAAAATTATAATTTAAAACGAAGATTTTTTTTCGAAAAAATTTGCAATGAAATATTTTGCTAAATGTTAATTATTGCAATTTGTTTACTAATTTGTTTAATTTTAATTTTTTTGCGGTTAATTTTACACGTTTTGATCCAATAAATTTTGAATTTTTACTGAATTTTTTTTTCTTAGATTTTTTCGAAAATATTTAAATTGTCATTTTCCAAATGCTTCTCCACTTGCAAGCAATATTTTTGAGTTTTTGTTTTGCTCACACATAGAATTGAATTATTGCACTGAGATACCGTATTTTTTCATTTATGAATTTCGGCTTTATAAGCAACGTTGCATGGCCATTATTATCGATTAAATATGTTTGGTTGCTAAAACAACACATTTTTTTGTTGATGGAGAGAAATGCAAGTTTTTTTGGGAAAAAAAGAAAATGAATAACGGTTGTTGCTCAATATTCTCACAATTTTTCTTCACTGAAGTCAAAGCAAACTCCATTAAAGTTTCCTTTAATATTTTAATTTTAATTTAATTTTTTTTAATTAAATTTTATTATTTCAGTGTTTTTAGAATCATAATTTATAGCTTAAAAAGAAAAGCAGTGACAATAATTGCCTTCAACCGCATTCGAACCTGCGCTTTAAACCAATCCAATTTGTAAAGTACCATACACCCCTGTTCGGTACTCACTTTTACCGGCTCAACCGAAACCTTCTTATGACGTCATATGCCCTATGTTGCATAACTGTAGTTCCGTTTTTTAGCCAAGTGTGTATGTTGTGTAGAATATACACTCGTTTTTTGGTAAATTTTTTAGCTGTACATAACTGTTATAAAAAAAATAATAATTTAAAGACTGATTTTTTAAGCACATCCAAATTCACGCAAGAATTTACCTTTTTTTTGCAACATAGAATTTTGTATTATTTTTTTTACGTCATTTTTAAAGCCCTTTGATGCTAAAGCTGCCGCTTTGCTTGTGGTAAATATAATATGTATGTTGAATGGACTCTATCTAAATAAATCTTATCAATTGAAAAGTCCCCGGCCTAACAGAGTAAACATACATTTTTTGGCAAAAGTAGTTAGGTAATAACTAAGTCTCATTATGTACACATACTTCCCTCCTACTTTATAAAATAATTAAATTAATTTTCCTTTCATACAATAAAATTTTACTTTAAATAATACTAAAATGATTAGAACTCTAATTTCCAGTCCATATACATACATACATACGTCTACTTCCCACCTCACTCTTACTACTCTAAAATTTTGATCTCTTAACATTTCCAAGGCGTTAGGATAAACACTCTCACCAAAACTTCCAGCATCCTTGCCTTTACATAAGCTCAATTTCGCTTTTAATGCTCTCTTCACCAGTTATGCGCTCTTACATCTAACAATTACACCTGTATATCAAAGCTGCGCAAAGGGCTCGCATACACACACGTACCAATACGTTCCTATATGCGTGACCTAAGCTGCGTGCTCATCATTGCTCAAATAGTAATGAGTGACATTGTGATTGTTTGCATTGTTGTTGCAAATTTTTAATGTTCGAAGTTGACCTTGAAAATATTATGCATGTAATAATTGATACGCAAGAGTGTGACAGATTTTAGAAGAGTTTCGAATTTTCTACATTACTGGAATGCAAAATTAAGGGGAATGCAGCTGAATTATTCCAATTGAGGAATGCAATGTAACAGTAAAAATATTATTTACAAGTGGTAATGAGAGTGAGTGCACGATATTTGTTAAAATTAGTGAAAAGTATTTGTTTATAGAGTTAAATTGTGTTTTTATTTAATTTAATCTTAAAATCGTTATTAAGTGCAATAAAATAGTGTCGTGAAAATCGTAATGCGTTAAATTCCGCGAAATTACGAATGTCTATATTGTGGAAATTCCTTAAGTGCGTGTACGGGTTCGTGCGTGGGTGTGCATATGTGCGTATATATAAAAGTTATAAGATTCATGCGGTTCTCGGTTGGCTTACGTCGCGTGTGTCGGGTATTAAGTGCGATAGTGTTTTTATAAAAAATAGCGTGTGGTGTAATATGGACAATGTAAGTTTAAAAATGGTGAGTTTGTAACCAATTTATTTGAACATTTACATATGTATGTACTGTGGTGGTCAAAACATTTGCAACCAGAATGACTATTTTATTTTAATACATTTTTTTTTTAACTTATGATAAAGTAATCCTTTATCTATGTATATTTTTTTATTGGAGGTCTTGTTTATACAAATAATCATAAAAACTGAAACAACAATTCATTTGATTATAACGGTAAAAAGGCATTAAATAAACCAAAGTCCAAACTCATGTGTTCAAAACATTTGCAACTTTTAAGTATTCTAAAAATATTCTATAATTTTTTCAATATTTAGTTGAATAGCCATTATTTTTAATAACTTCAGCACATCTTCTAGGCATTGAAGCTACTAGACTTTCAATGTAACTGTAAGGGATCGCTTTCCATTCCTTTTCCAATCTGGCGAAAAGTTCATCACCATTCCGGAATATTTCATTGCCTATTTTGCGTTTAACCATCATCCACATATTCTCAATCGGATTGAGATCGGGAGACTGTGCCGGCCACACCATAGTTTTTATATGATTTTCCTCTAACCATGATTTTACGAGCCTAGACGTGTGCTTAGGGTCCATACAAGTGGCATTTCCCAATCGGCAAACGGCAGCATGACATTAGCTAAAATGTCCCTATAATTTACAGCTGTCATCGTGTCAGTTATACGATGAATTGGACCAATAAAATTACCGGAAAAGCACCCCCACACCATAATATTACCCCCTCCGTGTTTTACTGTAGCAGTTGTGTACCTTGGGTTATATTTTTCACCTCGCGGACGCCGAATATAAGCTTTGCTGTCTGAGCCTCGGAGGTTGAATTTGGATTCATCTGACCATAAAATTGAGTTCCATTTCTGCTTTGTCCAATTTAAGTGTGATCGAGCAAATCTCAACTTCTCTTTTCTATTTTTTGCAGACACAAATGGCTTTTTCGTACATCTGTAACTACGCAAACCAAACTCCAAGGCCCGTCTTTTGATAGTGGAGAGACTGATGTCGAGTTGAACTTCGGACTTAGCTTCTCTTGGAACTGCTTTGGGGTATTTTGTAAAGAAGTTTTTTATTTGCCGGTCTTCTCTTTCGGTTGTAGCACGAGGCCTACCTCCTCTATGAACTGTGTGGATGTTCTCAGTCCGAATAATACGGCAAATCGTTGATTTATGTATGGAATATTTTAACGATATTTCTTTTTGCGAAAGTCCATTTCTAAAATCTTCTTTTATTTTTGCTTTAAAGTCCGCACTGTATTTATTGCCTTCCATTTTCAACCGAAAATATTACAAAGATCACAAAACACGGAAAAATTTGTTCATTCTAGAAACGCGAAAGACTGAATGCAAACTCTTAGTAAAATAAAAACGCGTGAAGTTCCACTAATTATGTGGAATGCGATTACCGTTATAACTTGCTTTTTGTTAAGTAGCAAAATAAAATAAAAATACAGCAAATATCAGTTGCAAATGTTTTGAATACTTGCATTTCATATTTTCCACTGGAATATTGCTTTGTTTTTGTTATAGGTTACAAATAACAATTTTAACAGTACATATTTAACAAATACAACAACTAAAGCTCAGAAAAAGTGAAAAACAAAGAACACAAAAATTACTTTAGCAACAAAAAAAATGGTACAAACAAATATTTGATTTTAGTTGCAAATGTTTTGACCACCACTATATAGGTATATAATTTATATTAGTATTACGGTTTATATTTGTTTATAATACATTTCTGTCGGTATGTACATATGCACATGAGAACGGGTCGATTCTCGCGTATGTAGGGAATTTTCTCCAATTTATTCTGAACAACTTCGCCAAAGATTATGCTGGTGTTAGAGGGGACAGAGTGATGATTATAAGACTATGGATCTAAAACCGGATTCGAGTCCGCAATTTCTAAAGCGAAGTTTGTTTAGGTGTTACAATAATTTGTTTGTCAGCTTTTGAGATATCCGAATAAAATTTAATTCTTAGGTATTTTTTATACATGTACTCTTGCAACCTGTTGAATATTATAGTTTTGTTCACCTAATGGTTGCATGTATCACCTAAAACTAATCGAGATAGATATAAGGTTACATACAGATGTGTATGGGTAGTTTTTCATTTTTGAAAATTTGACAATTTTTTTTTTTAAATAAATAAAAAAAAAATATAAAAAAATCGGCCCACTCCGGGATTAGCAGGGATAGTTGTCAAATTAATTGAAGTTTTTTTGAGGAAAAAAAACAAAAAAACAAAAATGGCGAACTTCCAAAAAATGGAGAACTTCCAAAAAATGACGAAAAAACCGATTATTTTATATAATTGATCGTGTTAAATTTTTTTCGTGTATTTTTTCGAAAAGTTCATTCAAAAACAAAAATTAAAAAAAAAATGGTCCACAATAGTCAATTTCTACAAAAGTTATAGCTATTTGAAAATAAAAAAGCCATTTTTTTTGAAAAATTCATAACTTTTTTGAAGTTGGACAAAAAATTTTGAAAAAATTCTCAAAAATGTTTTTCAAAGGATAGAAAAGTATGGATAAGTTTCAGCAAAATCTAAAGGGGTCGGGTTCAAAAGTGGTCGGTTTGGTATGGAATGCCCCGTATATATG
>JBAWJQ010006293.1:0-10466 GCA_037783105.1 Bactrocera zonata | reverse complement strand
ACACACATACACTCATCGGTGTCTATATCAGCTCCGATAACTGCACGCATATTTGCCCCACTTATACGCTGCCACCATTTTGCAGCAATCCAATTATTTTTATCACATTGTAATTGCATTGTTGTTAGCTGGCAACATTGGAAAATTAATTTAAAAAATTGCAAATTGTGTGCCGGTTTGATAGGCTTTCAGGGCGACTTATTCATAGCACACGCTTGATTCGAACGAAAATTGCGCATATTTGCAATTCAAATTCGCAATTTGCATTTCGCAACTAAATATCAAACATCCATTTACGGCTGCAACATTGCTACATAGTATCACATGCCGTACAACAACAACAGAATGACAACAATAACCGCGTTGTTATCCATCAATGTGTCAATACATGCAGTGGCGTTTGTCATTTGCTGGCAAACTGACGCGCTGAACTTCATGTACGCGTGTGTGACGACAGCGATTGGCATGTGTCAGTTGAAGTAGGCGCAACTATTACGCGCGCGCAGCCACACACACACACAGCTACGCGGGCACTCGAACATGGAAAATGATGTCAACGCGCCACTATGCTGTTGCAACAGTCGTTGATTGTCATTTAATCAGTGTAGAATGACGTCGGCTCGTACGTTAATTAGCAATTTTAGTGCATCTATGTATGTATATATGTATATGTGTGTGAGTTGTTGTTGGTGTAGTTGCATTTGCATTTTAAGTGCAGCTAAAGCAACGACTTAACGAATTATGCGACTTTCAAGTGGCGCACTCGCGCGCAACGCATACACAAACGCCACATACACTCGCACATGCATTCATAGATACATACATACACGCATACATCCACACGCTAATACACATACACTCGCATTCTCACACGCACACAGCGACAGCCACTTAATTCCCGCACAGTGCACTCACCCACACACACCAACTGTTGACTGCGACGCTTGTTGGCATAGTGAGGACGGCGGATGTGTCGTCGAAAGCTCGTCAAATTATTTACTAGTCAGCTATTGACGCACAATTATGTATTTTATACATTTACCAACAACCGTTAGCAGATCTGTGTGCACGTGATGTGAAGTGGCAGCGTCGTTTGCAATGGCAATGAAAGCGTGCGAACGAGCCGCAACTACTAGGCAAAAATTAAATTCATCCCGTTACTTACGACTCGTTGACTGACAGCGCCGAAGGTGATGGCACGCACACACACATACACCCATATACACGCGTACATACATACTAATATATGTACATAACGATTTGCAACTGAATTCACACCTCCATTTAGCCACTCGCTGCGCCGCAGTAGCTTTAACGCTCGCACATGCACACACACACACACATATACACCCACACGCTCTTCACTTGATTTGCGGTTGTGTAGTGGTGCGCTGACTCAGCTTTGGCCACTTGTGTGATTTCATTGCTTTTAAGCGCTGCCATCGAGTGCCATACAGCAGCTCAATTGAATCGCTCACTTCAGCGAGTAGGTGATTGCGAAAGAGAGAGTTTAATTAAAAGTTACTCATACGCCGTGTTGCATCCGAATTTATTATTTATACGCATGTATGTACGGGGTGTATTTGCGGTCGGCTGGCGTGCGTTGATCTTGTAATGCGATATACTAGTAAATAGCAGACATATACATGTGTACATAGAAACCCGTAGTTTTCTAATAAAATGAAATGACATTGAACCTTCAGCTTTGGACACTAAAGAGTATTTGTATAAGTATTTTGTTGCATAAATTCGTAAAATTCTTTAGAATTTTCATTGTTAGAATAGGCAAAATAAAATCTTTGTGGAAAAAAGGTCTTACCAAACAAGAGTTCTACTGTGGAACTTGTTCTAAGTCAGAAGTAAGAAGTATCTGAAGATTGTGATGAGAGGAATATTTATAGGTCTACAAATATGGAAACTGATGAATAATAAAGGCATAGAAGACAAACTGAATGTTCAGAAAAACTCGCTTGGAAATGTTTTGTGAACGGTGTCCAAAATTTTTTCTGATGTAAAGCTTTGAGGAGTAATATGTCCTTAAAAATACATACGCCAGACTCTCATCTAGATATCTTTCCAACAAATGAGGGTGCTGTGACTGACGCACAATTCTAGATGTACCTTTAGGACACGGGAAATGGAGCGCAAGAATGCTAGCAAATATTGAAGACTTAAACCTCGCAGCAAAGCAACTTTGTATACGCTGTTCAGGGTATATAATAATATTGTATATGCAAATATACATATTTTTCACGCCACCAAGAAGACAGGAAGATATACATGCGATATCTATTTTACCGAAATTATATAATTATTATACCATCTGCCTTTTTATACTAACAAACATCAAATCAAAAATATAATTCTATTCCTTCTTCACTAACATATTCACTAAATCACATTTTTAAGACTCGAACTCTTTATATTCCACTGCTTTTTAGCTTAACATGCCACAGATACTATAATTCTCACATCAACATTTCGAATAGGAATTGAATTGAATTGCTCTCTGCTCTTCAGTGTTTTCTTAGTAAAGTTAAGTTTTAATGGTATTCTAAATGTGCTATTTTATAAAAAAAATATACTTTTTTAATACAAGAACTTTTTGAGATGGGATTGTTTAATTTTGATAAAAAAAAACAATCTCTCTTTTCTTTTGGGAATACAAGCATTATATAGGCCCCGATCCCTCATTTGTACTGAAAATAGTATCGTTTTCGAAATTATCTGAACCAAGGTATTAACCTAAATTTTAAATCTTAGCCTGATATGTACAAGTATATTTTCTTTATATTAAAAATAAATATCAATAAATTCACAAAAAATTGAAAAATATTTAAAGCAATTAAACAGGAGAAAATAAAAAGAAAAAAAAATGAAAATAATTCATAAAAATTTCCCGCTAATAATCACCGCACTCTTTTGCATATTTCTATGGTATTTCTTTTCTTCAAGAGTACTAACAATCTCTATATAAGCGCTTTTTGGAACTTTAAATTTTGTCATATTTAGACCTTTTTATAACGTTGAAAATACAATTTTATTAAGAGTGAGTCACTTGTCACAAAAATTCATAAAAAAATCCATATAATCCAAATAAGATCCCCCACCGTAGAAGTATTTAGGAGTAATTTTGAACTCCTAACTGAAATTCAAGGAGAACTTGGCATATGTACCAGAACAAGTAAAGAATATTCACAATGCCATATCAAGAATGATGACGAACAGAGGCTGTGTGCGCTCCAGCCGTCGACTTCCAATCGGAAAAGCGATGAGCTCAGTAATAGTATATGCAGCTCCATTATGGATACTGGCACTAGACATAAAAGCGTATGTCGGACCAACAAATGCGGTAGACTGACACAAAGCAATAAGAGTAACAAGTGCTTTCCGAACTATATCCAACGAAACAGCTGAAGTACTAGTATGCCACGAGATTATATGAGCTATCATCGACATTTACAGAAATCAAAAAAAGAGAGGAGAGAAATAAGAGCATAATTATTTGTATGGCAGCAACGGTGGCAAACCTCAATCAAAGAACGGTGGACCCACAAACTTATACCTGAAATCCATACGTGGATTACTAGACAATATTGGGACCTGGATTTCCACCTGACCAAAATATTAATCGGGCAAAATGACGTCATACCGTATTCTTCGATGTGTACGGAGTGCATGGGAAAGTTAGTTCCAGGAAGTAATGCCTTATCTGGTGGTAGGTTAGGTTTGGTGAATGGCTTTTGATGCTTTTCCCTACATTAAAAAAGACAGCGCATTTCATGTGTGTTGATCTTTTTTAATACATGTCATCTATCAATTGACTAAACCAGTTGTGGGTAAAAATTTTCGATGTTAATAATTTCTAATGTAAGTAATTCTAAGATAGATTTTTTTACGATGTTTTTAATACCCAAAAAAAGAACGTCAGAGACCTTGAAAATTATATATATTGGGTAGTCGAAAAAGTCTTTTCGTATTCTGTCAATAAATGTCGTTGCAGGCGTATATCTCTAGTACTACCAATCACACTGTGTAATACTATACGGTGTTGAAAAGGTGAGATTTCAAGCTTCATTTAACCAAAAAAAACAAAAAAAATTAAATTCGAAGAAGTTGAAAAAAACTTACAACTGATCAAAAGTGAATGAAAATTATGAAGAAATTCGAAATTAGATAGAAATTTTAAATTTTTGTATAAAAAAGGGAAGAATGCTACGCAAGTTTACGGAGACGATGCTGTATCTCTTCGAGAAGCACAACAATGGTTCTTTCGCTTTCGTTCTGGAAATTTAGAAAATTCGATTGACACTGATGGAATAATGTCTATAGAGGAAAATGGCAAAAAGAGGTTTTTTTATTTATTAGTCTTTACATATAAAAATAACGTGTCACGTGGTTTGTCCGCGATGGGCTCTTAAACTACTGAACCGATTTTAGTAAAATTACACACAGTGTGCTAGTGTCCAGTTCGAACCAACTTAGAAGATAGGTTAGTAAAAGCAATTCATTAATAAAAAATACAGTAAAAACTCTATTAAATGGACGCTCTTTTAAGCGGTCATCTCCTTTAACTCTGCACATTGTTGATGTTCTTTAAGTAGAATCTATAAAAAAGATAACTCTATTAACCGAACAGAGCAGTTGGTAACCAGACATTGATAAAGAAGCCTTAAATTCGTTATTTTTTCAATGAAATTTATTTGTATGAACAAATTCAAAATTAAACCTCGAGTACAATCCCTTCGATTCTTATACCGACAAAACCGTGTTCGCCTTTATTCGTAAATAAAATTTTTACTGTATTGAATAGTTTATTATATGAATACCGCAACAAAGCGTGGCCGGATCCGCTTGTATAAATATAAAAAATAAGTTGAAGTTTGGTTTGAAATACGAAAAGACTTTTTCGACTGTCTAATATAAGTAAATGATCAGCATGACAAGCTGAGTTGATTAAACCCTTTCCGCTGTCCGTCTGTATATATTCGAACTAATCTACGAGATTTTGAGATATCTATCTAAAACTTTTTATCTGTCCGTTCCTCACCAAGAAGCTGATCATTTGTCGGAATGGCGGATATCGGGCTACTACAGCATAAAGCTATCATATAGTACAAACTGAACAATCGGAATAAAGTGCTTGTATAGAAAAATTTTGCATTCGACAAGATACCTTGCCGAAATTTGGTATGGCTCGTTGCCTAAGCAATTAAGCCAATCTCCGAAGAAATTGTACTGATCGAATCATAATCGTTTAAAAATGAGTGATCAATGTTCTTTTGAGAAACTTTTTGTTTATGTAAAAGACTTTGGAGCAATCCAAGTTCATATTTGTCTTGTTTTTAACAACTAATTTTAATTACTAAAAAATTGCCTTTCAAAACAACTGCCCCTAGTGTTGAATTGAAAAAAGGTATATAGGCAATGTTAGCAGTCTTTCGGAGGTGTCATTAGGATACTGGGAACTTATTATAACTGCCAAATATTTAAGTAACTTATAACATTATTAGCAAACAAGTTTAAGTACTCTTCTCCCTTAGTGAGCCAACTCCGCTTTTGTCTCCCTGGAATATCCCCGCGTGTACGAGAAGTTAGTTTCGTTGTGCGTGTCACAGTGTGAGATATTTATGTTTTATTTAGACGAAAACATGTCGTACATAACTTATGCCCTCCTCTCCTCCTCTCTCCGCACACCACACACGAAGAGTTGGGTGTGTGCTGGCCACGTGTGCGTGAGTATGACAACACGTGTTACTGCGGGCACATTACTCGCTATTTGGCTACCATTTCACTCAAAGGACATCACTTTAACAAACTGCGAAGCGAGAAAAAGCGAAAGCGCAAATTGCGAAAATATAACTTAATTTCCTCGACAACCAGGGCGAAAAAGAAAACTGAGCGCTCACACACTCATGCACTCACATGTTTTTATGTTGCACGCAAAATGTGCGCGAAAAATGCGCCAGGAAAGTGCCAGTGACAGAAGTAAATAGGCGACAAAAGGCGACGTCGTCACCAAGTCAACTAACCGTGTTAGCGTGGTGACAGGGACAGCGCGGGGATGTTATTGCCGGGAGTTGTTAGAGTGCATATGATATGGCATGTGTGTGTGTGTATGTGTTTGGAGTGACCAACTTGTAGCGGTAAAATGCGCTCGAAATGTGATAAAATAGCAAGCGCCTTAATTTACCAATACACACGCACATTTGTGTGCGCATGTGTGTGTGTGTGTGTGTGATATGAATGCACAGTTATAAATTCACTTGCACACAAGCACGTGCCAGCGCTGCCACAGCACACACACATGCATAAAAATAAATAACCTCACACACACACCCACACACGCTCATAGAAAGTGCATCCAATATTGTGGTACACAGCAGTCGCTCCCCCGCAGCAACTTATCAGCTCCTTCTTCTTCTTCTTCTGCTGTTCTCCGTTTCATAGCGCTGGCATTTTTGCCTGTTTCTTGCAACGGAATGTGCCACAAAGCGCTTTTTCGTCTTCGCTGCACAACTCGCACGTACCACGTGCCACTTACATACACATCCATACATATACATACATATATTATTAGAAACCGCACACACACACACGCTCGCTGCATGTCAATGTCGTGCGAAGAGTTACGAGTCTTGCTGGAGAATTGCAAAATTGCAACAAAATAAATTCGCTGCCTAACATTGGACGCCAACTTTGGACATACATCATTCCGTGCTCGTGTGGCGCATGGTGGAGGGAGCGCGGCATGAACAGCGGCAGCGGCAGTGGCAGCATACTTACATAATCATACATCCTTGTTGCCGAAGTTGGATAATGGCAAATTTACTATGCATCTTGCAGCGAGTATATTCTCAAATAGACTTGATGCGCAAACACGCAGACACACAAACATATAAACCCCCAAGAATAAGCATATGCAACAATATATGTTGGAAGAAATATCTGAATTTGAATATGACTTGAGCGCACTTGACCATGTTGCATGCAAAGCGGCGAAATATCTGAGATGGTTTTAAAATATGTGCCAGTTTTCGTATATATGTATGTATAAATATGTGCAATACAACATTGACCTCTAGAGGATTACTATTCTCTTTTGAAAACGAAAGTGAAAGTAAGCCTTAAAATCTTAGTTCCAAATTAAAGTTAACATTTTTTTGAACTTTGTAGTAAAAGAAACAAAAAAAGCGGTAACTTTAGTTGCCTGAAGCTGGAATAACCTTCACTAAACAATTTATAACATAAAAAATTTGATGTTGATTTGATTTTTTTTTTTTTGTATAGCAGATATATACAAGCATGCCATAATGGTCCGATTTCAAAAATTTTTTTTAAATATTTTAGCATAGGCTTTGAGAATATGCTGTGCTCTATTTTGTAAAGATATCTCCTCAAATACAAAAGATTTCCATTCAACGACTTATTTCCGTTCATTCAGATATTTAAACAATTTTGTGCTATATTGTTCCGATCAAAACAATTTCTTTGTAGAGTGCGCCGTTGCTTTGGGTTAAACACATGTCAACTTTAGTGGAGATATTTTGTCAAATGAAAAGGTTTTCCATATAAGGACATGATTTTGATGGCTTTGTGCTTTATTATACCGAAATCGGTGGTTCCGTCAAATTAACAACTTTTTGGAAATAAAAGTATGTGTGCAAAATTTCAGTTCGATATCTCAAAAATTGCGTAAATTTCGGCTTTCAAAACAAAAATTTATCACGTAAACATAAAAACTTCTGGAATTATTTTTTTCTTTTTCTTTTCATTACTGAAAAGTTTTCGCATTTCTTGTTGGACAAAAAGTCTTAAAGACTGTCATTGAAATGTATTATATTATAGACTTAGAGGATAGCTAATTATTTCAATAATCGACTCTGCGTTATGATCACTTCTGAGCCTTATCTACGCTGCCGTTTCCCTAACAGGGTAATTTTCTAAAATTCTCTGAACAATTTTACATCGTCAAGGGTTATTTGAAGTAATGAACTCTAGAGGAACCGCTCAGCTCATGGAACCCAAGCAACATACGGCATCTCCATTCTCCAATAGAGGGGAATAGACTAATGGTTCACAGAACCAACAGAGATCAACAGTTCCAACGGCGAAATTTACATATTCACCGACAGATCAAAGGATGAAATTGGAACTGTCGGTCCTATCTACCATAAATTGTTGGCACAATCGAAGGTGCCAGGCAGTATTCTGCTCTAACCCGCTAGTCAATAAACCTTCTAGTGGATAGCCCAATAAATATGTACTATGTGTAACGCCTATACTAAATGTCATTTTGATCAACACCTAAACTTTTTGAAGCTGTAATGATAGCCATATCACTTCTTCTCAAATATTTTATTATATGCTGACGACGTAAAGATTTTTAAATCATATACTTTAACTGATCCTTAATCCTTAAAATTTAGAATTTGTTACTAAAACAATTTTTACAACTGTGGATAGACCTATATTGCAATATGGCTTTGTTGTATTGAACCTTATTACCAAATCCTTTCCGACAAGTTAGACAAGTTAGTTAGAGTCGGTTCCAAAACAGTTTTTAATTTTCGCTTTAGGGCATTTCCGATGGGATTCTAGGTTAAATCTTCCTCCTAATGTATGGAGGCGTTTAAAACTTAAAAGTTTGGAATGTTTGGTGTTATACTCCTAGTAAATAATCCTGAATGGAACGGTTAGTGGGTCTTTCGTCTTATCTGAAGTTATGTTTATATCCCGGTTTGCTTTTCGAGGTAGTTTAGAAGTTGGTTTAAGTCCTCACTGTTATCTAGTAAAATCTCGTAGACCAAATTTGGAACTTAACGAACCGTTCCGTCGCATGTGTCAAGTAACGTTTTTAATTCTGATAATATGATAAATGGTTAAATGGTTTGTGAGAAGACAGTACTAGATAATTTTTTCAGATTAAATAGAATGAAAATGGTTCTTGAAACTATTATTCGACTACGACTAAGATTAGGACATAAGTATAACATACAACAAAAACCTGCTACACCGATTAGCTTAGCTGCGGTATTCATTAATAAGTTTCAGTTACCTAAAAGGTATATTATCGATTACTACTGTTTAATGTTACTCCAGTTAATCCACAGAAATTGTGACCTAATAGTGTGCGCCTAGACTTAAGTTTGTATTTACTACTGTACCTAAAAAATAAGGTGACATTGTATTTATTTTGAAAATTCTTTATTTATTCATCCAAATCAATTTCATCCCCTTCAAAGTAATCCCCTCCCGATACAATGCACTTATGCCAACGGATTTTCCAGTCTTCGAAACACTGATTGTAGTCACTTTCCGGGATGGCCTTCAGTTCCGTCTTCACTGCGGCTTGAATCTCCTCTATCGTATAAAAACGGTGTCCCCGGAGCGGTCTTTTGAGCTTGGTGAACAGCCAGAAGTCGCACGGCGCCAAATCAAGTGAATACGGTGGTTGCGGAACGATATGGGCTGAGTTTTTGGCGAAATGATCACGAATTACGAGGGCTGTATGGGATGGTGCATTATCGTGGTGTAAAAACCAAGAATTGTCTTTCCACAATTCCGGCCATTTTAGGCGGATAGCGTTACGCAAACGACGCATAACGTTCAAATAATATTCCTTGTTGACTGTTTGAGCGGTTTGAAGGAATTCATAATGCACAACACCACGATAATCGAAGAAAACAGTCAACATGATCTTGATTTTTGAGCGACTTTGGCGCGATTTTTTTGGTCTCGGCTCGCTTTTGGCACGATATTCGCCCGATTGATCGGTTATTTCGGGGTCGTAAGCATAGATCCAAGTCTCATCGCTAGTTATAATGCATTTCATGACACCTTAGTAGTCGGAAAGCATCGTTTCACACACTTCAACGCGACGCCTTTTTTCCAAAAAAATTCAATGTTTTCGGTACCAGTCGAGATTTGACGCGCTTGAGGCCCAAAACATCCTTCAAAATGGTATTGGCTGAGCCTTTCGATATGCCAACTTCATCAGCAAAATCTCTAATTGTTAATCGACGGTTTTTCAACACCAAATTTGATTTGTTGAACGTGAGCTTCGTCGGTTGAGGTTGACGGTCGCCCTGGACGCTCTTCGTCTTCGACACGTTCACGGCCGGCTTGGAACTCACTATACCACTTGTAAACATTGTTTTTAGACATAGCCTCATCACCAAAGGCTTTCTGTCCCATCCTCAATGTATCCGCAGCAGAAAATTGATTCCGTAAACAAAATTTAATGCAAATTCTTTGCTCAACAAATTTCGACATCGCAAAAAGCGAAAAACTCACTTTTAGCAGCTCACAAAACGACACGTCTCTCAAACACCAATGAATATTTTGACATGAAATTTGACATTAATGTGACTGACAGTACTACCAACCTAAAAAAAAAATATTTCTCCACATCCTTCGACGCGCGCAGTTTAAATTCAAATGTCACCTTGTTTTTTGGACTTCAA